>OY804583.1:87521932-87878571 GCA_963680875.1 Bathymodiolus brooksi | reverse complement strand
TAAGAAGACTTATTTTATAGCCTATGTTAGTATTAAGAAGACTTATTTCACAGCCTATATTAGTATTAAGGAGACTTATTGTATAGCCTATATTAGTATTAAGGAGACTTATTTTATAGCCTATATTAGTATTAAGAAGACTTATTTCACAGCCTATATTAGTATTAAGAAGACTTATTTTATAGCCTATATTAGTATCAAGTAGACTTATTTTATAGTCTATATTAGTGTTAAGAAGACTTATTTTATAGCCTATATTAGTATTAAGAAGACTTATTTTATAGCCTATATTAGTATTAAGAAGACTTATTTTATAGCCTATATTAGTATTAAGAAGACTTATTTTATACCCTATATTAGTATTAAGAAGACTTATTTTATACCCTATTATTAGTATAAAGAAGACTTGTTTTATAGCCTATATTAGTATTAAGAAGACTTATTTTATAGCTATATTAGTATTAAGAAGACTTATTTTATAGCCTATGTTAGTATTAAGAAGACTTATTCTATAGCCTATATTAGTATTAAGAAGACTTATTTTATAGTTCTATATTAATATTAAGAAGACTTATTTTATAGCCTATATTAGTATAAAGAAGACTTATTTTATAGTCTATATTAGTATTAAGAAGACTTATTTTATAGCCTATATTAGTATAAAGAAGACTTATTTTATAGCCTATATTAGTATTAAGAAGAATTATTTTATAGCCTATATTAGTATTAAGAAGACTTATTTTATAGCCTATATTAGTATTAAGAAGACTTATTTTATACTCTATATTAGTATTAAGAAGACTTATTTTATAGCCTATATTAGTATAAAGAAGACTTATTTTATAGCTTATATTGGTATTTTAGAAGACTTATTTTATAGCCTATATTAGTATTAAGAAGACTTATTTTATAGTCTATATTAGTATAAAGAAGACTTATTTTATAGCCTATATTAGTATAAAGAAGACTTATTTTATAGCCTATATTAGTATTAAGAAGACTTATTTTATACTCTATATTAGTATTAAGAAGACTTATTTTATAGCCTATATTAGTATAAAGAAGACTTATTTTATAGCTTATATTGGTATTTTAGAAGACTTATTTTATAGCCTATATTAGTATTAAGAAGACTTATTTTATAGTCTATATTAGTATAAAGAAGACTTATTTTATAGCCTATATTAGTATAAAGAAGACTTATTTTATAGCCTATATTAGTATTAAGATGACTTATTTTATAGCCTATATTAGTATTAAGAAGACTTATTTTATAGCCTATATTAGTATTAAGAAGACTTATTTTATAACCTATATTAGTATAAAGAAGACTTATTTTATACTCTATATTAGTATTAATAAGTCTTTTTCTATAGCCTATATTAGTATAAAGAAGACTTATTTTATAGCCTATATTAGTATTAAGAAGACTTATTTTATAGCCTGTTTTAGTATTAAGAAGACTTATTTTATAGCCTATATTAGTATAAAGAAGACTTATTTTATAGCCTATATTACTATTAAGAAGTCTTATTTTATAGTCTATATTAGTATTAAGAAGACTTATTTTATAGCCTATATTAGTATTAAGAAGACTTATTTTATAGCCTATATTAGTATTAAGAAGACTTATTTTATAGTCTATATTAGTATAAAGAAGACTTATTTTATAGCCTATATTAGTATAAAGAAGACTTATTTTATAGCCTATATTAGTATTAAGATGACTTATTTTATAGCCTATATTAGTATTAAGAAGACTTATTCTATAGCCTATATAAGTATAAAGAAGACTTATTTTATAGCCAATATTAGTATTAAGAAGACTTATTTTATAGCCTATTTTAGTATTAAGAAGACTTATTTTATAGCCTATATTAGTATAAAGAAGACTTATTTTATAGCCTATATTACTATTAAGAAGACTTATTTTATAGTCTATATTAGTATTAAGAAGACTTATTTTATAGCCTATATTAGTATTAAGAAGACTTATTTATAGCCTATATTAGTATTAAGAAGACTTATTTTATAGCCTATGATTTGTATTAAGAGGACTTATTTTATAGCCTATATTAGTATTAAGAAGACTTATTTCATAGCCTATATTAGTATTAAGAAGACTTATTTTATAGTCTATATTAGTATAAAGAAGACTTATTTCATAGCCTATATTAGTATTAAGAAGAGTTATTCTATAGCCTATATTAGTATTAAGAAGACTTATTTTATACCCTATATTAGTATTAAGAAGACTTATTTCATAGCCTATATTAGTATTAAGAAGACTTATTTTATAGCCTATATTAGTATAAAGAAGACTTATTTTATAGCCTATATTAGTATTAAGAAGAGTTATTTATTAGCCTATATTAGTATTAAGAAGACTTATTTTATAGCCTATATTAGTATTAAGAAGACTTATTCTATAGCCTATATTAGTATAAAGAAGACTTATTTTATAGTCTATATTAGTATTAAGAAGACTTATTTTATAGCCTATATTAGTATAAAGAAGACTTATTTTATAGCCTATATTAGTATTAAGAAGACTTATTTTATAGCCTATATTAGTATTAAGAATACTTATTTTATAGCCTATATTAGTATTAAGAAGACTTATTTTATACTCTATATTAGTATTAAGAAGATTTATTTTATAGCCTATATTAGTATAAAGAAGACTTATTTTATAGCTTATATTGGTATTTTAGAAGACTTATTTTATAGCCTATATTAGTATTAAGAAGACTTATTTTATAGTCTATATTAGTATAAAGAAGACTTATTTAATAGCCTATATTAGTATAAAGAAGACTTATTTTATAGCCTATATTAGTATTAAGAAGACTTATTTTATAGCCTATATTAGTATTAAGAAGACTTATTTTATAGCCTATATTAGTATAAAGAAGACTTATTTTATACTCTATATTAGTATTAATAAGTCTTATTCTATAACCTATATAAGTATAAAGAAGACTTATTTTATAGCCTATATTAGTATTAAGAAGACTTATTTTATAGCCTATTTTAGTATTAAGAAGACTTATTTTATAGCCTATATTAGTATAAAGAAGACTTATTTTATAGCCTATATTACTATTAAGAAGACTTATTTTATAGTCTATATTAGTATTAAGAAGACTTATTTTATAGCCTATATTAGTATTAAGAAGACTTATTTTATAGCCTATATTAGTATTAAGAAGACTTATTTTATAGCCTATATTTGTATTAAGAGGACTTATTTTATAGCCTATATTAGTATTAAGAAGACTTATTTTATAGCCTATATTAGTATTAAGAAGACTTATTTTATAGTCTATATTAGTATAAAGAAGACTTATTTCATAGCCTATATTAGTATTAAGAAGAGTTATTCTATAGCCTATATTAGTATTAAGAAGACTTATTTTATACCCTATATTAGTATTAAGAAGACTTATTTCATAGCCTATATTAGTATTAAGAAGACTTATTTTATAGCCTATATTAGTATAAAGAAGTCTTATTTTATAGCCTATATTAGTATTAAGAAGAGCTATTTATTAGCCTATATTAGTATTAAGAAGACTTATTTTATAGCCTATATTAGTATTAAGAAGACTTATTCTATAGCCTATATTAGTATAAAGAAGACTTATTTTATAGTCTATATTAGTATTAAGAAGACTTATTTTATAGCCTATATTAGTATAAAGAAGACTTATTTTATAGCCTATATTAGTATTAAGAAGACTTATTTTATAGCCTATATTAGTATTAAGAATACTTATTTTATAGCCTATATTAGTATTAAGAAGACTTATTTTATACTCTATATTAGTATTAAGAAGACTTATTTTATAGCCTATATTAGTATAAAGAAGACTTATTTTATAGCTTATATTGGTATTTTAGAAGACTTATTTTATAGCCTATATTAGTATTAAGAAGACTTATTTTATAGTCTATATTAGTATAAAGAAGACTTATTTAATAGCCTATATTAGTATAAAGAAGACTTATTTTATAGCCTATATTAGTATTAAGATGACTTATTTTATAGCCTATATTAGTATTTAGAAGACTTATTTTATAGCCTATATTAGTATTAAGAAGACTTATTTTATAGCCTATATTAGTATAAAGAAGACTTATTTTATACTCTATATTAGTATTAATAAGTCTTTTTCTATAGCCTATATTAGTATAAAGAAGACTTATTTTATAGCCTATATTAGTATTAAGAAGACTTATTTTATAGCCTATTTTAGTATTAAGAAGACTTATCTTATAGCCTATATTAGTATAAAGAAGACTTATTGTATAGCCTATATTACTATTAAGAAGACTTATTTTATAGTCTATATTAGTATTAAGAAGACTTATTTTATAGCCTATATTAGTATTAAGAAGACTTATTTTATAGCCTATATTAGTATTAAGAAGACTTATTTTATAGCCTATATTAATATTAAGAGGACTTATTTTATAGTCTATATTAGTATTAAGAAGACTTATTTTATACCCTATATTAGTATTATGAAGACTTGTTTTATAGCCTATATTAGTATTAAGAAGACTTATTTTTTAGCCTAAATTAGTATTAAGAAGACTTATTTTATAGCCTATATTATTATTAAGAAGACTTATTTTATGGCCTATATTAGTATTAAGAAGACTTATTTTATAGTCTATATTAGTATTAAGAAGACTTATTTTATAGCCTATATTAGTATTAAGAAGACTTATTTTATAGCCTATATTAGTATTAAGAAGACTTATTTTATAGCCTATATTAGTATTAAGAAGACTTATTTTATAGCCTATATTAGTATTAAGAAGACTTATTTTATAGCCTATATTAGTATTAAGAAGACTTATTTTATAGCCTATTTTAGTATTAAGAAGACTTATTTTATAGCCTATATTAGTATTAAGAAGACTTATTTTATAGCCTATATTAATATTAAGAGGACTTATTTTATAGCCTATATTAGTATTAAGAAGACTTATTTTTTAGCCTAAATTAGTATTAAGAAGACTTATTTTTTAGCCTAAATTAGTATTAAGAAGACTTATTTTATAGCCTATATTATTATTAAGAAGACTTATTTTATAGTCTATATTAGTATTAAGAAGACTTATTTTATAGCCTATATTAGTATTAAGAAGACTTATTTTATAGCCTATATTAGTATTAAGAAGACTTATTTTATAGCCTATATTAGTATTAAGAAGACTTATCTTATAGCCTATATTAGTATTAAGAAGACTTATTTTATAGCCTATATTAGTATTAAGAAGACTTATTTTATAGCCTATTTTAGTATTAAGAAGACTTATTTTATAGCCTATATTAGTATTAAGAAGACTTATTTTATAGCCTATATTAGTATTAAGAAGACTTATTTTATAGCCTATATTAGTATCAAGAAGACTTATTTTATAGTCTATATTAGTATTAAGAAGACTTATTTTATAGCCTATATTAGTATTAAGAAGACTTATTTTATAGCCTATATTAGTATTAAGAAGACTTATTTTATAGCCTATATTAGTATTAAGAAGACTTATTTTATACCCTATATTAGTATTAAGAAGACTTATTTTATAACCGATATCAGTATTAAGAAGACTTATTTTATAGCCTATATTAGTATAAAGAAGACTTATTTTATAGCCTATATTAGTATTAAGAAGACTTATTTTATAGCCTATATTAGTATTAAGAAGACTTATTTTATAGCCTATATTAGTATTAAGAAGACTTATTCTATAGCCTATATTAGTATAAATAAGACTTATTTTATAGTCTATATTAGTATTAAGAAGACTTATTTTATAGCCTATATTAGTATAAAGAAGACTTATTTTATAGCCTATATTAGTATTAAGAAGACTTATTTTATAGCCTATATTAGTATTAAGAAGACTTATTTTATAGCCTATATTAGTATTAAGAAGACTTATTTTATACTCTATATTAGTATTAAGAAGACTTATTTTATAGCCTATATTAGTATAAAGAAGACTTATTTTATAGCCTATATTCTATTTAAGAAGACTTATTTTATAGTCTATATTAGTATTAAGAAGACTTATTTTATAGCCTATATTAGTATTAAGAAGACTTATTTTATAGCCTATATTAGTATTAAGAAGACTTATTTTATAGCCTATATTTGTATTAAGAGGACTTATTTTATAGCCTATATTAGTATTAAGAAGACTTATTTTATAGTCTATATTAGTATAAAGAAGACTTATTTCATAGCCTATATTAGTATTAAGAAGAGTTATTCTATAGCCTATATTAGTATTAAGAAGACTTATTTTATACCCTATATTAATATTAAGAAGACTTATTTCATAGCCTATATTAGTATTAAGAAGACTTATTTTATAGCCTATATTAGTATAAAGAAGTCTTATTTTATAGCCTATATTAGTATTAAGAAGAGCTATTTATTAGCCTATATTAGTATTAAGAAGACTTATTTTATAGCCTATATTAGTATTAAGAAGACTTATTCTATAGCCTATATTAGTATAAAGAAGACTTATTTTATAGTCTATATTAGTATTAAGAAGACTTATTTTATAGCCTATATTAGTATAAAGAAGACTTATTTTATAGCCTATATTAGTATTAAGAAGACTTATTTTATAGCCTATATTAGTATTAAGAATACTTATTTTATAGCCTATATTAGTATTAAGAAGACTTATTTTATACTCTATATTAGTATTAAGAAGACTTATTTTATAGCCTATATTAGTATAAAGAAGACTTATTTTATAGCTTATATTGGTATTTTAGAAGACTTATTTTATAGCCTATATTAGTATTAAGAAGACTTATTTTATAGTCTATATTAGTATAAAGAAGACTTATTTAATAGCCTATATTAGTATAAAGAAGACTTATTTTATAGCCTATATTAGTATTAAGATGACTTATTTTATAGCCTATATTAGTATTAAGAAGACTTATTTTATAGCCTATATTAGTATTAAGAAGACTTATTTTATAGCCTATATTAGTATAAAGAAGACTTATTTTATACTCTATATTAGTATTAATAAGTCTTTTTCTATAGCCTATATTAGTATAAAGAAGACTTATTTTATAGCCTATATTAGTATTAAGAAGACATATTTTATAGCCTATTTTAGTATTAAGAAGACTTATCTTATAGCCTATATTAGTATAAAGAAGACTTATTTTATAGCCTATATTACTATTAAGAAGACTTATTTTATAGTCTATATTAGTATTAAGAAGACTTATTTTATAGCCTATATTAGTATTAAGAAGACTTATTTTATAGCCTATATTAGTATTAAGAAGACTTATTTTATAGCCTATATTAATATTAAGAGGACTTATTTTATAGTCTATATTAGTATTAAGAAGACTTATTTTATACCCTATATTAGTATTATGAAGACTTGTTTTATAGCCTATATTAGTATTAAGAAGACTTATTTTTTAGCCTAAATTAGTATTAAGAAGACTTATTTTATAGCCTATATTATTATTAAGAAGACTTATTTTATGGCCTATATTAGTATTAAGAAGACTTATTTTATAGTCTATATTAGTATTAAGAAGACTTATTTTATAGCCTATATTAGTATTAAGAAGACTTATTTTATAGCCTATATTAGTATTAAGAAGACTTATTTTATAGCCTATATTAGTATTAAGAAGACTTATTTTATAGCCTATATTAGTATTAAGAAGACTTATTTTATAGCCTATATTAGTATTAAGAAGACTTATTTTATAGCCTATTTTAGTATTAAGAAGACTTATTTTATAGCCTATATTAGTATTAAGAAGACTTATTTTATAGCCTATATTAATATTAAGAGGACTTATTTTATAGCCTATATTAGTATTAAGAAGACTTATTTTTTAGCCTAAATTAGTATTAAGAAGACTTATTTTTTAGCCTAAATTAGTATTAAGAAGACTTATTTTATAGCCTATATTATTATTAAGAAGACTTATTTTATAGTCTATATTAGTATTAAGAAGACTTATTTTATAGCCTATATTAGTATTAAGAAGACTTATTTTATAGCCTATATTAGTATTAAGAAGACTTATTTTATAGCCTATATTAGTATTAAGAAGACTTATCTTATAGCCTATATTAGTATTAAGAAGACTTATTTTATAGCCTATATTAGTATTAAGAAGACTTATTTTATAGCCTATTTTAGTATTAAGAAGACTTATTTTATAGCCTATATTAGTATTAAGAAGACTTATTTTATAGCCTATATTAGTATTAAGAAGACTTATTTTATAGCCTATATTAGTATCAAGAAGACTTATTTTATAGTCTATATTAGTATTAAGAAGACTTATTTTATAGCCTATATTAGTATTAAGAAGACTTATTTTATAGCCTATATTAGTATTAAGAAGACTTATTTTATAGCCTATATTAGTATTAAGAAGACTTATTTTATACCCTATATTAGTATTAAGAAGACTTATTTTATAACCGATATCAGTATTAAGAAGACTTATTTTATAGCCTATATTAGTATAAAGAAGACTTATTTTATAGCCTATATTAGTATTAAGAAGACTTATTTTATAGCCTATATTAGTATTAAGAAGACTTATTTTATAGCCTATATTAGTATTAAGAAGACTTATTCTATAGCCTATATTAGTATAAAGAAGACTTATTTTATAGTCTATATTAGTATTAAGAAGACTTATTTTATAGCCTATATTAGTATAAAGAAGACTATTTTATAGCCTATATTAGTATTAAGAAGACTTATTTTATAGCCTATATTAGTATTAAGAAGACTTATTTTATAGCCTATATTAGTATTAAGAAGACTTATTTTATACTCTATATTAGTATTAAGAAGACTTATTTTATAGCCTATATTAGTATAAAGAAGACTTATTTTATAGCTTATATTGGTATTTTAGAAGACTTATTTTATAGCCTATATTAGTATTAAGAAGACTTATTTTATAGTCTATATTAGTATAAAGAAGACTTATTTTATAGCCTATATTAGTATAAAGAAGACTTATTTTATAGCCTATATTAGTATTAAGATGACTTATTTTATAGCCTATATTAGTATTAAGAAGACTTATTTTATAGCCTATTTTAGTATTAATAAGTCTTATTCTATAGCCTATATTAGTATAAAGAAGACTTATTTTATAGCCTATATTAGTATTAAGAAGACTTATTTTATAGCCTATTTTAGTATTAAGAAGACTTATTTTATAGCCTATATTAGTATAAAGAAGACTTATTTTATAGCCTATATTACTATTAAGAAGACTTATTTTATAGTCTATATTAGTATTAAGAAGACTTATTTTATAGCCTATATTAGTATTAAGAAGACTTATTTTATAGCCTATATTAGTATTAAGAAGACTTATTTTATAGCCTATATTAGTATTAAGAGGACTTATTTTATAGCCTATATTAGTATTAAGAAGACTTATTCTATAGCCTATATTAGTATTAAGAAGACTTATTTCATAGTCTATATTAGTATAAAGAAGACTTATTTCATAGCCTATATTAGTATTAAGAAGAGTTATTTTATAGCCTATATTAGTATTAAGAAGACTTATTCTATAGCCTATATTAGTATTAAGAAGACTTATTTTATACCCTATATTAGTATTAAGAAGACTTATTTTATAGTCTATATTAGTATTAAGAAGACTTATTTTATAGCCTATATTAGTATAAAGAAGACTTATTTTATAGCCTATATTAGTATTAAGAAGACTTATTTTATAGCCTATATTAGTATTAAGAAGACTTATTCTATAGCCTATATTAGTATAAAGAAGACTTATTTTATAGTCTATATTAGTATTAAGAAGACTTATTTTATAGCCTATATTAGTATTAAGAAGACTTATTCTATAGCCTATATTAGTATTAAGAAGACTTATTTTATACCCTATATTAGTATTAAGAAGACTTATTTTATAGCCTATATTAGTATTAAGAAGACTTATTTTATAGCCTATATTAGTATAAAGAAGACTTATTTTATAGCCTATATTAGTATTAAGAAGACTTATTTTATAGCCTATATTAGTATTAAGAAGACTTATTTTATAGCCTATATTAGTATTAAGAAGACTTATTCTATAGCCTATATTAGTATAAAGAAGACTTATTTTATAGTCTATATTAGTATTAAGAAGACTTATTTTATAGCCTATATTAGTATTAAGAAGACTTATTTTATAGCCGATATTAGTATTAAGAAGATTTATTTTATAGCCTATATTAGTATTAAGAAGACTTATTTTATACTCTATATTAGTATTAAGAAGACTTATTTTATAGCCTATATTAGTATAAAGAAGACTTATTTTATAGCTTATATTGGTATTTTAGAAGACTTATTTTATAGCCTATATTAGTATTAAGAAGACTTATTTTATAGTCTATATTAGTATAAAGAAGACTTATTTTATAGCCTATATTAGTATAAAGAAGACTTATTTTATAGCCTATATTAGTATTAAGAAGACTTATTTTATAGCCTATATTAGTATTAAGAAGACTTATTTTATAGCCTATATTAGTATAAAGAAGACTTATTTTATACTCTATATTAGTATTAATAAGTCTTATTCTATAGCCTATATTAGTATAAAGAAGACTTATTTTATAGCCTATATTAGTATTAAGAAGACTTATTTTATAGCCTATTTTAGTATTAAGAAGACTTATTTTATAGCCTATATTAGTATTAAGAGGACTTATTTTATAGCCTATATTAGTATCAAGAAGACTTATTTTATACCCTATATTAGTATTATGAAGACTTGTTTTATAGCCTATATTAGTATTAAGAAGACTTATTTTTTAGCCTAAATTAGTATTAAGAAGACTTATTTTATAGCCTATATTATTATTAAGAAGACTTATTTTATAGCCTATATTAGTATTAAGAAGACTTATTTTATAGTCTATATTAGTATTAAGAAGACTTATTTTATAGCCTATATTAGTATTAAGAAGACTTATTTTATAGCCTATATTAGTATTAAGAAGACTTATTTTATAGCCTATATTAGTATTAAGAGGACTTATTTTATAGCCTATATTAGTATTAAGAAGACTTATTCTATAGCCTATATTAGTATTAAGAAGACTTATTTCATAGTCTATATTAGTATAAAGAAGACTTATTTCATAGCCTATATTAGTATTAAGAAGAGTTATTTTATAGCCTATATTAGTATTAAGAAGACTTATTCTATAGCCTATATTAGTATTAAGAAGACTTATTTTATACCCTATATTAGTATTAAGAAGACTTATTTTATAGTCTATATTAGTATTAAGAAGACTTATTTTATAGCCTATATTAGTATAAAGAAGACTTATTTTATAGCCTATATTAGTATTAAGAAGACTTATTTTATAGCCTATATTAGTATTAAGAAGACTTATTCTATAGCCTATATTAGTATAAAGAAGACTTATTTTATAGTCTATATTAGTATTAAGAAGACTTATTTTATAGCCTATATTAGTATTAAGAAGACTTATTCTATAGCCTATATTAGTATTAAGAAGACTTATTTTATACCCTATATTAGTATTAAGAAGACTTATTTTATAGCCTATATTAGTATTAAGAAGACTTATTTTATAGCCTATATTAGTATAAAGAAGACTTATTTTATAGCCTATATTAGTATTAAGAAGACTTATTTTATAGCCTATATTAGTATTAAGAAGACTTATTTTATAGCCTATATTAGTATTAAGAAGACTTATTCTATAGCCTATATTAGTATTAAGAAGATTTATTTTATAGCCTATATTAGTATTAAGAAGACTTATTTTATACTCTATATTAGTATTAAGAAGACTTATTTTATAGCCTATATTAGTATAAAGAAGACTTATTTTATAGCTTATATTGGTATTTTAGAAGACTTATTTTATAGCCTATATTAGTATTAAGAAGACTTATTTTATAGTCTATATTAGTATAAAGAAGACTTATTTTATAGCCTATATTAGTATAAAGAAGACTTATTTTATAGCCTATATTAGTATTAAGAAGACTTATTTTATAGCCTATATTAGTATTAAGAAGACTTATTTTATAGCCTATATTAGTATAAAGAAGACTTATTTTATACTCTATATTAGTATTAATAAGTCTTATTCTATAGCCTATATTAGTATAAAGAAGACTTATTTTATAGCCTATATTAGTATTAAGAAGACTTATTTTATAGCCTATTTTAGTATTAAGAAGACTTATTTTATAGCCTATATTAGTATAAAGAAGACTTATTTTATAGCCTATATTACTATTAAGAAGACTTATTTTATAGTCTATATTAGTATTAAGAAGACTTATTTTATAGCCTATATTAGTATTAAGAAGACTTATTTTATAGCCTATATTAGTATTAAGAAGACTTATTTTATAGCCTATATTAGTATTAAGAGGACTTATTTTATAGCCTATATTAGTATCAAGAAGACTTATTTTATACCCTATATTAGTATTATGAAGACTTGTTTTATAGCCTATATTAGTATTAAGAAGACTTATTTTTTAGCCTAAATTAGTATTAAGAAGACTTATTTTATAGCCTATATTATTATTAAGAAGACTTATTTTATAGCCTATATTAGTATTAAGAAGACTTATTTTATAGTCTATATTAGTATTAAGAAGACTTATTTTATAGCCTATATTAGTATTAAGAAGACTTATTTTATAGCCTATATTAGTATTAAGAAGACTTATTTTATAGCCTATATTAGTATTAAGAAGACTTATTTTATAGCCTATATTAGTATTAAGAAGACTTATTTTATAGCCTATATTAGTATTAAGAAGACTTATTTTATAGCCTATATTAGTATTAAGAAGACTTATTTTATAGCCTATATTAGTATTAAGAAGACTTATTTTGTAGCCTAATTTAGTATTAAGAAGACTTATTTTATAGCCTATATTAGTATTAAGAAGACTTATTTTATAGCCTATATTAGTATTAAGAAGACTTATTTTATAGCCTATATTAGTATTAAGAAGACTTATTGAATAGCCTATATTAGTATTAAGAAGACTTATTTTATAGCCTATATTAGTATTAAGAAGACTTATTTTGTAGCCTAATTTAGTATTAAGAAGACTTATTTTATAGCCTATATTAGTATTAAGAAGACTTATTTTATAGCCTATATTAGTATTAAGAAGACTTATTTTATAGCCTATATTAGTATTAAGAAGACTTATTGAATAGCCTATATTAGTATTAAGAAGATTTATTTTATAGTCTATATTAGTATTAAGAAGACTTATTTTATAGTCTATATTAGTATTAAGAAGACTTATTTTATAGCTTATATTAGTATTAAGAAGACTTATTTTATAGCCTATATTAGTATTAAGAAGACTTATTTTATAGCCTATATTAGTATTAAGAAGACTTATTTTATAGCCTATATTAGTATTAAGAAGACTTATTTTATAGCCTATATTAGTATTAAGAAGACTTATTTTGTAGCCTAATTTAGTATTAAGAAGACTTATTTTATAGCCTATATTAGTATTAAGAAGACTTATTTTATAGCCTATATTAGTATTAAGAAGACTTATTGAATAGCCTATATTAGTATTAAGAAGACTTATTTTATAGCCTATATTAGTATTAAGAAGACTTATTTTATAGCCTATATTAGTATTAAGAAGACTTATTTTATAGTCTATATTAGTATTAAGAAGACTTATTTTATAGCCTATATTAGTATTAAGAAGACTTATTTTATAGTCTATATTAGTATTAAGAAGACTTATTTTATAGTCTATATTAGTATTAAGAAGATTTATTTTATAGCCTATATTAGTATTAAGAAGACTTATTTTATAGCCTATTTTAGTATTAAGAAGACTTATTTTATAGCCTATATTAGTATTAAGAAGACTTATTTTATAGCCTATATTAGTATTAAGAAGACTTATTTTGTAGCCTAATTTAGTATTAAGAAGACTTATTTTATAGCCTATATTAGTATTAAGAAGACTTATTTTATAGCCTATATTAGTATTAAGAAGACTTATTGAATAGCCTATATTAGTATTAAGAAGACTTATTTTATAGCCTATATTAGTATTAAGAAGACTTATTTTATAGCCTATATTAGTATTAAGAAGACTTATTTTATAGTCTATATTAGTATTAAGAAGACTTATTTTATAGCCTATATTAGTATTAAGAAGACTTATTTTATAGTCTATATTAGTATTAAGAAGACTTATTTGATAGTCTATATTAGTATTAAGAAGACTTATTTTATAGCCTATTTTAGTATTAAGAAGACTTATTTTATAGCCTATATTAGTATTAAGAAGACTTATTTTATAGCCTATATTAATATTAAGAAGACTTATTTTATAGCCTATATTAGTATTAAGACGACTTATTTTATACTCTATATTAGTATTAAGAAGACATATTTTATACTCTATATTAGTATTAAGAAGACTTATTTTATAGTCTATATTAGTATTAAGAAAGCTTATTTTATAGCCTATATTAGTATTAAGAAGACTTATTTTATAGCCTATGTTAGTATTAAGAAGACTTATTTTATAGCCTATATTAGTATAAAGAAGACTTATTTTATAGTCTATATTAGTATTAAGAAGACTTATTTTATAGCCTATATTAGTATAAAGAAGACTTATTTTATAGTCTATATTAGTATTAAGAAGACTTATTTTATAGCCTATATTAGTATAAAGAAGACTTATTTTATAGTCTATATTAGTATTAAGAAGACTTATCTTATAGCCTATATTAGTATTAAGAAGACTTGTTTTATAGCCTATATTAGTATTAAGAAGACTTATTCTATAGCCTATATTAATATTAAGAAGACTTATTTTATAGCCTATATTAGTATTAAGACGACTTATTTTATAGTCTATATTAGTATTAAGAAGACTTATTCTATAGCCTATATTAGTATTAAGAAGACTTATTTTATAGCCTATATTAGTATTAAGAAGACTTATTCTATAGCCTATATTACTATTAAGAAGACTTATTTTATAGCCTATATTAGTATTAAGAAGATTTATTTTATAGCCTATATTAGTATAAAGAAGACTTATTTTATAGCCTATATTAGTATTAAGAAGACTTATTTTATAGTCTATATTAGTATTAAGAAGACTTATTTTATAGCATATATTAGTATTAAGAAGACTTATTTTATAGCCTATATTAGTATTTTTTATCTCCAACGACTTGAACACAATTAGCCGACGGAAAAAAAGCTGACATAATAGAGAAAAGGTTACTTTATATATCACTATTCCTCTTGATGTCCTTAACAATTGAATTCCCGTTCTTGGTTTTAAAAGACAGATTAAAATGCTTCCCGTTAAAGTTTATATCAATATGTGGACAATATGGGCTTGAACCCTATACCACTGACACTGACCTAAATTTGGGCAAGCGTGAATCTACATATCAAATCACGATTCAAGCAATACGTTTTTACAAAACTTTCCATTATTGTAGTTTGTCTGTACATCCCAGGGCTTGCAAACCATACCAAAATGTCCCTGGGGTTTCGGTATTAATCCCCATATCACATATGCTATTCGTGCTATGTGGGTGATCACTTTCAAACTTGGTTCCATTTGGTTGAACATGGTGTGTGCTTAGCGAACGAATCCGGAACAATTGCTTCAAAGACTCTTAAATTGTTTGGCTTTCCTATCTTTTGACTTGATGAAGGTTATTTCAAAAGCGCACCGTACATACTAGCTTAGATATCTACATTTTATACTTGTATAACCTGGTTGGGAACAGTTTACGCTGTTCATAAACCGCTTAGCATTTTATTAAGCGTAAACTGCCCCAAACCGGGTTATATCGTATAAGCTGTTCAAAAATTGAAAATATTCCTTAAATAAATAACAAAATTTCTCTATTATGTCAGTTCTTTATCTGCTTTGTAATAAAATGGAAAACAAACCATACAACATTGTCGGAAAAGATTCAAAATCCAGTAGAACAAGCGTAGAAAGAGACAAAATCAATACCCCTAGCACTCACAGTGATTTACTTTCCTGGCTTGGTACAGGTACCTATATAGAAAGTGGCGGGGTTAAGCTAGTTTTATGGGCGCGAACCTCCCCAAAAGATTTAACAGTGAAAAAGTTGCGGACTGACGATAGAAAGAAAAATGAGCTTTGCAATGAATGACCTTACGTTATGTTACGTTATGATACCTTATGTTAATGTAATATAGGAACAATGGTACAGATAAACATACAAACTAAGACTTGAATATGTGGTAAATATCGAAGATGGGAAGAACGATTGTTCCTGATTATTCTTTCTCTTTCATTTATAAGCACTGTGAAACTCCGCAGTAAATTGGTAATCATAAATCCGCTGGCTATTTGGGAAATTTTCCTACGCATGTGGGATGACGTCACATCATTGGCACAAATGGGCGGTACACAACGTAAGATGATTGACATTCTAATATGACGTCCTTCAAACGCTTTGAGTCCAAACCCGTGGTAAAAATAATATATATCTACACCCATTGTAATTTATGACGTCATCGACAATTTATAACGATATTTTACCAATTTTTACATATTAGAATCGAAATAATTCCTGGAAGCCATATGTATATATTGTTTTTACCACGAGTAGGCCTTTATGTCAGCTTTTTAACCCCCGCTAACGCTCGGGGTAAAACTTCGTGACATAAAGGCCTACTTGTGGTAAAAACAATATATATATATCAGGGGCGGATCCAGGATTTCAAGTTAGCGGGGGGGAGGGGCACATTTAAAAAAATTGCGCCGAGCGGAGGGAGGCGCGAAAATTTGTGGGGTATTTCGTGTGAAAAATCACGATTTTATGCCAAAAAATCTTATTTTTTTTCCAATGATAGAGGGGGGGGGGGGGGTGCGCCGGGTGCACCCCCCCTGGATCCGCCCCTGCATATGGCTTCCATGAATTATTTCTTAAATAGAGGACACAGTACGCAGTCATTTTTACCGCATGGATCCAATAATTTTAATGCAGTTGATGTCGGATATTGATCTATTCTCAAGGTTTGTCAGTATTGACCGGTCAATACTACCATTTGAAGTGGTCAATACTGATCAGTTGCATTTTAACTGGTCAATACTATAAACATTGACTTTATTAAGTATTACTAACAATTAATTGAAACTGTTTCATGCCGTAGTAATGGTGCTCACTTTAAACCATTAAGACACAACAAAACATGGCATTTACCGACGATACACGTTTTGGTTTGGGATATGAACACAATTGTGGCAGGGTTGAACCAGTTAATGGGAATTCCTCATTTTGATAATTGGGTTGATTTTATTGTGTTTCACGCCACTTTCAGTAATATTTCAGCTATATCATGGCGACTAGTTTTAGTGGTGAAGGAACCCGGAGAGAACCACCGACCATGGGCAAGCAACTGGTAAACTTTATCACTTAGAGGTTGCGAGTCGAGTGCACCCTTTTGTGTAATTTACAAAGCCCGACCTAACCCATGCCATATTGGTGATAGGCTTATATGAGTTGTTAGGTTATCCAACTACCTAACTCACTGAGCCATCCAATTCTACATTGGCAAAACAGATATACACATACTATAAACAACCTGTAACCAATCAAAATAACCACACTATTACAAAAATATACGACAATAAGTGAATGGTCATAATTAACTGATATATAAATGCAGTGTCCTTAAGAAGGTGGTCTTGAATTTCTGAAATATGCTATAAATATTGAAAAGGAATATATGATATATCTGTCCCCAGTACAAAAGGAACATGTTGAAAGAAAATGGTTATATCTGGAGGCGGTATTGAGTGGTTAATATTAAAATATATTTATAAATTAAAATTCTTACTTTGAATTTCAAATGTTATTTACAAAGTAGTATGTTATGAAGATCAATTACAGACAGGTTTGAAGATACCAAAGGGAGGTAATCAGAATCCCTATATCGAAGAACAGACAAAACAGAAAAATCAATACAATGACCAAAAGAACTAGAGGCTCAGTGGATTGAGCCTGTGTCGCTCACCTTTCATTCTGCTTTGAGGAAACTTTATACAGAATATTCCAAAGGTGCTTCCCACCAAATTTCGGTTCATTTGACTACTCAGTTTCAGAAGAGAAGATTATTTAACTAGAGGCTCAGTGGGCTGAGCCTGTGTCGCTCACCTTTCATTATGCTTTGAGGAAACTTAATACAGAACCTTCCATATAGGTGCTTCCCACCAAATTTCGGTTCATTTTGGCAAAGCAGTTTCAGAGAAGATTTTTAGAAATCGACCAATCTAAAACAAGAATCGCCTGTGGTGGCCATGTTTGTTAATGAATCAAAACGAAATGAGCAATCTCTATAGAGGACCTTCCATAGATGCTTCCTACCAAGTTTCATATCATTTGGCCTAGCGGTTTCAGAGGAAAAGCTGTTTTAGAAATCGACCAATAAGAAACAAGAATTGCCTATGATGGCCATATTTGTTAACGGATCAAAACGGAATGAGCAATTCCCATAGAGAACCTTCCATAGGTGCTTCCTACTACGTTTCGGTTCATTTGGCAAAGCGGTTTCAGAGAAGATTTTTAGAAATCGACCAATCAGCGGCCATATTTGTTAATGGATCAGGACGAAACGAGCAATCTTTATAGAGGACTTCCCATAGATGCATCCTACCAAGTTTCGGTTCATTTGGACAAGCGGTTTCAGAGGAGATTTTTATTAGAAATCAACCAATCAGAAACAAGGATTATCTGTGGTGGCCATGTTTGTTAATGGATCGGGACAAAATTAGAAATTTTATAGAAGATCTTCCATAGATGCTTCCTACCAAGTTTCGGTTCAGTTGGCAAAGCGGTTTCAGAGGAGAAGATTTTTAGAAATCGACCAATCAGAAATAAGAATTGTCTGTGGCGGCCATATTTGTGAATGAATCGGGATGAAATGAGCAATCTTTATAGAGGACCGCCCATAGATGCATCCTACCAAGTTTCGGTTTATTCGGCAGAGCGGTTTCAGAGGAGAAGATTTTTTTAGAAATCAACCAATCCGAAACAAGAATTGTCTGTGGTGGCCATTGTTTGTTAACGGATTGGTAGGAAATGAGCAATCTTAACAAAGGATCTTCCATAGATGCTTCCTACCAAGTTTCGGTTCATTTGGCCAAACGGTTTCAGAGGAGAAGAATTTAAAAAATCAGCCAATCAGAAACAAGAATCGCCTGTGGCGGCCATATTTGTTAACGGATCGAGACGAAATGAGCAATCTTAGCAGAGGACCTTCCATAGATGCTTCCTACCAAGTTTCGGTTCATTGGGCCAAACGGTTTCAGAGGAGAAGAATTTAAAAATCAGCCAATCAGAAACAAGAATTGCCTGTGGTGGCCATATTTGTTAACGGATCGGGAGGGAATGAGCAATCTTTATAGAGGACCTTCCATAGATGCTTCCTACCAAGTTTCGGATCATTTGGCCAAGCAGTTTCAGAGGGAAAGATTTTATCATAAATCAACCAATCGAAAACAAGAATTGCCTGTGGCGGCCATGTTTGTTAACGGATCGGGACGAAATGTGCAATCTTCATAGAGGACCTTCCATAGATGCTTTCTACCAGGTTTTGACTTCATTTGGCTTAGCGGTTTCAGAGGAGAAGATTAAAATGTGAAAAGTTAACGGATGACGGATGCCAAGTGATGGCAAAAGCTCACATTGCCTTTGGCAAGGTGAGCTAAAAAGTACAAACAATGATCTACAAAACATACACATCAAACTAAAGATCGAGTAACACGAATCCACCTAAAAACGGCGGGTGAACTCCGGAGGGTCAGCAGTTCCTGCTCACCCGTCGTGTTAATCTAGTTGGAAATTTGCCATCATGGAGATTTGACTATCAATAGAAAAATCTTCAGTGAGATTGGGGGTGCCATCAGGCAGATTTTCATGGACATTTCATAATAAAGTGCATACAAAATTTTTTTTCTCACTTTTTTTGGCTGTCAAAACATAAAAATGGTTCAATATTTATTGTAGTGACATATTTATAGTAAATATAGCGAAAAAAATATTCTTTTATCCAATCATTTTCGAGCTTTGAATTGTTATGTTTGCGTTTTCTCGACGGAGAAGACACCATTTTTTTCTGTATCTAATGTAATCAAAAAGATCTTATCATCTTCGTATGTTCACACGTTATCTAAAAATCAACAAACAGAACAACTTTCGGTTTACTTCTGTGCAGAAAATATTACAACATTTTATATTTGGGGGTTGCAATCTTCATCCGTGAGATTTTTTGTTCAATTCAGTAGCCGTGGGATAGGCCAAAAATAAAGTCGAAATCCGGGAACCCCGAGGAGGATCCGTGAAACTTAACATGTCTGATCAATTATATTAATCAAACTTGTATTTAGGAGATAACTGAATTGTATTGCAAGCTTTGCAATTGTAAAATGTCTGCTTTACGATCACAAATTGAGTTTACCTAGCGACGCGTAGAGGAGCTAGGTAGACAGATATTTGCGATTGTAAAACAAAGATTTACATCTGCAAATCTTAAAATAAAATACAGTTATCTCCATTCTAGTGCAATACTAAACATAACTAGAGGCTGTGTTGCTCACCTTTCATTCTGATTTGAGGAAACTTTATACAGAACCTTCCATAGGTGCTTCCTACCAAATTGCTGTTCATTTGGCTACTTGATTTCAGAGAAGATTTTTTAGAAATCAACCAATCAGAAACAAAAATAGCCTGTGGTGGCCATGTTAGTGAACGGATCGGGACGAAATGAGCCGTCTTTATAGAGGAACTTCCATAGATGCTTCCTACCAAGTTTCGGTTCATTTGGCCAAGTGGTTTCAGAGGAGAAGATTTTTTAGAAGTCGGCAATCATAAACAAGAATTGCCTGTGGTGGCCATGTTTGTTAACGGATCAGGACGAAATGAACATTCTTTATAGAAGACATTCCATAGATGCTTCCAACTAAGTTTCAGTTCATTTGGCCAAGCTGTTTCAGAGTAGAAAATTTTTAGAAATCGACCAAAAAGAAACAAGAATTGCCTGTGGCGGCCATGTTTGTTAACTAATCGGGCCGAAATGAGCAATCTTTACAAAGGACCTACCATAGATGCTTCCTACCGAGTTTCAGTTAATTTGGCCATGCAGTTTCAAAGGACTAGATTTTTTTTAGAACTCAACCATCAGAAACAAGAATTGCCGATGGCGACCATGTTTGTTAACGGATCAGGACGAAATGACCAATCTTTATAGAGGAACTTCCATATATGCTTCCTACCAAGTTTCGGTTCATTTGGCCATGCAGTTTCAGAGGAGAACATTTTTTATTCATTCAAAACAAGTATCTCACTTTGTTGAAATAACGAACGGTGCTGTCATTTTCTGTTATATACAAATGTAAACAACTGTTAACTTTTCCTGTTAGTTTTCAATTTGTAAACAAAAGTTCTGGTTCCAAAAAAAGAAAACACTCCCAATTGTCATTAAAATGTGGCCGTGTGTATAGAGAATAACTATTAAAAGAAGTGACAGGCCAGATTGTTTCTGTAGTTTGACATTACTGTCAACGATTTTCTCTCCGTTGTTGGGAAAAAGTTTTTCAATGATTACTTAAGGATTGACACAAAAAGGTTTCCGATATCTGTAAAATGAAATTCGTACATGTACATTTTGCAGCAGATTGAATGAATAAATTTCCGATCCAAGATACCAGATCGCAAACATTTTAAGTTGACAGAATTCTCTTTATTGTTCACAACTTTCCACTTCGTCCGTGAAAGTTAACAATTTTAATAATTAAATCATAAAGAAACAAAAAACATGTTTCTTTTCTAATATTTAGTGAATACTTGTGTATTACATGAAAACGTGTATTGATTGGCTCGATAAAAATAAATAATTGGGGAGAACAGTAAATTACATTAGCTGTGTATTCATTGGTTAAAAAAATGTATTTGGACCAATCACTGTGCTCGTAGCAAACCGTTTTTGACTAGAACGGAAGAGTTATCTACCGTTGACTGTACAGTTTATGTCCGTTTCGGTAAAACAACAATTTTTAAGTCTTTTAAACAATCGCCCAGACGTTTTTTGTTGGGCCAGCGACTACCTAATTTGGAGCAACTTTTGTTCGCCTGAATAAGATATTAATCGCCTTTGGCCGGCGGGCGACCGTCCATTTCAGGCACTGCATTGAAAATAAACATCTCAAAGAATTGGTTACGATTGGAAATGAATATTTATTAATGAAACATTGACATGAACATGGAACATAAAAATTCTGAACAAAGATACATTAAGTCTGTTCTAACAAATAAATCAGTGAACAATGTTCATTAATTAAAGTATCATTAAGCTTCTGCTCAAATTGCACCATTTTCTGAAATATTCACATAGTTCAAGGTCAGAATATCCATTTCTTACAAAGTTCAAGGTCAGAATATCCATTTCTAACAAAGTTCAAGGTCAGAATATCCATATCTATCTTTATGACGTCTCTCTTCATCTGGCATCAAACACAATCACTGACACAGTGGTTAAGGAATAAGATGCAATCCGATGATAATTATATGTAAAGACAAACCTACTAACAATAAATGATATGCTTTATTTTCCAATAAAATATATTTTGGCTTAAGTTCCATAAATTATCTTTGTTATATTTTATATGATTTAATACAGTCAACCTGTATTAAGAGGTCACCTTTGGGACAAAGAAATTGGTCTTATAAGACAGGTGACCTCTTAAAAGAGGTTCAATTCAAATGACATTTTCTATGACAGGACAAGATAAAGATGACATTTCAATACAGGTGACTGCTTAATAGAGGTGATCACATTGGCAAGTTTGACTGTGTATAGAACAATGTATATCCATAGATCTTGTTAATTTAATCTATGGTGGGTGTGTTGTGTAATATTATGCTTTGTCTGTGATTGTATTGTATTGTATTGTTTGTGATGTCTGTCCTCATTGAAAATTTCCAAAACAATTAATAAAAATCAGTTTTTTGTCTTGTTAGTGTAAATTTAGGCTTCAGGTTCAGTCATCTAAGATCAAGAGAGAAGTTTCCTGTTTAAAATAAGTAGAAATAGAGAAACTTTTGAAGGTGTAAAATATTGAAAGCCATATCCTCATGTCGAAACTGTTTCTGAGCACCCCCTCCCCTGCCCCTAACACAAACTTATGTATTTTTGAAGGTGTAAAATATTGAAAGCCATATCCTCATGTCAAAACTGTTTCTGAGCACCCCCTCCCCTGCCTCTAACACAAACTTATGTATTTTTGAAGGTGTAAAATGTATGTTATTAGTTTAACCTGGTATCTTCACTTCCTCTTCATGGTATTGTTAAGGGCCTGGGTGGCTCAATGAGCTAGGTAGTTGGATTACCTAACAACTCATACAAGTCTATCACCAATACGACGTGGGTTTGCGCCCGGCTTTGTAAATTACAAAAAAGAGTGCACTCGACTCGCAGCTGCAAGTGATAAAGTTTAGCAGTTGCTTGCCCATGGTCAGTGGTTCTCTCCGGGTACTCCGGCTTCTTCCACCACTAAAACTGGTCGCCATGATATAGCTGAAATATTGCTGAAAGTGGTGTTAAACACAATAAATAAAATAAAATAAAATAAAATCATGGTATAGCCTTCTACCTGAGAGGTTCTAAATTGAAGATCGAAAATTTATGTTAAATAATAACATGCTGATAAAGGATACTTCTTTTCGTTCGTTTCTTGTACATAATTCTGTATCCACATTCCCGACATCGTATTGGATCCCGAGCTTTGATTTCATTTTCCTGATGACATTCTGTATAAATAAGAAAAGGAATAAACTGTTAATACAGTAAATATATAACATCAAAACATAGCCACAATATTGTGTGGCAGTAATACATACATGTAGCAATATATTGTGTGGCAGTAATACATAGCCACAATATTGTGTGGCAGCAATACATGTACATAGCCACAATATTGTGTGGCAGCAATACATAGCCATAATATTGTGTGGCAGTAATACATAGCCACAATATTGTGTGGCAGCAAAACATAGCCACAATATTGTGTGGCAGCAATACATAGCCATAATATTGTGTGGCAGTAACACAGCAACAATATTGGGTGGCAGTAATACATAGCCACAATATTGGGTGGCAGCAATACATAGCCACAATATTGTGTGGCAGCAATACATAGCCATAATATTGTGTGGCAGTAATACACAGCAACGTCATGATGATATAGCAGAAAAATTGCTGAGTTGGCGTTAAACAACAAACACTCACTCACTCACTCACTCAAGAGATTGAACCCCACCACATATATGTGCCTGTCCCAAGTTTGGATCTGGATTTCCATCATCATATGTTGTCACTGTCTTCTTTGTGTTAATTGAGGTTTGAGGGAGTTGTTTGTTTTATTAACAGTGGTTGAGGCAGGTTTACTAAAAGCTGAAAATATAGACTTTCTACTGGTACAACTAGTAGGTCCAAACTATCAATTAAATAAGTATGCTTAGGTTTCATGTTATATTATATTACTAATTTATGCTTAATATTTGATTCAAACAAATTGATGACCTATTTATTCTGGTCTCCCATGAACACCATTAATTTTAAATGTCTACCATTTTGCTATTAAAGAAAGTTAAAGGTCAAAGGTCATGTTTACCTCCACATATATAAATCATGGTTTGATGTTTTGTAGGTGCTGCTGTTTCCTTGTTAGTTTCCATGGTAACCTGAAATTGTACAAAACAATCATGTTGTAACAATTTGTCAAGCAGCAAATTAGAATTTCTGACTTGGAAGTAATGATTAATTGAAAGACATTATTAGGTTAGGGTTCAGGGGAATATGAATGTTATTAACAATCTCATATTTTAGGAAGGGTTGTCATGGTTGTCATTACATATACAGTAGTATACAATGATGCTAATTCACCCTTGATTTACTGCAAAAGTCAGGACATCTTTGTCTTGACAATGGAAGTTAGGTATCGTCAATCGTCAGCAGACGGACAAAAGTGGCTTACGTTGTGATGATGTAAAATTGTCTGCGATCATGTGGTAATGAAATCATTAGGTAGTCCTGCATCTAAAAAAAACCACAATTCAAAAATGAAATCTGTTCCCCCCACCCCCCACAAAAAACCAGAGGCTCTTGGAGCCTGTAATAGCTCACCTGGTTTTCAATTTGAATTCTAAATTTCACAGAAAAATTTCAGCTGATTCTTTCATTTTGCAATTTAATGAAATTTCTACTTATGGTAATGACAGTCATTTAGGATAGAGAGTGAGGGTGTCACACTTTGAAGGAGGAGGGGGGAGGTTCGGCACTTTAAAATCTGATTCAACCCACCATTTCTTTAGAAATGCCTGTACCAAGTCAGGGTCATTACGGTTTTCACAGTTTTCCGGTTGTTGACTGATTTTGTCTGTTTATATACTTATGAGATTTGACTTTCCCTTTGTAAGAATGTTCGGAGTTCGGTAATTTTGTTATTACCCTTATTTGAAAGTCAAATATCATTTCAGTTTAAACCTCTGAGCAGAAGATTTTAAATTTCATTGTGATTCTTTTTCTTTAATATGCATAATCAGTATAAATCAGCTGAATAAAACATTCCACATAAACAAAATGGAAGAAATGTTGAATTACTAATAGTCCTGTAGCTGCAGTTTTAATTTGAACTTATTTTGACATAAAATAAAGCAATATTTCCAAGAAATTTCTATATTTAATAACTGCCCCATCATGAATGGAGTGTAGGGCTGTCGGACACAATTTTGAAAGGACACAACCCAATCCAAGTTTGGCTGAATTTGGTTCAGTGGGTTACGAGAAGTAAATTTAAATAAGATCTTTTATCAAAATATGTTTAATTTGCATAATCTGTATGAATCTGCTTTAAAGAAAAATTTCAGACAAACTCGAAATATTTACATGTTGAACTACTCATTGCTATGTAGCTGCAGTTTCAATATGAGCTCATTTTGACTTGCAATAAAGCAAAAATAGATAATTACAGATTTTTTTTAATTTCTGATAACGGCCGCCATTTTGAATGGAAGATAGAACAGTCAGACACCATTTTGAAAGGGGATCACCCAAGTACATCTCAGCCAAGTTTTGTTTAATTTAGTTCACAGATTTCAGAGGAGAGGATTTAAATGCGATCTTTGATCAAGATATGCCTAATTTGCATAATCGATATAAATTAGCTGACCAAATGTTTCACCGAAATACATGGAAAAAAGAAGATCTTCTATCAAAATATGCATGATCTGTATGAATCTGCTAAAAGAAAAATTTCAAACAGATCCGAAATATATGTTAAACTACTCATTGTCATGTAGCTGCAGTTCAAATTTTATCTAATTTTTTAGTGATGGCAGCCATTTTGAATGGAGAACAGGGGTTGTCAAACATAATTTTGAAAAGAGGTCACCATTGTTTGATTTCATTTGTGTCAGTGGTTTCAGAGGAGAAGATTTTAATGTGATAGTTTATTCTATATTGATATAGTGTTTATTGTCTGTGCATTGCATGCCCTTCTGAAATTGCATCTGTTGGGATACTGTGCAAGATGTAGATCTGGAACAAGTGTGATTCATGAATGAACATTTTTCGGAAGCAAAATATGCAAAAAACAGAAAATTGACATGTGAAAACATGATTTTTTGGGGTCTAACATGATCAAGGAAAGAACATTTTTTAGTGTGAATCCCTGAAAACCATACATTTATAAGCATGAAGACAATCTCCTTTACACTTGTTCATGTGTAACCATTCAGATTTATACGTTTCCAGCTCTAATTTTGTTTTACTGAATCCTGTATTATTTGCTTGATGATGAATTAAATACAAATAGAAGGCAAAATGAAGCATGCCATTGCCAGCATGGAGATGGTAATGTACAAACAAAATTACATTGCCATTACTAGGCATTAGTGTTTAAACACAAATCAACATTTAAACACCAGTTATGTACATGTATAAAGGAAATCAAGCCCCTGGCACTGCTAACTCAATTCAAAGTTTTATTTTGAGTCGATACATATAACACAAGCTCTAATGACATGAGCTTTTAAAATCGACTACAGTACAAATCAAATGCATTTTTTTAAAATGACTGTTTCGTATAGAATGGTCATTATGTGATGAGATATATATCAGATTATCGTATAATTAAACTGAAAATAATAGCCGACAGATAATTAAACATCTAGAAAGGTATAGAATACTAACATCATTGTACCACGGTTTCAGATCAGGCTATTCAACTATTAGTCACACTCCACGACTTCATGAAAGTATACAATGCTGGGCTGCAAACCGATGTTGCCATCTTAGAGTTAGACTTCTCTAAAGCCTTCGACACAGTACCACACAAAAAACTACTCTCAAAAATGGATTTGTATGGAATACGAGGACCAATAAACAACTGGCTAAATATGTTCTTGACGCACAGGAAAATGAAAGCAGTAGTAGAGGCAGAACAGTCAGAAGAAGTAACAGTAGATTCCGGGGTGCCGCAAGGGACAGTTCTTGGGACCGTTATTCTTCTGTTGTCACATAAATGACCTCCCAGATGCAGTAAAGTCTTCAGTAAGACTGATTGCAGACGACTGTCTACTTTACAGAACCATCAACTACTGCAAGAAGACCTTAAAAGCTTAGAAGCCTGGGCCAAATGATTGGGGCATGAGATTCAATTCCAAAAAATGCTATATTCTGAGCATAACCAGAGGCTCCCAGGAGCCTGTAATCGCTCACCTGGATCAAAGCTGCTTTCATTAACAACGCAACTGCACTGTGGTGGCCATCTTGGCGGGAGAGCGCAACTGCCGGACACCATTTTGCAAGAGGACCATCCAATGACTATTCCATCAATGTTTGGTTTTAATTGAGCTACTGGTTCCAGACAAGATGTTTTTTATGTGAATTTCCCATAGGGTCCTATGTTAAACTAAGTACAGCTGTGCAGCCATCTTGGTCAGAGGGCGGGACCACCAGACACAATTTTGGAAAAGGACCATTCAATGACTATTTTATCAAAGTTTGGTTCCAATTGAGCAACTGGTTCCAGACAAGAAGATTTTTATGTGAATTTCCCATAGGTTCCTATGTTAAACTAAGTTCGGTTGTGGGGGCCATCCTGGTCGGAGGTCTGAAATGCCAGACATAATTTTGGAAGGGGACCACCCAAGGATCATTTCAGCAAAGTTTGGTTGAGATTGGCTCAGTAGTTACAGAGGAGAAGATTTTTTTTTAATTTCATCCCCCCTTTTTTCTATTTTTAGCTTGGTGGTCATCTTGGTTGGAAGTCGGGATCACCGGACACAATTTTGGAAGGGTGCCATCCAAGGATCATTCCACCAAAGTTTTGTTGCAATTGGCCCAGATTTTTATGTGAATTTCCCATAGGGTCCTATGTTAAGCTAAGTTCAGCTGTGGGGGCCATCTTGGTCGAAGGGCTGAACCGCTGGACACATTTTTGGAAGAGAACCATCCAATGACTATTTCATCAAAATTTTGTTCTTATTGAGCAAATGGTTTCAGACAAGAAGATTTTTATGGGAATTTCCCATAGGGTCCTATGTTAAATTAAGTTCGGCTGTGGTGGCCATCTTGGTCGGAGTTCTGAAATGCCGGACACAATTTTGGAAGAGGACCACCCAAGAATCATTTCAGCAAAGTTTGGTTGAGATTGGCTCAGTAGTTTCACAGGAGAAGATTTTTTTTAAATTTCATCCCCCCTTTTTTCTAATTTGCATAATCTGTCAAAATCGGCAAAAGTTCAAAGTTCATAAAAAATCCTGTAATATATGTTAAAAAGCTCATCATTATGCTTATACAGTTCAAATTTGGGCACATTCTGGCTTAAAATAGAGCAATTTTGGTCATTTGAAGAAATTTCTATTTTTAGTAACGGTGGCCATCTTGGATACAGGACGGCGCTGACGGACACAATTTTGAAAGGGACCCACCCAGGGACCATCCCTGCCAGGTTTGGTTTAATTTGGTTCAGCGATTTCAGAGGAGAAGATTTAAATGTGATCTTTTATCAAAATATGCCTAATTTGCATAATCGGTATATATCGGCTAAAAGTAAAATTTCACAGAAAAACCCAGAATATATGTTAAACTACTCCTTGCCATGTAGCTGCAGTTAAAATTTGAGCTCATTTTGACTTACACTAAAGCAGCAATGGACAGTTAAAATTTCATCCCCCCTTTTTTCTATTTTTAGCTTGGTGGCCATCTTGGTTGGAAGTCGGGATCACCGGACACAATTTTGGAAGGGGGCCATCCAAGGACCATTCCACCAAAGTTTGGTTGCAATTGGCCCAGTGGTTTCTGAGGAGAAGATTAGAATGTGAAATGTTGACGGACGGACGACGACAACAGACGACGGACGAAAAGTGATGACAATAGCTCACATGGCCTAAAGGCCAGGTGAGCTAAAAATGAAATTGTAAATAGTTTTAACCACAAAATTTATTTCTGTTTGGCACTACTTTAAAATATGTTATAAATTGACTGAATATATTGTCATTTGTTTATGAATTTTATCCCATGCATGCACAACAGCTAGTGATCATCCGGTGGATGGATAGCTGTATACCAAAAGAAGAAGAAGGTCACGGGAAAAAGGGAGTGTCTCCAATATGCTTGTGAAACTCGATCTACGAGAACTAAGAGAGAAGAACGAGCCAGAAACTTATATTCTTGCACAAAGTAATGGAGAGGCTGGTTCCAGCTATTGAACCAGACGATTACCTGAAAAAAGCATGACCCAAGAGATCTATCACTGCCAAAAAATTTGAGAACTACCAGGCAACTATTGAACTAACATTGTCGAAAAACAAGTGAAGAACAATACAAAGTGTTTTGACAATAGACATTCCATCAAGAAAAACACATCAATTCTCAAATTCATTCTTTGTGAAAACACTAATTAACTGGAACCATCCACAGGGCCTTGTCACTATCCACGTAAATATACTATCAATGCATAAACACAAACAACATTTCACTTCAAATTGTCCCGCTCGTTTATTGTTGTTTGAATCTTATTTTCCTTACCTCAAAGTAAGGGGGAAACGATTCACTGTATGTACCGAAATCGCGCTTATTTTGGGGACGGTTCGGTTCACGATACGTGGAGGCCGCTTACGATACAAACGATATGATGCTCATTTTCTTAAAAAAAGTAGTGTTGAACTTCCGTTTTCTTCTTTTGGTGATCATTTAATTAATATTTTGAGAAAAGTGAATCGATTAATTTACGCTTTTAAAATTAATTAATCAAATATCAAATATTTATAATTTCCCGTAGTACGCAAGCGACCTCATATAAAAAAAAACATGGCAGTACCCATGTCGACCAGCATGTTTACAGTTACAGTTTCCTATAAAACGTATCGTAATACATATTAAATATCGCGATACGTATTGCTTGTGGAAAAAGTGTATCGTTACACCCCTACCTCAAAGCTAAAACCCTGAGAGTTCCGAACTTCCATTTTTTTTATAGGTAGTGCTGTTACTTTCACTTTGGGTCCATGGAGTTGCATACGCAGGCTAATTCCTGACAAAAACGACCGCTGCGTCTTCACAAGAGGTAGTCGAGGGGAGGTCATGATATTTTTTGAAAAGAATAAGGTCTTGGGAGTTGAACTAAACAGGGTTTTGAATATATTAGAAGGAATTTAAGAAACAAACACGACTTGAAGCGAGCAGGGGTAAAAAAAGTGTCTGCCCTTGTTTGTATTTATGCATTGATAGTATATTTACGTGGATAGTGACAAGGCCCTGTGAACCATCTAGAAGCAGGGCTCATGTTGGAGGGCGATTCGGACGAAGAAGTCGCCTTGTGAAGGTTGACTTCGCTTTCTCGTTGGTCAAAAGCGAAGTTCAAGTTGCCTTGTCATTATGAAGAGTTGCCCTATGTCGCCGCCCGCGTATTTTCTCCACTTGTCATTTATGAAAATGTTGTTATCGTGCACATGTTTATTGAAATCTATCATATCCGTTATTAAGTATTTTGAAAGTGATTTTCTTGGAAAGTAATCCATTACGGTTTATAGAAACTTTAATTTTGTTCATCAGAGGTTTTATTTATTGTTTATATATGCCCGGCTTAAAATAAAACTATTTGTATTTGTTTTTCGTTAACAAACAACAATGGCAGGGGCGGATTCAGGGGGGGTGCACCCGGCGCCCCCCCCCCCCTAAAATTGGAAAAAATATGATTTTTTGGTGTAAAATCGTGATTTTTCACACGAAATACCCCAAAAATTTTCGCGCCTCCCTCCGCAATTGGAAATAATATGATTTTTTGGCGTAAAATCGTGATTTTTCACACGAAATACCCCAAAAATTTTCGCACCTCCCTCCGCTCGGTGCGCCCCCCCCCCCCTAACTTGAAATCCTGGATCCGCCCCTAAATGGTGCCATTTTGGTAAGGGGACGCAATGCGTTACTGTGCAACGGGAAATGTTGACCGAACTTTTTGTCCGAAGCTACTTTCAAGAAAACGAACTTTTGATTTATTTTTTCTCATTTCTGTGACATAAAATCATAGTTCTCATATCAAATTCAGGATCACTTGTACTTTGCGACAACAATACTGGAATATATACTCGACACCGGGTTAATATTATGAACTATCGAACTGTTTATTTACATACAGACATGCGTTTACAAAACTACGGTAGCTTTCCTCCGTTGTTGCAATCTGAATTGAGGTCTGCCAAATAATAATTACAGCCTCTACTTTCTTCAGTTTTTGACTATCAGTATCAGTGGCAATTTATGTTTGTACTATATTTTCATTCCCTACTGTACTGTATTCCTAAATGTATATATAGCTGGACCATTGAGCAAATTGACAGACATCGTTCTTCTGCTGAAGATCACACAAATATGAGTTATTACAATTTGTGTGGTATTGGATCACAACACAGTAATATTTCAAAAGGAAAAGGGGGTGGGGGTACATATAAAAATCACTGGTCCAGAATTTTTGAGAAAAAAAATTTAATATGAAGTTTTCTGCAGGACCTGCTGAAATTGTGCAGGACCGGAATTTATAAAATTCTAAAATTTAAACAGAATCGGTGATGGGAACAATAAAAACCTGACCCGCCATGTTTTCAAATATAAACACACGAAATGGTCACATTGATGCATCACAGCCAGCTTAAACTATAAAAATACAATGATTAATAAAATTACCATGGAAACAGTTGCATGTTTAAGAAGTAAATGTCATTTGAAGCAGAATCTAATTACGAGTTGACCGTGATCGTTACGGCATACCAGTTGCATTTCCGATTTCCGATGTCCGACACCCGGATGGGCATACTTGGCAGTATTGCCGGTCCTTGTGATTTTCTGCCCGCTCGGTCCGACGAATTTCAAAAAGTCTGCTGGTCGGTATGCAAGACTCCAATAGTCCAGGTAGATAGAAATAAAAATGTGACATTGAATAGATGTCCTTAAGGTAGTTATGAATAAAAAAAAAACCAAGAGCAAATCAGTTCAGACAGCTTTTTAACTATTTACTAAATTAGGGCAGGGTAACATCAGAGGGGTCAAGAAACAATATTTTGATTAATCGCAATTAACTTCTCCCAGAAGTCTCCCACTTCTCCCTGTGAGCTCTCCGAAAGAGAAGTCACTTCTCCCTCTAATTTGAAAGTAGTGCGAGCCCTGTACTGGGCTGTAGAAGACTCAGATGTGTCGTAACGGTACCGGGTCGTTTCGTCTCGAATCCTGCTCGCCCCCTGAGTTGTTTCGCCCCTATTCGAGGCCTCTACATTAACATATTTTTCAACTTATCCCTTCGGAAAAATAACTAAAAAAAAGTACTTGTCCGACTCAATCTTTTAGTTGTCCGAAAAAATTAATAAAAATTATAAAAACTAGAGAATAATTATCCAGGGCTCCCACTACTTTCAGAGAGCTCACAGGGAGAAGTGGGAGACAACAGAGAGAAGTGGTGAGACTTCTGGGAGAAGTCAATTGCGATTAATCAAAACATTGTTTCGTGACCCCTCCGACGTTACCCTGCCCAAATTTAGTAAATAGTTAAAGCTGCCTGAACTGAACTACCTTAAGGACATATAGTCAATGTCACATTTTTATTTCTGTCTACCTTGATTGGAATCTTACATACCAGTGATTTTTATATGTAATCTCCCTTTTCCTTTTGAAATATTACTGTGTAGTGATCCAATACCACACAAATTGTAATAATTCATAATTTATTTGTGTTATATAAATCCTTGTTTCTGGTAAAAAAAATATACCTAGATACTATGAATACCAGTATCTAGGTATTTTTTTTTTATCAGAAACAAGTACCTGCCCTGTGATATAAATAAAGCAAAGTATTTTATTTAAATTCACAAAGAAATAAAAAGCTTAGTGGATCTTTTCAACCAGATCAGGAAAAAGCTTGTAATGTTTGTCCATTTCAAAGGTTTCAATATTTCCCAAAAGCCTAAATCAAGTCCTCTATCGTATTTTGCACAAAACACAAGTTTAAATTTGTCGCCAAATTGATATCTGATAATTTTTACGTGTCCGTTCCGGAGTGATTCTTGTTCTTATATTTCAAATATTGATATTTCAGTTCATTAAAGCGTTTCTGAGATTGCGACTTTAACTTTGTCATTGTCCTTGAACTTCATCAAAGCATGTCTGGAGGAACGATAAATGATACAATTAAAGAGTTTTGATCTGGCGTTTCACTTTAGTTTTAATCAAAATAAATTATGGACAAATTGGAGATCAAACAGGGCTCTTTTATACAACAAACCCAGTATTTTATACCAGTGGAAATATAATTGTCCGTCATACCGGCACGTTTGGGAATCTGATTTTTTCACTTGTCCCGTCGGACAACCGTAATACAAGATCTACTTGTCCGACGTCAGTTTTCACTGGTACCGGACAATCGGACAAACGTTAATGTCGAGGCCTGTATTCCCTTTCGCCCCGGGTCGTTTCGCCCTCATTTATTAATAGTGCTTTCAAAAATGAAATATGGAAAATACCATTGCAAATATTCGTATTTTGGATGTTGTAAGGCTTGTTCATGGGTACTTTATTTTTTGTCTTCCTCATAATTACACGGTAACATGCTTTCTTGACGTGTTTAATATTATGTATTGCTTCACTCTTTGTTTGATACCTGATTAAATGTGCAAAATTTCTTTGTTCACTTTCATTGTTTGACACCAGATACGAAATCTGATATTTATTATTGTTAAATATCCGAGAAATTAGCATATGAAGGACAGTTTGATGTCTCCGTTAGTCGATTTCGTCGTATTTTGCTGCCATTCTGTACACATAAGTGAATCTAAACCCCTTCACGATGATTCTTTTTTGAGAAAAATATTCTCCCTTTTGTGTTCAACAATATTCCACTGACCAAAATTAATGAATTATTATTTTTTTGTATACAACTAATAAATAAATAATTAAAGTAGACCAAAATGAATGAATTATTATTTTTTTTGCATACAACTAACAAATAAATAATTACCCCAAAATTGTCGAAAAAGACTTCATCTATTATAATATAATATCGATTAAGTGGGGCGAACAGGTAATTGAGCCGAAACGACCCGGATTCGTCGCAACTACTATCCCCGTGGAACCAGTAATGACGCACCTAAGCAGATAATTGTTTGTTACCGTTTGACGATAGATTGTTGTTTTAAAATTTCTGCATAAAAATAAAGAATTTATTCTTTTCTATCGATTTAATTTGCAATATGATTAATAATTATTTTGTTTTCATGCCATTTTCAACATTTTCTTGGTACACAGGTAATGTGTTTACATTTTGTTCTGGGACCGGAAATGACGCACTCCTATTCTATCAATATATTATCACTACAGCATACCTTGCTAATCGAAAAAATGCTTCCATTCGAAACCACTGTCTTTGACGAATGTCCAAAGTTGTAAAATCCAAACAACAACATCCAAATTAACAACTTAAATGTCAAATCCAACAGCACTGTCTATAATGAACGTCCATTTTTTTTTAGTAAGTTACAGTATGGTAAAATCTATTAATTCAATATTTTAGACATGTTTAACATGATATATTTTAAATACTGATCAGTGAAAAATGTCATAACTGTATTAAAATAATTTTCAGTTCTATATATTAGTTCTTAATTGCTCCAAAGAAAAGATTTATTTAAACAATTCTTAATTCCTGTTTGCTATATTTCGTTATATTCATTGAAAATCATATAAGGGATTGTCACACTTTGACAGTGAATATTTTTTTAGTACGGAATGCTCACCACATGACAGTCGAGTGACCTAATATGCCCAACCAGCCTGTCAGCAGACAGAAACTTTTGACAACACTTTGAAGGGTTTTAGGCCAATCGTGGGTCTATTTTAGTAAACGATCTTTTGGACGTAAGGAAAAATGGCGGTTTTATATGGATAACAAAACTTGATGATTTCTAACTTTGTTTATGGGTGATTTCCACATGTTGTAGGATACAATAGCGAACACTGACGTCAACGTGAAGAAACCTCAAACCTCTGAGGTCATAGGTTTTGCAGTTCATAAATAAAACCCTAATGCATCTCGGTGCGTCATTTCTGGTCCGCGTCAAAATAGGTACCCGCACGATACTACTAGTACTAGTATACTCCCTTCCTATGGTACCGCGGGTTCTATGATACCGCAGTATTTATTTTGTCTGTTCTTATGCACTGCAATGCCACCCGCCGGTTTTTCTATTTATATATTCATAAACACAAGTCGCATTTATCGGAACGTCTGGTTATTCTGTCCAAATGTCTTGAATTTTTGTAAGTACACGCATTTTTATCTTTTCCTTAGAAATAGCGAACATTTTTATTTTACCCTGATACCATGTTTTGTAAAATGTCCAATAATTAAACCATAGTTGTCATAATTCGTCTGCTATTTCTTTAGAAATGTCGTCCGTTTGCTTACGTTTCATTTCAACCCGATTTGGGATTTTTGGTGCTATTTTTAGTTACTTTCTAAACCGACAAAGTTGATGGAAAAATTAAGCTATGAAAACATATTAACCAACATAACGTTACATCAAATTGACTCAACTTCGTTACATTTGTTATTTCAAAGAAACTTTACTTTATTAAATGTGATAAATTATCAAGATTTTCTTTATGGTATAAGTTTGCCAGATATTCTCCTTGATTTAGTATTTATAAACGATGTCTTGATTTATCAAACATTGTGTCCCATAACATTAATTTTGCAATTACCGCGATATCATAGGAAACCATTTCTGGGAGGTACATCGGCGTTGTCATAGAGAAAAGTAATCTCGTTGAGATTAGGATTCCGAAGAAATTTTCTGATGAAGAACAGACAGAAAATTTCTTAGGAATCCTAATCTCAACGAGATTAAGAGAAAAGTGGCGACGTATTTTTAAACAAATTCAAAGAATAAAATGAATTGTGGAGGAAAATAGGTTTCTATATCGGGGAATAAAATATAACATTTTTGGATTCATTCCGAAAACTAGTTACGTTACACAGACGTTAAACATTAAGTACCGCGGTACCATAGTCAGAGAATCCCGGGCTAACTAGTGTCGAGAGCTTCAAATCTGCTCTCACAAACCGTTAATAAATCGACGGTGCTCTCTCTACCGTTAGATATAAGCCAGAATTGGTTACTACAACGTACACTTACAGATACAGATACGATTTCTTCGTAGTTTTGAAAAAGGGGGAGTGTGCTGTGGCCTGTGCTCGCAACTGTTCTTAACAATAACATTGTGCAATAACATCTTTTCAATGAGTTTTTGGGTTAAATAAGTCATCAGACATGTTATGATACTGCTATTATTCAAGGGATACTTCAAAAGCAATACGCTTTCTCTTCACCTTATAATGATTCTGAATATTTGAAGTAAGACTAAGAGCTTGAGTTCGCACGTTTCTTTATTTCAGCGGAAGTGATAAAATTTCGTAAACGTAAACATTCAGTTCTCGCGTTTTCTCATTGAATTTCGGAAATTCTCGGACATCGAGCATAATGTCGAATGAATACAAAAGAGCAATCGAGAATAGGATGATTTGATTGGTCAATTTCTGCTGGCGAACATTTTGAAAGTGTTTTTTCAGCTGATAAACGCCAAGAAAAAAATATTTGAAAGAAGACTATATATTGCAATTTGCAAATATTTTAACGTTGATCCGATATTTAAATGATTTAATTTAAGTCTCCGCAAGCAAATTATCCACGATTTCAACGTAAGATACAAATGGTAAGAAATATTGTTGCGGCGTTGTTCGAAAACGGTTCCCGCTTTGACAATATTAATTATTATGTACACTTTGTTTACATTAAGAACAAATAAAAATAGTTTTACCTTCAGATGTTTTAAAAAAGATATATATATTTGGATCTCCTTTATTTGCTGTTCACAATAAGAAATCCATATTTTTTTATTTCATTTACACAGCCGAACAGAAACTTATTTATTTACTCATTTTACTGGTCATGTCGTCTGAGATGTTGATGTGGCATGAATGTTTACTATACAGTGCCATATTATGTCTGTGCACCTATCGATTCACAGGGAGACTACATTGTGAGAAAGAAAATGTTTCTCTATGTTTTGGTATCAAAAGAAAGTTGAACATTCTTCTTTTCATTGATGTATTGATGTAAAAAAAAAATTTAAATCATGAATAATGTCAATATTGACAATTGTTAATAACGTTAACTTATCAAGCAAATGGAAACAATGTACATACGTTTTATATGGTACCGGGTCGTTTCCCCCCCCCGGAAAGTGAGTCGATACGCCCCACTTAATCGCTATTATATAATACTTAATAGATGTAAGATGTTCTTTTTCGACAACTTTTGGGTAATTATTTATTTATTAGTTGTATACAAAAAAAAATAATAACATCAAAATAAAAAAAAATATGTGATAAACAATGGAGAAATAGAATAAAAATAAATAAAAAAAATAGCTATCAATGACAATATGTTTCAAAACTATTGAAAGGTGTCGGTATATACAAGTTGATCCCCAAAGTTAAATAAGAAGAGAGGAGCAACTGATATACGCAAGTGTGGTTGCTGGAAACATGAACCGGGACACAGTGCTGCAACAACGTCTCGAGGATGCCTGATCCAAGTACGAAGCAAATGACATAACCACGTCCAACATCCTGAAGACTGTCAGCCATCTGTACGGGGTTCCGGACATGTAAAGACTTTTGTATTTGTGCTTGTTGTGAGTTGTGCTGATCCTAGACAACATGTAAAAAGACTTTGCTTTGTATTAGTGCTTGCTAAAGTATTTGTGAGTTGTGCTAGTGTATGAACTGTTTTGTAATTTATTATAAAGTTGTTATATGATATAAATAATATATTAAAACACCTAAATGCTTTTTTTTTTTTGTTTAGAAAAAAAAATATTTTGCCATATTTGTGTTTCCAATTACCCCATCGACCTATTTAGTTACTACCTACCCTAAAGATTTTTTCAAACCCTGTACAACTGAAAAAAAAAGACAATATCAGGTCTGCCTATGGTGAAACACTGCTATTCATGCTATTTCTGGTAAAACCTTGAAAACAGCTGTAATCAATACAAACACACACATATACAAAATGAAACGAAAAAAGAAAGACAGAAAGAAATGAAAACAAATAATAATTAAATAAGATGTAAAAAGATATTATTCATGCTCTGAAATACAGATATGATAACCATTGACCTAATGAAGTGATTTTGAACAATAAAAATAACTGATAGGTGTCAACAACTAATTTGAAGCCATGCAGAACAAACAATACATACATACTAATTTATTACGGTATTGTTCAAAGAAATTTTACACATTCAGGCTTTCAAGTGGGCCCTAATTTTCCTTATTTTTTGACAGCGGACCTAATATTCCTTATTAAAGCTTCAAAATCCTGAAAAAGCCCTAATTTTTTGGTGAAAATCCTAATTTTGAAAATTTTTGATAAATGCAACATAAAATAAGTGTTGGAATTAATGAAATCTAGCCTTAGTATTCTTTCAGATAATGAATATGTTGAATTAATGTATTTCTCAGAGACATCTTGGTGGTTATCAGCATCATATTCAGCATGGATTTCCACCATATCAGATTACTTTAATCTGGTTGTATTGATATGCGGAATATTGCTGTTGATGACCATTGGCATGATCTTCTGAGTTGGTAATTAGCTTTTTAGTTCACCCGGACCAAAGGTCCATGGGAACTATTGCCATCACTTGGCGTCCGTCATCTAAACTTTACACATTTCAAGCTTCTTCTCCGAAACCACTGGGCCAATTGGAACCAAACTTAGCAGGAATGTTCCTTGGATGGTCCTCTACAAAGTTTCTGTTTTTCGTTCCAGTCGGATATTCAATATGGCTGCCAGGGCCAATAATATGCTCTGATTGGCTGAAATTTCAAAGATCTTCTTCTCTGAAACTAATGAACTGACTGAATCCAAACTGTAAATGAATACAATATTTGGTGGGGGGACTGGGGGCTTGCTATAGCACTAGCAGATAATGTTTACATTGGAAGCAGAACCAATAAAGGTGCATGCCATAGACTTACAAAACTTATCAGAACATGTATAAATAAAAACAAGGCATTGTGATTATTCCTTGAATAATGAAGTTGTATCCATTTTATGATATACAGTCAATGGACATAAGTATTCGTCGCCCTCGATTTTACGCTATATATTTCATATAAAACCACATTTTTCAAAAAAATTATTGTGAAGTCATTTCTAAACGGATTTTGATAATTTTTGCACCAGAAGAAGCAGAAATATTTAAAGATTAGTTGTTTATTTTAGCATGATTTTCCGTTAGATTGCCTTTATTTTAGCATGATTTAAAGAATTTTTTTGTTTTCTGACGTCAAATTTGCTATATGTTATTAATGTATTTTAACCAAAATAAAATCGGAAAAATCAACATTTGTGTTTAAATCACCAGAAAACAAATGCCATGCAGACAAAAATTACTATCAGATAAAAATATAAAATTCAAAGAATTGTGCGTGTTTTGAAATAAATTTCATAAATATCTGCCCAGAGATAGCTTTAAAATATTTTTTTGATTGATTGATTGATTGGTTGGTGTTTAACGTCCAGCGAGCAATTTTTCAGCTATATTCAAGACGAGAACATTTAAAAATTTAAATGCCACGGGACTCGAAACAAGGAAAGGTGATGGGTATGGACGGATAATTTTGCCAGTGCAACAGGTCTCTGATGGACCACTCATGAGCATAATGCTCATAATGAGCTGTAACACTGGGTTCTTTAACGTGCGGAGAGGGTGGCAATCTCTCAACACAGGACCTCGGTTTTATTTACGTCTCATCCGCAGGACGGGTTGGTTGTGAATTTCTACATCCCGCACAACCGACGGATGCCCCTTCAAGCCGAAGAAGCTCTCGGTCCCATTTCTATACCGCGGGGTTTATTTTTTTATTATTTTTTTTTTTTGTATCAGTTGGTCAAAAATAGATCCTCGGGTTCTGCAGTCAATGAAAATGTTGATTAAAAATGAAAGCAAGTTTTATTTTATAGAAATACCAGTGGACTGTTGCTTCAGTGATCTAACACTTAGTGACTAACATAAAAACAAAATAACCATGTCTATATAGTAGAAAGAGGACATCATCTGATCGAAGTGTAACTTGTTTTTACCATTAATTTATAAAGCTGAAAATTTGCTCCATTGGCGTTGACCATCAATCAAGAGAATCAAAGCTGAAGACAGCATATCAATGTTAAACAAAATATTAGATCCCAATGGGCCAGTGTGCCCATCCAATTCAAGTCCTTCTATAATCCTTGGTATTAATCACATATCAACAATGGAATTGAAAACTTCAATAAAACTTAAAAACATAATTTGAACTTTGAATCCTACAGTCAACTTTTGTTTCAAGCACAGTGTGTTGAAAATGCAGTTTTCTGTCAAGAGAGCTAGAATTAAAATTCAATACATATTTCCAGAATATGTGTTCAATTCTACATGTTTTGTACATTGTATATTAATTTGTTTTATTAAACATTTTTTAAATATGTGTAACCTGATTTTTCAGGAATAATTTGAGACTTTTTGACATTTCAGTGATTGGGATTAAAAAAAATTCAATGGGACTATGGCCCCCTTTCCTTCCTTGTCAATGGGACATTTTTTATATGAATGGGCCAAAATCCAGTGTGAAAAATAATGTAGAATAAAAATGTTTAACAAACTTTAATACATGTACCTGTAATAAAGTATTTGCAACAATTGTCAATTTTGTTTTCCTTTTCTATTTTTTACCTAATTGGAAGCTTCACTTCGAAAATCAACATACATTTAATGACATATAAGAAAAAACAGACATTCCAAAGATGTCTACCGTCAAAACAGTAATTTCGAAGGTTCGTCGGACAGTGGCAAAAGTCTGACAAAAACTGTCTTGGACCGATAAAATAATCTTAATCGTTCGACCAATTGACCGGTTAACATATGCCAGGAAGTATTTTATTTTTGGCAAGTTTTCAAACAATTGTCAAATCAAAATATTTGATCATTGCTCTCATCGTAAGTTCAGCTTGCGTTCGCGGAAAATCCCATTTCTATTTTCAAAACAAGATGTTGCACGCTACGTCATGCTAAGAATACCCCCACTCGTTCATTTGTAAGTCGCACGGCAAACCGGAAGTAGATGTGCAGTAAACATGGAAAGGGGAGACACGGTACAAGTCACCATGCCAAAGCCATATATCAAATATAAAATCATTTCTTCCAGTAGAAGCTGAGATAACTGTCACGAAAGTTTTCATTACAGCAAACATGAAAAATTCTAAGTCGCACTGTAAACAGGAAGTAGATGTGCGGTAAACCTGGAAAGGGGAGACACGGTACAAGTCACCGTGCCAAAGCCATATATCAAATATAAAATCATTTCTTCCAGTAGAAGCTGAGATAACTGTTACGAAAGTTTTCATTACGGCAAACATGAAAAATTCTAAGTCGCACTGTAAACAGGAAGTAGATGTGCGGTAAACCTGGAAAGGGGAGACACGGTACAAGTCACCATGCCAAAGCCATATATCAAATATAAAATCATTTCTTCCAGTAGAAGCTGAAATATCTGTTACGAAAGTGTGAACGGACGGACGGACAAGGTGATTGCAATATAGCCCCCCCACTCATAACTATGAGTGAGGGTATAATATTGATATGGGGACTTCAGTAATTGTCAAAAGGGCATTTTAAATCCTTATCTTAAATTACTGCACTTTAAATAACGAATTGTGCATGGCTATATTTTAATACACCATTGTGACTGAGAATAATTCAAGGTTTTAATACTAGTTACCCACTCTTAAGCGACCCTCAAATGAAAAACGACTTTGGCATCAACACGGATTTGTTTACGTTCGTTCTCAGAGTTAAACTAAAGGAAAAGACATGTCTGTGCAGTCTTGACAGAACGGTTCGGCTGTATGATATTACGTCTGATTTCATCAGAAAACGAATGCGTGCGTATGATGCAGAGTTTTTATGTGGAAATGCGCCGTTTCATCAGGTATGGCGCGGTGTGCGTGGTAATCCCAATCACTGATGTTTGATGAGGACCATTGTAAATTATATCATTTTATCAACCTCATTTTATTTTGTTATAAACAGATAGATAGCACCACATTCTTTCATACCTGTACTTATATTAACCCCATGCAAGTTAATTATAAATGTATTGGTTTTCCCCACACAGACCACAAGTAACAAAACAGGACAAAGTTTGAATTTCAAAAAATAGAATATTACTTAAAATATGTTCATGTTTTATTTTTATGTACAACTTTGTAAAGTTTTTAGGGCTCTTTTTCGCAATGGCAGACTTTGGTTAATTATACAGTTCATTAGTTAATGACATAATGATTGTTTACTGCATTGCATTACCTGTAGAATCAAGGTGTCATAATTACTGAAATATACATAAACCCTCAGGTAATTTGAATATTGTCTACTATTTTATTGTTTGTCTGGTGTTACAATTTTAAAGTTGTAAAGCTATACAACCAGAATATCTTGTCATCTTTAAGAAGATTTTATAACTAAAAGACAAGGTTTTTTTGAAAATCAAAAGGTATTTGTAATATTAATTAATTGATTAATGATTGATATGAATATTATCAAGATAATATCTGTGATTAAATGCTTTGATGATAATTACAATGCTTTAATTTGAATAAGTTCAAAGTTTATTACAAGGAAGAACATTTCTTTTAATGGCAAAATTATTTTATTATGCATGTCATAGGGTCAGAGGTTAACACACCGTGACCTAAGAGACAGTAAGATATTTTGAGATTTTCTTCTATTTAAAGCTGTCATTCACATCAGTTTGTATCCTAACACCTGGATTAACTTTAATTAATGAAGTCGATTTATTGACAGTGAGTTTTAATTGTTGTTGGTATTCCAAGCTGAGGTGTACTAACTGTCATACTGATTAATAATTCCTATAAGAGTAGTGTTTATATGAAGGATTAATGTACAAACTGTATATAAAGTTAAACCAATGGTTAAGTCAAATAAATCTATATGTAATGATGTCTTAACTGTTCAGAAGGATATTATGTTTATTTGCTGAAAACTAAAAGGTAAAAATTTTTTGTTGTATATATTTGATTTGATCAAAAACATATCAGTACAGCAAAATATCAATTGAATATATGCAAAGTCAAATAGAAATATATTTAAGGACAGTATTATTTTATCTTACAATTGTTTTTATCTTTGCTAACTAACTATAACACATACACACAAAAAAAGTCTTATATATTTAATATATACCACTTCTATTACTGAAGCATGAGCAAAATTGCTTTCCATTTATTCTTTAAAAAATTTGATTGTTTGGAGGTGCACAGATACAAGGAATGAAAATATATAGGAATATATTAATTACAAGTTCACACTCTTAATTGGCAAATTTCACAATTATAAAGAATAAATGGACAGTTTTAAAATTATTACAAAATTTTGAATTTCTACTAAGTAAAAATTGTTTGTACACTAATTACAATGTAAATTAATTAATTATTCTTATCATTATACTTGATGTCCTTAGCTATTGAGGGAGATCACTTACATAGGCTATGCCTGATGTGCAATCCCATTGGATATTGTATTTATGCATTTATTCAATAAAATATTTGAATTGAATGAAAATCTAGTTTCTTATAATACTTAATCTGTACTCTTGTACTTACAGTTTAGATTTTTCTTTTCTATTTATAGCATTTTTAATGTTAAGTAGATTTGGCAGCTGTGTGCTTATAGTAAAGTAACATTTCTGAAATATTATCTAAAAAAAATATTTTCATATTGTCTATAGGGAATAATTATTTTTAATTACTCCATAAATGAGGTCTTGTTTGAAAGTTGGAATTGTTAGAGATTTTAACATGCATAACATTATGATTGTAAAATACAATGAAAATTTTGCAAAAATATCAGAAAATGTATCACTTCTATGACTGATTCTAAAAAGACAATTTTCCCTTGTTTTTTTTTTATGCTGAAGACAATATAGAACTTAATATGCATGTTATTACAAAATCCACAGTCTGCTATAAACACGATAAATGCATGAAATCACTCAGGAATGATGTCCATAATTTGTTTGGCAGTACATGACGTGCAAAGTATAATATATTGAAAGTTTTAATCACATCATTGTTTAAATAACCAATGAAGGATGTCATATCAGAATGTATAATAATACCCTACATTGTTATTTCAGAATGAAGTATGGATGACATCGTACACAGACCGCTTCCTTTCCATAGACAACATTCTATTGAGATGGAGATCCATTCTGCCAAGCTCAGATCCTTCAGTACATCCACACCAACACTTACACATGGATTTCTCTCTGACAGTAAAGTCACACGATCAATGTCTACAAGTTCTGTTAATGATTCTGGCTTTGATGAATCCTTCATGGATTGCCATGACAACACAATGTATGAAATGCCCAACACTGTATGTAAATACCAGAAATGGACTCCTATCATGAAATTACAAGACAAATATCATAATGACAGTTTTCTTGACCACGGTTATGGCAGTGGTCCATTTAGCAACAAGTCTAATTATTTCTTTAAAACTCCTGGTGCTACATTCTTTTCTAATAGTTCAGGATGGCGAAGTTTGAATCGTCAGGAAATAAATCAAAGTCTTAGACAATCTGTTAGTATACCAACCTACAGTCTAGATATTGACCCTGAACCATGTGGAATGGTTACTGACAATGCGACATCAAATTTAGTAGAAAGGTTTGATGAAGTGATGCAGAGATTTTCACCACCAGACTCAAAGAAAGTGATCGGTAGAAAGATGGGATTAGAATGTGTAGACATTATTGCTGAATTGGCTGATAAAGATATTTGTTCACTAATTCTTCAGTATTTACAACCAGATGATTTATGCAGGTATTACATTTCACATATACATGTATATACAATATTTATGTCATACAACTCATTATATATATATACAGTCTGTGCCAAAAACATTTTGACAAACCAGACCGAACAGCATTTTAGAAGTATTTTTTCTATTTGATTAAGCAAATTTTATGCAATTTTTACTAGCCCGAACCAATTTTTACTAGACAGGGGCATACAGCTAGTGGTTTTTGGTGCAGACTGTATATATATATATATATATCTACAATTTAAATTACTGTTCAACAAATGATATATACAGTCAAACCTGTATGAAGAGGTCACCTTTGGGACAAAGAAAAGGTGGCCTTATAAGTCAGGTGGTCTATTAAAAAAGGTTCAATGCATATGAAATGTTCTATGACAGGACAAGAAAAAGGTGACCTTTTAATACTGATGACTGCTTAATAGAGGTGACCACATGAACAGGTTTGCCTGTATGTCATGCAACTCATCATTTAGCAAATTACAGCTCGTTCTTCCTTACCATTGCTTACAATGTAACAGAAACTAAAAGATACAAGAAACATCCCATTTTAATTAGATTATTTACATATGTACCAACAAGATTACAAAGTTCAAACTGGAGTAGCCTCCCTTATACATTTAACTACAGATTCCAGTGAACATGTCAATCCATGATGTCACTCCACTAAATAGCTCAGATATATAATATAATTAATTGATCATTCATATACTTCAACATTTTAAGATTTTATTATGAATTGTTTTGGGACCGTCGTGATCGTATGGTGGTTGGATTTACAACTATCTATGCAATCAGTGCCTTTCATCACTGAAGTTCTGAGTTGGAGACCCACTCATGGCGAGGTGTACTCGATACAACATTATGTGATAAAGTTTGTCAGTGACAATATAACTGAAATATTGTTGAAAGTGGCGTTAAACACCATAACCCTAACAATTATGAATTATTTCTGATTTTTGACAGAATGTGTGAAGTCAGTAGAAAATGGAAGTCAGTTTGTTATAGTGACGTGAGAACTAAGAGACAAAAGAACAGATATAGTCCTTATAAACATGATAAAGTTGCTACAGGCAAGGTAAGTCAACACACATTGTAGGATTCCGTACAGTTATCATATGGTGATTGTAGAATTATCTAGACATTTTAATCACTAACACGTAATTAAACTTCAATTAGTTCATAAATAAAAAATAAAAAAAAAATGTTTCTTTTTGTCAATTTTTTGAATCTGGAATAGATTCATCAAGTCGATCTGTCATAATCATTTGATGAATTTTAGATAGTAGCTACTTTAGGCTCCACATATTGAGACTATATATAAATTTTGAAAAGTATATCTTTCTAATTTAGCATAGAATTTAGACTTGGTTAGTTTTTCTTTTGGGGGGGGGGGGGGTCATGTCATTCTATTTGGGTAAAGTTCTATAGCTTTATACAGTAGAGCAAAACTTGAGAATTACCTTGTAAAGTGAATATAATGCATTAAATGACATGCAACTCTTCAAAATATTTTTTTTGGTATATTTTGTCAGACAGATTCATGAATATAAATATTAATTATTAATACTGCTTTTCTATGAAAAATATAAATAAGTTACTGTATCAACAGCTGTCTTTAGACTTGTGGAAAGCAAGATAGGCACATTACAGTTTACACAGGGTTCTAAGTAACTCAGGGCTCACCACACTTACTAAAAACAGGGCGACGTGACTTCTACTCTCGGGTGACTAAAGGGCAAAGAGAGGGAAAATCTTGGAGACATCCGAAAAGCTAGCAAAATTTTAATGTTTCTTTCTCCACTACCACATGCTTCTCTACTTATCATCAAACAGACATTCTGCACAACGACCACATTACAAATTGTAGTTTGTTCTCAGATTCAGCTGGATTTCCTTCTGAACACCCATGTCTTTCATTCAGTCATGTGATTGTGGGTATTAAGAATTGGTAAAATTGTTGCCCTTACCTCATGTGTACTTTGTCAAATTAATATTGTGCTTAATTAACTATACTCTTTTAGTTTCATACTCTCTTTGTAACATAATTTTGCAATCATAAGTAATAATTCATGGCATTATTATATATTTAATATTATTACTAATTCTGCATTCTTGTGTTTTTCAGGAAAATTTTGGCAAGAAATCCCCTCCCAGACCATTACGTGGGCTTACAGATGGTCAGAATACACTGGCATCTCTACAACCAGTAGGAGAGATCAGAAGTGAACCTACTCTAAGTTCTATCAAAGTAAACCTATTTCAAAAGGTACCTCGATCATTATAATGTTATTGATAGCTGGTTAGAAGTTTAAACAGTGATGCCCATTAATTCAACCAATATCAACAAAATGAACTATCACCTCTCTTAACTGAACTTACTGCGCACAAAATTGTCAAAAAAGACTGACTTATGGCATTAGAAATCCAGGCTCTGGCTTGTGACAGGCATAAAAATGTGGTGGGGTTAAACCAGTTAATGGGATCCCAACCCTCCCCTCTTGATAACTGGATCTCCTACTATATATACACAGATCCCAACCCTTCCCTCTTGATAACTGGATCTCCTACTATATATACACAGATCCCAACCCTTCCCTCTTGATAACTGGATCTTCTACTATATATACACAGATCCCAACCCTTCCCTCTTGATAACTGGATCTCCTACTATATATACACAGATCCCAACCCTCCCCTCTTGATAACTGGATCTCCAACAGCAACACATATATAAACAAAAAATAAAAACCTGCACTGATTCTCTTCCCTTCCACTCGAGTCCACATACAATCACAACATGGTCAGTACAATAGAAAGCTCAATGAATGCTGGTAGTTAACTGACACAATCACAACATTGTCAGTGCAATAGAAAGCTCAATGAATGCTGGTAGTTAACTGACACAATCACAACATGGTCAGTACAATAGAAAGCTCAATGAATGCTGATAGTTAACTGACACAATCACAACATGGTCAGTACAATAGAAAGCTCAATGAATGCTGGTAGTTAACTGACACAATCACAACATTGTCAGTGCAATAGAAAGCTCAATGAATGCTGGTAGTTAACTGACACAATCACAACATTGTCAGTGCAATAGAAAGCTCAATGAATGCTGGTAGTTAACTGACACAATCACAACATGGTCAGTACAATAGAAAGCTCAATGAATGCTGGTAGTTAACTGACACAATCACAACATGGTCAGTACAATAGAAAGCTCAATGAATGCTGGTAGTTTAACTGACTAATAATAGCTAGGAACGTATGTAAATGTTCAGACAGCTTCAAGTAATACAACTTTATCTACCATGAATGCAGTCTTCGAAATTAGACTTTCGAATTTACTGGCCCGAAAACTTCAAAATTAGAATATTTATATAGATTCTATTGAAAAAAAAATAGGCAAAAGTCACTGGTCCGAATCAATTTTCACTAGTCTTGGGCCACCAGACCACTGCTAAAGTCGATGACTGAATAGGCATGATTTCTGACTCCCAACTTATTGTATTACTATATTTTGTTTTTTTTCACTAGCTGTATCGTTTCTTGTTAAATATATGACTTGTACTTAAAGTGTCTTCTTTATTTACAGTCGGTGAGTGATTGTTGTTGTTTAACATCAAAATCAATCATTTTTAGCGATATCATGGCAAAAATAAGTTAATTCTGACGAGATAATGGTCATGTCTGCTCTGTCTACTAGATGAACACTCTTGGATTTTTATTATGCTAGCTCACTGAAACACCTCCCCACATGTACTACTACTAGACAATGTCACACTATTCAGATACATTATTCCTGATTTCAAGTCATTCAGTTTTTGGTCTAACTCCTAAAAGTTGTGTGCTTTAAGGTGAAGCAGCAATACCAATTTTATAATGTTTAATTTAGTCTTTGGCTTGACGTGACCAGGGCTGAAATTCATGATCTACCACCCTCAAGAACACTAACCATTACAATACCAATATGGTCTCTTTATTTACATCATTTACATGTATCTAATGTTATATGTGCTACACACTGTTTTATATACATTATGTTACAATACACAGTCATTTTATATGAATACCAATCTACTGAAATTGAAAGTTAATGAAACATTTTTTTGGGGGACATAATCAAAGAAGAGTTTGAAGATACCACAGGGGTAATCAGAATCGGTATATCGAAGAAGAATGGACAACATGGCTAAAATATAGAATAACTGGAATAATCTTGATATTGTAGGTTGCTTCATCGTTGAAGAATGAGGAACAGTTAAGAAAATGTCCAAGGTGTTCCAAAGTGTCCAAAGTTCTACCTGTACAAGAACGAGGACAGTGTCAGAACGATGACTGTCAGTTTGACTTTTGTATAAACTGTTTCTATGAATTCCATGGTTCACGACCTTGCATACCAGTGGCAGCTAAGAAAACAAAGACTACCGGTAGTTCTATAGGTGGCAAAAAAAGTAAAAAGAATCTACGTAGGCTATAGGTTACACACTCTTAGCTTAGAGAGCAATAAATCAAACATGAAAGACACAGATTATACACGAGCCAGCTTCCAGTACAAAGTGTATTACAAATGGAGCAAACCCAGTCGTGTATGGAACAACAATGAGCAGAGGACAAGAAGGATACCAGACTAAGGACAGGGCAGGATACCAGACTAAAGACAGGGAAGGATAGAATGGAGACTAACCTCTTATATAGGTGTACTGGTTCATTGAGTCTAACAAGTAGACGGTAACAGTGGTAACCAAGATCATGTCAGTACAAGTAACTAGTTACTACCTGTAGTACCATGGTAACTAAGATCATATCTACAAGTTACCAGTTACTGCCAATCCTGCCATATTTGGTTGTTAGATTCTGTCTTCAGTAGCAGCCATTAGAATCATGAGACGACAGGTTATATTTATTTTACATTAATGTTACTAGTCATGCTTGCTATTTTTACATCCTTTGGAATGTCTTATCTTATTGAGAAACAAGTTATGTAGGATACTTCAGCCCTTTAAGTTTAGGCTAAATGTAGAATTTCTGCCAAATTTCTTAGCATATCAAGCTCAAATTAGCTGTGGAAGCAGGAACCAATTTTTTTTTCACCATAGAGCTTCAAATCTTACCTGTTTAAAAACTTGCTAGAGAGCGACTTGAACAGTGCAAATAATAATTAATTAAATGTGTGACTCATATTTAGGTCACATTTTAAAGTTTTTAAACAGGACAAGATCTGTAGCTCCAAGTTCAACAATAATGCTGAAATTACTTTTTTTTTTTTTTTTTTTTTTTATTATTATTTATAATTTTTTATTATATATTTTTATTTTTGCATGTTACTACAAATTGATGTTCACAGATTTTATATGAAGTATTAAAACATTTTTGTTATCTTTTTTTTTATTATTCCATTTTTTATGATTTTTACAATGTATATCTGGTTTGTGTATGGAAGAAGAAAGTAATGGTTGAAAGGTGAAATGAATGAATAAGTAGATTTAAAAGTAAATACGAGATGTGTTGTGTAGGTGTTACTTATATAAAGTATGTACATGTAGTGTTATTTATAGTGTGCATGATCTATATAGATAGGGAGTTGGAGAAATCAGTTGTTAGTTGGAGAAGAAAATTGAATTTTATGCTGAATGAATGAATTTTCCAGATCTGAGTGAATATTGATTAAATGTCAACATATTGTCTTTATTAGGAATGAATCTCTCCATCATTCTGTACAACATTACACCTGATGGGTTTAAAAGTCATATAGAACATTTATACTGAACAAGAAAAAGTAAATAGTATCTTTCTTCGATTGCCTCATTTTACAATCAAATTTTTAGCTTTTTATTTTTTTGGCTTATAAAAATATTTTTAAATCTAAATATTTATACATTTCTGGGATTTTTCGCTAGTACAAAACGATGCACACTATTACGAAGTGTGCTAGCTTTAATAAAGAAATGTCTCCTTTATATTCTTTATAAACATCTTCAACAAGAACCTAGATTCTGACCTTTTTAAGAATTAAGGGATTTTAAATCAATTGATCTTTTCAGTTATTTATAGTTGAACCTTGTTCTCCCAAATAACTTGTTTTATTAGGTAATTAAATATTTGTCTGTTGGTTTTTACTATTAGAGAGATCAATAGTATAATTTATCTAGCATAACTCAAATACTCGTATGTTCAAAGTAAAATGCTCAGTCCCTTCAGATTCAGCTTAGCAAAATAAAATGAGCGGTCCTTTCAGATTTTACAAAACAATGTTCAACTGTACTTTATACACCAGAAAATGTATGTAGTAAAGTTAAAATACATGTTCATAACTGTAAAATGTATAGAAGTAGAGTTACTCTTAATGTGTTCAAATAATACTGTTGTGTTCTATAGTATCATAAAGTGTTCAGCAGCTTATACCACATTGTGTTCATAGTGAATTTTATCCACCAAATTGTGATAGTGGAATCTTGTTAATGAATAAAATACATTTATTTAGATATGTTTTCTTTCTGTTAGACCCTTGGTTATTGAAAATAATGCTTTTGTGGACAATTTTACACCTAAAAAAGGAGAAAAAAGTATTGAGTTTCTGGCAGAACCAACCACATCAACAGTTATCAAGTTTGTGATAGTTCAGACTTGTCAGTTTTTCACATTTCACAAAGTTGATGAAAATTTGATATACAAAACACCGGCCGAACACGAATTACTTCTACTTCTAATACTGACCGCCTTCAACACGTTGAAGATTATGTCAGAGTTGGTGATGAAAAACAGTCACATTGATAAACCAGTTAACAGTTATATTGCACAAGGTTACATGTTAAAACTAAGGTTCCAAAATATTAGTGATTCAGATGGATTAATTGACCTTTGAAGAAATGCTGAATTTCTGATCTGTTTGAAGAAGACAATACCAAATGTAAAATCAATGACCGAATTTAAGGGAGTTAGGGTTATGGTGTTTATCGCCACTTTCAACAATATTTCAGTTATATCGTGGCAGTCAGTTTTATTGGTGGAGAAAACCACTGACAAACATTATCACATAAAGGTATCGAGTACACCTTGCCATGAGTGTGATTCAAAATCACAACTCGGTGATTGTATAGGTAGTTGTAAATCCAACTACCATGATGTACCCCAGGTTGCTATATATAACAATGACACATGATCAGGTGGCTATCTCTAAAAAATAATTGAACAATGGAGCAAAATAATAATAAAAAAAAGGAAATATGTGTCACAAATGACCACGAATATGTTCTGTTTGTCACATTCACAATCATGTTCTTTCCTCATTCATAACGTATCACCAGTTTTGCAACAAGAATAACACAACACATGCCACATGTCAAGCAGGAACGACTTGACCTACAGCTCAACCCCGGTTTTTAGTGGGGTTCGTGTTGCTCGATCTTTAGTTTTGTAGATCATTGTTTGTCTTTTTGTTCTCTTTCTTTTGGTCATTGAATTGTCTGCCCTTCGATTTACGGATTCTGATTACCTCTTTGGCAGGGGTTTCAAAGTTTTTTATAATAGGAGGTACTTCTTAAATTTAGGAGGTACCTAAAAAATTAGGCTGAGGGCCGTAAGGGGTCCAGGGGGCGGAAGCTCCTGAAATCTAGCATTTTGTGGACCAAAAAATGTACTTCAGAGACTGCAAAACATTAAGTGTTTTTGAAAGAAAAATCCCATTAACTTTAGAGTTCAGATTTCACCAAGAGTGAAGACCATGCATAATGCCTGGATTTCCCCCCCAATTTCTTCATTGAATATTTCAGTTTACAAACTTCAGCCAAGATTATTCATAGATAATCTGCCATATCTTAAAAAAAACCAAAAGGACCATAAAGAGCTACGGTTCCGTAGCTAGGCTTGACCAAATCATTGTTATCAAAGCTTAAACTTCTCAAAATTCTTTTGTTGGCTTTGTCCTTTTCTTTTTCACAATACCTTGGCTTGTGTGTTTTTTTTTACTTTATTACCAGTAATTAAACTCATCAAAGACCGTTGGCAGGATCAAGACATATAAGTGTCATAATTAATGAAACCAAGGACGTATATAGAATACGTCCTTGATGAAACATATAAATTTAATTTGCAATCATCAATCTTTAGATTAAAATTTATAATTTTTTAATAGATCAATACAAATATAATTAAACAAAAACATTATATATTGTTACTTTCACGACTTATGTGCAAAAAAAATGTTCGAACAAAAACGATTCGCGGGAAGACATTTATTAACATTTGAATCACAAAAGTTAAATTATTTTGGAAAAAAAAGGGGGCCCGGCGTTTTAACATTACAATGTAATTCGTATTTGAGCCATGTCCAGCCCTTTTTCAAGATTTCTAGTAATTTTCTATCCCTTATCTCCTTGTACCCCCTTTTAAAAATGTTTTTCAGCACACTTTCATTTCTGTGAACAACCGCGGTAGGGCCCCGTCAAAATATGTAAATAAATTAGCCATAGGTTTTTATTTTTTTATACCGGAAGTTAAACAATATGGACGGAGTTAAGCAACAAGACAGTACGCCCCAGAATGATTCGACCCTGGGTTTTAAATGGATAAAAAAAATCGCCCAAAATATTGTGTAGTCATATATTCATAATACATAATGATCATACTTATATTACTGAAGATTACACTAAATTGTGTTTGAGCATAATTTGTAATCGGTAATTTTTTTATTTTGAAATGATGTCAGCTTTGTTCCGGTCCGAGTTTTACACAAGGATGAAAAGATATTGGGGCGAAAACTTATCTATTTACCGCATGCGCAAACTGCTATTTACGATTCTAAGGTAAAGTTATTTTTAAAACAGGGAATATCCCATCAACTTGGTCGTGACGCAGTTGTTCGATTTGAATGCGAGAATTCAGCAATTGACGTGATCATTAATTTTTTATGAAAAATATTCCACAAGCCTATCGACCATCGTACTTGTGGTTTTGACCACCGCTAATTTTGGGGGTTCAGTAATTTCTGCCGGTACTGTACACGATCTCAGGCGGGTAAAAGTACCGGGTACCGGCCCACTTTGAAACCCCTGCTTTGGTATCTTAAACTTTTCCTAAGGGAATTAGAGCATTGATACCAAATTCTGATACACAACGTTATATGACAAAGAACTAGTATGGCATGCAATTGTAACATCACAAATGTTTGACTTCATATAAAAAACAGATCTGCTTCTGTGAATGATGTTCTAGTAAATAATTCATGAAATTCATCTCAAATTTAATAATAAATATTGTATAAAAATCAAAGGGTATATCTCCTGTACATTAGAATAATAAGCTGACCACTTCAGTGATCACAGGTGTTATAATATACAATTACTGCCTTCTAGAAAAGTGAATATCTATAATTATCAAATTGAGAAGGAGTTATTTCCAGAAGCTCTGTTCACCTGAAACAGGTATATAATTAATATACAGTTTTACCAAGTAGCTACTAGAGAGAACATATCCCAACTGAAAAGAAATTGTAGATAAAAATTCCTGAAGTCCTATTCCTGTTCATTATAGAGAGGTATAAACAACCTTGTCAGTATCTAGTCCTATGCTATCCCTGTCCATTGTAGAGAGGTACCTGTCATTATCTAATCCTATGCTATTCCTGTCCATTTAGAGAGTTTAAACAACCTTGTCATCTAGTCCTATGCTATCCCTGTCCATTGTAGAGAGGTACCTGTCATCATCTAGTTCTATGCTATCCCTGTCCATTGTAGAGAGGTATAAACAACCTGGTCATTATTTAGTCCTATGCTATCCCTGTCCATTGTAGAGAGGTATAAACAACCTTGTCATTATCATCTACAGAACATAGAACAACGGTCTTCCTGACGTTAGAACCCATTCTAGCCAGTGAAATAAAATCTAACATTGATATGTCCTCTTTATGTGGTCGACAGACAGCTATATAAAATGAATGAAATCTAGCTGGGTCACCTGAAAATATAAATAAACAAAAATAAGAAAGCATTTCACTCTGTAAAACCCATAACACGTAACACTAAGTATTCAAATCTCACTCAGGTGATACAACATTATGTGATAAAGTTTTTCAGTGACTTGCGACAGGCTGGTGGTTTTCACCAGTTACTCGTCACTTACAGCAATTTTTCAGTCTGTACCAAGCCTGGAAAGTGAGTGGTGTGTTGGTGGTATCCATTGTACCAAGCCTGGAAAGTGAGTGGTGTGTTAGCGGTATCCATTGTACCAAGCCTGGAAAGTGAGCGGTGTGTTAGCGGTATCCATTGTACCAAGCCTGGAAAGTGAGCAGTGTGTTAGCGGTATCCATTGTACCAAGCCTGGAAAGTGAGCGGTGTGTTAGCGGTATCCATTGTACCAAGCCTGGAAAGTGAGCGGTGTGTTAGCGGTATCCATTGTACCAAGCCTGGAAAGTGAGTGGTGTGTTAGTGGTATCCATTGTACCAAGCCTGGAAAGTGAGCGGTGTGTTAGCGGTATCCATTGTACCAAACCTGGAAAGTGAGCAGTGTGTTAGCGGTATCCATTGTACCAAGCCTGGAAAGTGAGCGGTGTGTTAGCGGTATCCATTGTACCAAGCCTGGAAAGTGAGCGGTGTGTTAGCGGTATCCATTGTACGAAGACTGGAAAGTGAGCAGTGTGTTAGCAGTATCCATTGTACGAAGCCTGGAAAGTGAGCGGTGTGTTAGCGGTATCCATTGTACGAAGCCTGGAAAGTGAGCGGTGTGTTAGCGGTATCCATTGTACCAAGCCTGGAAAGTGAGCGGTGTGTCAGCGGTATCCATTGTACCAAGCCTGGAAAGTGAGCAGTGTGTTAGCGGTATCCATTGTACCAAGCCTGGAAAGTGAGTGGTGAGTAACCCTGGTCTATAATATTGAGGTCAGACAGATTGGACATCCTAATCCTGTCATTAACCCTGGTCTATTTATTGAGGTCAGACAGATTGGACATCCTAATCCTGTCAGTAACCCTGGTCTATAATATTGAGGTCAGACAGATTGGACATCCTAAACCTGTCAGCAACCCTGTTCGATTGATTCTGTTTGTTTGATGGTGTTTAACGCCACTTTCAACAATATTTCAGCTATATCGTGGCGGCCAGTTTTATTGGTGGAGGAAACCGGAGAAAACCACTGACCTGTCGCAAGTCACTGACAAACTTTATCACATAATGTTGTAAACCTCGCCCTGATCGAGATTCGAACTCACAACAGCAGTGGTGATAGGCACTGATTGCATAGATAGTTGTAAATCCAACTACCATACGATCACTGCCATGACGACCCCTCGATTGATTCCATGTATTAACACAGCTGTAACATATGTCTATGAATAATTTTACTGCCATCCAAAACTATCATACTTCTTTCTTATGAAATATACTGACAGCAACCAAAACTTTGTGCTTGAATTATTTGTAAACATGAATAATATATAGCTGGTATCTGTTATTACACAATTATCTCCCTTTAATGAAAACCACGATCAACAGGTACAGAGTTTAAAAAGTAATTTAGTTTGTCCTGTTGTTTAAAAAGTTTAATTAAAAAATATTGATATTTGTTTGTCTAATGTTTCTTTCATGTCTTTTTCTTGTACATTCCCCACGATATAGCTGAAATATTGCTAAAGTTGGCTTTAAACACCAATCAATCAATCTTGTGCATTGATAGCCATAAAAAACCTTACAAAACAACTCTGACTTTAAACAAAATCATTAAATGTTTTTGAACAAAATTATTTGGAAGCTCTCTACTTCTTTACAAAACCAATATGCTTTAATATCAATACCTACAGATTGTGAAGGCTTGTCTCTAATTGGTCATTTGAAATCTGACCTTAGATACTGTTGGATGCTGTTAGATGTTAGTCGTTTGGTTTAGTCGTTATGGGAGTTAGGGTTATGGTGTTTAATGCCACTTTCAATAATATTTCAACTATATCGTGGCGGTTCATTTAGTTTCAACATATTTTATTTGCTAAATGTGCAAAAAGGATAAGACACAAGTTAGACAAGTATTCTCCTATGTACACAACCGCATCTGTGATGTAATGGTTAGTGCGCTCGCCTCAAGTACGGTAGATAATGGGTTTGAGTCCCGATCGGGTCAAACCAAAGACTATCACATTGGTATTTGTTGTTTCTCCGTTAAGCACGAAGCATTAAGGAGAAAGAGCAAATGCTGGATGGCTCGGAATCAGGATAATGTGTCGGAGTGGAGCGACATGTCTATCCACGGACTGTTGTTTCAGTGAGCTAGTACTATAAAAATTCAACTCAGCGTGTTGGTGTAGTACAAAGCGGACCTCATCATCTTCTCGTTGAAAATTAACTTGTTCTTGACATGATACAGCTGAAAAATTGCTGAGTTGGCGTTAAACAACAATCACTCACTCTCCTATGTACAATAAGTTACAACAGTATTTGATAGAGCATGCATGTACATAAATACGGTTGGGGTTAGAGTTGGGGTTAAGGTTAGAGTTAGGGTTGGGGTATTTAAGAAGAGTTTGAAGATACCAACTGGACAATCGGAATCCGTATATCGAAGAACAGACAACACAATGGCCAAAAGAAAAAGTACAAAAGGACAAACAATGTCACTTTCAACAATATTTTAGTTATATCGTGAGGATCAGTTTTATTGGTGGAGGAAACCGGAGTAGCAGGAGAAATCCACTGACCTAGTACATGTACTACTATACAGATTTATATACAGTAAATAAGTAATATCATGAACCATTGCTGTAAAGAACCAGTTCAGTGGATTTTTTGAAGAATATGAGGGTGAAGAGATATACGACATGTACAAAGATTTACATTCAGATAAAGTTACATAGCAGCATAACACCCACTATATGTACAATCCATTCGGAACTCACCTGGATAGACCAAAAAATCTCCACCAAATTTACTCCCAGATGTTAAAAAGTTGCCCTTCTCCCACAAATCTTTAAACACTGTATATCTTGTTGTCTCTCTACTATTACTGGGATAACTCCATTCTGATCTACATTCTACCTCCTCTTCATGGTATGGACTCTCTGAATAAATATAGGAAATTAAGGTAAATTTGAACATTTTTGCAGTCCTTTTTTCAAATAGCAAATCCAAAGACTACTAGTAAAAATGCAAGATTAAAATATTGAGATGTTATATTGGTAGTAATCTTTGTAAATGTACACAAACAGAGGTGAGATATAGGTCAATTAAAATATTGAGATGTTATATGGGTAGTAATCTTTGTAAATGTACACAAACAGAGGTGAGATATAGGTCAATTAAAATATTGAGATGTTATATGGGTAGTAATCTTTGTAAATGTACACAAACAGAGGTGAGATATAGGTCAATTAAAATATTGAGATGTTATATGGGTAGTAACCTTTGTAAATGTACACAAACAGAGGTGAGATATAGGTCAATTAAAATATTGAGATGTTATATGGGTAGTAATCTTTGTAAATGTACACAAACAGAGGTGAGATATAGGTCAATTAAAATATTGAGATGTTATATGGGTAGTAATCTTTGTAAATGTACACAAACAGAGGTAAGATATAGGTCAATTAAAATATTGAGATGTTATATGGGTAGTAACCTTTGTAAATGTACACAAACAGAGGTGAGATATAGGTCAATTAAAATATTGAGATGTTATATGGGTAGTAATCTTTGTAAATGTACACAAACAGAGGTGAGATATAGGTCAATTAAAATATTGAGATGTTATATGGGTAGTAATCTTTGTAAATGTACACAAACAGAGGTGAGATATAGGTCAATTAAAATATTGAGATGTTATATGGGTAGTAACCTTTGTAAATGTACACAAACAGAGGTGAGATATAGGTCAATTAAAATATTGAGATGTTATATGGGTAGTAATCTTTGTAAATGTACACAAGCAGAGGTGAGATATAGGTCAATTAAAATATTGAGATGTTATATGGGTAGTAATCTTTGTAAATGTACACAAACAGAGGTGAGATATAGGTCAATTAAAATATTGAGATGTTATATGGGTAGTAACCTTTGTAAATGTACACAAACAGAGGTGAGATATAGGTCAATTAAAATATTGAGATGTTATATGGGTAGTAATCTTTGTAAATGTACACAAACAGAGGTGAGATATAGGTCAATTAAAATATTGAGATGTTATATGGGTAGTAATCTTTGTAAATGTACACAAACAGAGGTAAGATATAGGTCAATTAAAATATTGAGATGTTATATGGGTAGTAACCTTTGTAAATGTACACAAACAGAGGTGAGATATAGGTCAATTAAAATATTGAGATGTTATATGGGTAGTAACCTTTGTAAATGTACACAAACAGAGGTGAGATATAGGTCAATTAAAATATTGAGATGTTATATGGGTAGTAATCTTTGTAAATGTACACAAACAGAGGTGAGATATAGGTCAATTAAAATATTGAGATGTTATATGGGTAGTAATCTTTGTAAATATACACAGACAGAGGTGAGATATAGGTCAATTAAAATATTGAGATGTTATATGGGTAGTAATCTTTGTAAATGTACACAAACAGAGGTGAGATATAGGTCAATTAAAATATTGAGATGTTATATGGGTAGTAATCTTTGTAAATGTACACAAACAGAGGTGAGATATAGGTCAATTAAAATATTGAGATGTTATATGGGTAGTAACCTTTGTAAATGTACACAAACAGAGGTGAGATATAGGTCAATTAAAATATTGAGATGTTATATGGGTAGTAACCTTTGTAAATGTACACAAACAGAGGTGAGATATAGGTCAATTAAAATATTGAGATGTTATATGGGTAGTAACCTTTGTAAATGTACACAAACAGAGGTGAGATATAGGTCAATAACATTAATTTGATTACATTTTCCATATTCTCTAACCATTTTCATACAAAGGTTCCAATTTTGTTCTACAGTTAATACACATCAATGACCATGTCTATGTATTCTTAGTTCACATGATACTATATTTATACTCTAATATTAGGGGTCATCGTGATTGTATGGTAGTTGGGTTTATAACTACCTATGCAATCAGTGCCTATCACCACTAACGTTGCGAGTTCGAATCCCATTCAGACATGGTGTACTCGATACAACATTATGTGATAAAGCTGGTTAGTGACTTGCGACAGGTCGGTGGATTTCTCCGGTTTCCTCCAATAACATTGACCGCCACAATATAACTGACATATTGTTGAAAGTGGCGTTAAACACCATAACCGTAACCTACTCCAATAGTTCATGTCTAAAACAAGAGTTATCTTTTGTATCCTCTCTAGTAGTTCATGTCTAAAACAAGAGTTATCTTTTGTATCCTCTCTAGTAGTTCATGTCTAAAACAAGAGTTATCTTTTGTATCCTCTCTAGTAGTTCATGTCTAAAACAAGAATTATCTTCTGTATCCTCTCTAGTAGTTCATATGAAAAAACCTTACTTTAGCTTTTAGCCAGGTGTAAGAGTTATAATCTTCTAACCTGTATACAACTGCACCAATGTATTCTTTAAGGGTACAGCTGGGATCTCAATACTATTTACATCAACATCAATGTTCAGTTCTGTCTCATCTACATCTTCTCCTGCCTCTTTCTTTCTTTTCATTTCTTGTTGTATTTTTTTCTTCTTTCCTTCTCTAATCTGGTGAAGATTTCGTGTCATTTCTCTTTTTTTCTCTTCTTTAAATAATTCAATCTGAAGTAGAAATGTGAATCAGTGGATTCAAATGATAACATTAGGTAAGCAAAGAAAAATGTGAATCCTGCATTCAGATGAGTACAACAAATAAATGTGAATCAGTGGATTCATATGATTACATGGGTAAACACAAGTAAAATGTGAAAATGTGGATTCTGATGGTTACAACATTTAAGCCAAAAAAAATGTGAATCAGTGGATTCAGACGATTACATGGGTTAACACAAGAAAAATGTGAAAATGTGGATTCTGATGGTTACAACATTTAAGCAAAGAAAAATGTTAATGAGTGGATTCAGACAATTACATGGGTTAACACAAGAAAAATGTGAAAATGTGGATTCTGATGGTTACAACAATTAAGCAAAGAAAAATGTGAATAAGTGTTTTCAGACGATTACATGGGTTAACACAAGAAAAATGTGAAAATGTGGATTCTGATGGCTACAACTGTCAAAAGAGAAAGAAGCCAAACAGAGGTTGATAATGTGTGTTGTTTTCATAAAAGATACTTGCATTAACATGGAAAGAAGGAGTGATGTCACTGATATTGTCAGCATGCCAACTGTCTTGCCAGCAGAAGAAATCATAGTATTTAATCTTAACATATCAATTAATAGTTTCCTGTGTTTGTTTGAACCAGAAAATGTGCTTTATTATTTAATTTCTTTTTAATAAGTATCAAATAAAGATTTAATAGCATTACATTATAATTTGGTTTCCTTCCCCTTTACCAACCAAGATGTTGCACACTACGTCGTGCTAAGAATACCCCCACTCATTCATTTGTAAGTCGCACGGTAAACAGGAAGTAGATGTGCGGTAAACCTGGAAAGGGGAGACACGGTACAAGTCACCATGCCAAAGCCATATATCAAATATAAAATCATTTCTTCCAGTAGAAGCTGAGATATCCGTTACGAAAGTGTGAACGGACGGACAAAGTGATTGCAATATGAGTGGGGGTATAATAAAATATGAATCAGTGGCTTCAATTGATTACAATAGCTATTTCTAGAAAATTGTGAATCAAAATTGTTTTCAAACCATTTTGAGATTCTTTGAGTTACCTGCTCTTTGTAAAGTTGTGATCTGAGTCTTGCATGTTCTTCAACTTGCTCTGGTGATGGCTCAGTTAATGGAGTTTTTGATTTTACCAATAAACACACTCCTGAAACATGAAATTATAAATACAGTTAGTCCACCTCTTATAAGGCTATCCCTCTTCTTCAATAAATTATAAATACAGTTAGTCCACCTCTTATAAGGCTATCCCTCTTCTTCAATAAATTATAAATACAGTTAGTCCACCTCTTATAAGGCTATCCCTCATCTTCAATAAATTATAAATACAATTAGTCCACCTCTTATAAGGCTATCCTTCTTCTTCAATACATTATAAATACAGTTAGTCCACCTCTTATAAGGCTATCCTTCTTCTTCAATAAATTATAAATACAGTTAGTCCACCTCTTATAAGGCTATCCTTCTTCAATAAATTATAAATACAGTTAGTCCACCACTTATAAGGCTATCCTTCTTCAATAAATTATAAATACAGTTAGTCCACCTCTTATAAGGCTATCCTTCTTCTTCAATACATTATAAATACAGTTAGTCCACCTCTTATAAGGCTATCCCTCTTCTTCAATAAATTATAAATACAGTTAGTCCACCTCTTATAAGGCTATCCTTCTTCTTCAATACATTATAAATACAGTTAGTCCACCTCTGATAAGGCTATCCCTCTTCTTCAATAAATTATAAATACAGTTAGTCCACCTCTTATAAGGCTATCCTTCTTCTTCAATACATTATAAATACAGTTAGTCCACCTCTTATAAGGCTATCCCTCTTCTTCAATAAATTATAAATACAGTTAGTCAACCTCTTATAAGGCTATCCTTCTTCTTCAATAAATTATAAATACAGTTAGTCCACCTCTTATAAGGCTATCCTTCTTCTTCAATACATTATAAATACAGTTAGTCCACCTCTTATAAGGCTATCCCTCTTCTTCAATAAATTATAAATACAGTTAGTCCACCTCTTATAAGCTATCCCTCTTCTTCAATAAATTATAAATACAGTTAGTCCACCTCTTATAAGGCTATCCTTCTTCTTCAATACATTATAAATACAGTTAGTCCACCACTTATAAGGCTATCCTTCTTCTTCAATAAATTATAAATACAGTTAGTCCACCTCTTATAAGGCTATCCTTCTTCTTCAATAAATTATAAATACAGTTAGTCCACCACTTATAAGGCTATCCTTCTTCTTCAATACATTATAAATACAGTTAGTCCACCTCTTATAAGGCTATCCTTCTTCTTCAATACATTATAAATACAGTTAGTCCACCTCTTATAAGGCTATCCCTCTTCTTCAATAAATTATAAATACAGTTAGTCCACCTCTTATAAGGCTATCCTTCTTCTTCAATAAATTATAAATACAGTTAGTCCACCTCTTATAAGGCTATCCTTCTTCTTCAATAAATTATAAATACAGTTAGTCCACCTCTTATAAGGCTATCCTTCTTCTTCAATAAATTATAAATACAGTTAGTCCACCTCTTATAAGGCTATCCTTCTTCTTCAATAAATTATAAATACAGTTAGTCCACCACTTATAAGGCTATCCTTCTTCTTCAATACATTATAAATACAGTTAGTCCACCTCTTATAAGGCTATCCCTCTTCTTCAATAAATTATAAATACATTTAGTCCACCTCTTATAAGGCTATCCTTCTTCTTCAATACATTATAAATACAGTTAGTCCACCTCTTATAAGGCTATCCCTCTTCTTCAATAAATTATAAATACAGTTAGTCCACCACTTATAAGGCTATCCCTCATCTTCAATACATTATAAATACAGTTAGTCCACCTCTTATAAGGCTATCCTTCTTCTTCAATAAATTATAAATACAGTTAGTCCACCACTTATAAGGCTATCCCTCATCTTCAATAAATTATAAATACAGTTAGTCCACCTCTTATAAGGCTATCCTTCTTCTTCAATAAATTATAAATACAGTTAGTCCACCTCTTATAAGGCTATCCCTCTTCTTCAATAAATTATAAATACTGTTAGTCCACCACTTATAAGGCTATCCTTCTTCAATAAATTATAAATACAATTAGTCCACCTCTTATAAGGCTATCCTTCTTCTTCAATACATTATAAATACAGTTAGTCCACCTCTTATAAGGCTATCCCTCATCTTCAATAAATTATAAATACAGTTAGTCCACCACTTATAAGGCTATCCCTCATCTTCAATAAATTATAAATACAGTTAGTCCACCTCTTATAAGGCTATCCTTCTTCTTCAATACATTATAAATACAGTTAGTCCACCTCTTATAAGGCTATCCCTCTTCTTCAATAAATAATAAATACAGTTAGTCCACCACTTATAAGGCTATCCTTCTTCAATAAATTATAAATACAGTTAGTCCACCACTTATAAGGCTATCCCTCATCTTCAATAAATTATAAATACAGTTAGTCCACCTCTTATAAGGCTATCCTTCTTCAATAAATTATAAATACAGTTAATCCACCACTTATAAGGCTATCCCTCATCTTCAATAAATTATAAATACAGTTAGTCCACCACTTATAAGGCTATCCCTCATCTTCAATAAATTATAAATACAGTTAGTCCACCTCTTATAAGGCTATCCTTCTTCTTCAATACATTATAAATACAGTTAGTCCACCACTTATAAGGCTATCCTTCTTCAATAAATTATAAATACAGTTAGTCCACCTCTTATAAGGCTATCCTTCTTCAATAAATTATAAATACAGTTAGTCCACCACTTATAAGGCTATCCCTCATCTTCAATAAATTATAAATACAGTTAGTCCACCTCTTATAAGGTTATCCTTCTTCTTCAATACATTATAAATACAGTTAGTCCACCTCTTATAAGGCTATCCCTCTTCTTCAATAAATTATAAATACAGTTAGTCCACCTCTTATAAGGCTATCCTTCTTCTTCAATAAATTATAAATACAGTTAGTCCACCTCTTATAAGGCTATCCTTCTTCTTCAATACATTATAAATACAGTTAGTCCACCTCTTATAAGGCTATCCTTCTTCTTCAATAAATTATAAATACAGTTAGTCCACCACTTATAAGGCTATCCTTCTTCTTCAATAAATTATAAATACAGTTAGTCCACCTCTTATAAGGCTATCCTTCTTCTTCAATAAATTATAAATACAGTTAGTCCACCTCTTATAAGGCTATCCTTCTTCTTCAATATATTATAAATACAGTTAGTCCACCTCTTATAAGGCTATCCTTCTTCTTCAATACATTATAAATACAGTTAGTCCACCTCTTATAAGGCTATCCCTCTTCTTCAATAAATCATAAATACAGTTAGTCCACCTCTTATAAGGCTATCCTTCTTCTTCAATACATTATAAATAGTTAGTCCACCTCTTATAAGGCTATCCCTCTTCTTCAATAAATTATAAATACAGTTAGTCCACCTCTTATAAGGCTATCCTTCTTCTTCAATACATTATAAATACAGTTAGTCCACCTCTTATAAGGCTATCCCTCTTCTTCAATAAATTATAAATACAGTTAGTCCACCACTTATAAGGCTATCCCTCATCTTCAATAAATTATAAATACAGTTAGTCCACCTCTTATAAGGCTATCCTTCTTCTTCAATAAATTATAAATACAGTTAGTCCACCACTTATAAGGCTATCCCTCATCTTCAATAAATTATAAATACAGTTAGTCCACCTCTTATAAGGCTATCCTTCTTCTTCAATAAATTATAAAGACAGTTAGTCCACCTCTTATAAGGCTATCCTTCTTCTTCAATACATTATAAATACAGTTAGTCCACCTCTTATAAGGCTATCCCTCTTCTTCAATAAATTATAAATACAGTTAGTCCACCACTTATAAGGCTATCCTTCTTCAATAAATTATAAATACAGTTAGTCCACCACTTATAAGGCTATCACTTCTTCAATAAATTATAAATACAGTTAGTCCACCTCTTATAAGGCTATCCCTCTTCTTCAATAAATTATAAATACAGTTAGTCCACCACTTATAAGGCTATCCCTCACCTTCAATAAATTATAAATACGGTTAGTCCACCACTTATAAGGCTATCCCTCATCTTCAATAAATTATAAATAGTTAGTCCACCACTTATAAGGCTATCCCTCATCTTCAATAAACTAGAGGCTCAGCCCGCTGAGCCTGTATCGCTCACCTGACAATAGAATGATACTGAAGCAAATTTCAAAGGGAGATAATCATTACCTTAAAAAACAGCAGCCATCTTGAATGGAGGGTGGGGCTGTCGAACACAATTTTGAAAGGGACACACCCAGGGACCATCTATGCCAAGTTTGGCTCCATTTGGCCAAGCTGTTTCAGAGGAGAAGATTTTTTTAACATTAGCCAATCAGAAAAAAGAATTAATCTTGGCGGCCATGTTTGTAGGCCAAATGGAACGAAATGGAGAAACTTTATAGAGGACCTTACATAGATGTTTACTGCCAAGTTTGGTTCCATTTGGCCAAGTTGTTTCGGAGGAGAAGATTAAAATATGAAAAAGTTAACGGACGGATGACGGACGCCAAGTGATGGCAATACCTCACATGGCCCTTTGGGTCAGGTGAGCTAAAAAATGATGAAAAAAGGGCAATAACTCCTAGACGGGTAATCAGATTTACTTCAAAATTGCAGGGCATGTAGATCTTGACAAGCTGAACATGTTTTCAGTTTACACTCAACATCTATCTCTTATAGTTTTTGAAATAAAGGATGAAAAGTATTAACATTTTTAAAATTTTATGAAAAAAGGGCAATAACTTCAAGATGGGTAATCAGATTTACTTTAAAATTGCAGGCTAGGTTGATCTTGACATGCTGAACATGTTTGCTGTTTAAACTTAACATTTATCTCTTATAGTTTTTGAAATAAAGGACAAAAGGTATTAACATTTTGAAAATGTGACGAAAAAAAGGGCAATAACTCTAAATTGGGTACTCAGATTAACTTCAAAATTACAGTGTATGTAGATCTTAATATGCTGCACATGTTTGCAATTTAAACTTAACCTTTATCTCTAATAGTTTTTGAAATATCAGACAAAAATGTTTAAACTAAAAAAAATAAAAATAAAAAAGGGCAATAACTCCTAGACGGGTAATCAGATTTACTTCACAATTGCAGGGCATGTAGATCTTGACATGCTGCACATGTTTTCTGTTTAAACTTAACGTCTATCTCTTATAGTTTTTGAAATAAAAAACGAAAAGTATTAAAATTTTGAAAATTTGATAAAAAAAGGGCAATAATTCCAAGATAGGTAATCAGATTTTCTTCAAAATTTCAGGGTAGTTAGATCTTCCTGTGCTGATCATTTTTACCCATGTCAGATTTCTGATATTGTTAACGGTTTTTGAGTTGTTACCAAAAACGTGCAATTTTACCATATGTTCTATTTTTAGTAACAGCGGCCATGTTTGTTGGCCGAATGGAACTAAATGAATTTTTTTTATAGAGGATCTTACATAGATGCTTCCTGCCAAGTTTGGCTCCATTTGGCCAAGCAGTTTCAGAGGAGAAGATTTTTTTAACATTAGCCAATCAGAAACAAGAATTGCCCTTGGCGGCCATATTTGTTGGCGGAATGGGACGAAATGAAGAAAATATATAGAGGACCTTATATAGATGCTTTCTGCCAAGTTTGGTTCCATTTGGTCCAGTTGTTTCAGAGAAGTAGATTAAAATATGAAAAGTTAATGGACGGACGACGGACGCCAAGTGATGGCAATACCTCACATGACCCTTTGGGTCAGGTGAGCTAAAAAAGTGGCCTTATAAGAGAGATGGCCTCTCTTGGTGGGGACTATTTAGTAGTTTATACTCATAAGAGGGATGGCCTCTCTTGGTGGGGACTATTTAGTAGTTTATATTTATAAGAGGGGTGGCCTCTCTTGGTGGGGACTATTTAGTAGTTTATACTTATAAGAGGAGTGGCCTCTCTTGGTGGGGACTATTTAGTAGTTTATACTTATAAGAGGGGTAGCCTCTCTTGGTAGGGACTATTTAGTAGTTTATTCTTATAAGAGGGGTGGCCTCTCTTGGTGGGGGCTATTTAGTAGTTTATACTTATAAGAGGGGTGGCCTCTCTTGGTGGGGGCTATTTAGTAGTTTATTCTTATAAGAGGGGTGGCCTCTCTTGGTGGGGGCTATTTAGTAGTTTATACTTATAAGAGGGGTGGCCTCTCTTGGTGGGGATTATTTAGTAGTTTATTCTTATAAGAGGGGTGGCCTCTCTTGGTGGGGACTATTTAGTAGTTGTATACTTATAAGAGGGGTGGCCTCTCTTGGTGGGGGCTATTTAGTAGTTTATACTTATAAGAGGGGTAGCCTCTCTTGGTAGGGGCTATTTAGTACTTTATTCTTATAAGAGGGGTGGCCTCTCTTGGTGGGGACTATTTAGTAGTTTATTCTTATAAGAGGGGTGGCCTCTCTTTGTGGGGACTATTTAGTAGTTTATACTTATAAGAGGGGTGGCCTCTCTTGGTGGGGACTATTTAGTAGTTTATACTTATAAGAGGGGTGGCCTCTCTTGGTAGGGGCTATTTAGTACTTTATTCTTATAAGAGGGGTGGCCTCTCTTGGTGGGGGCTATTTAGTAGTTTATACTTATAAGAGGGGTGGCCTCTCTTGGTGGGGACTATTTAGTAGTTTATTCTTATAAGAGGGGTAGCCTCTCTTGGTGGGGGCTATTTAGTAGTTATATACTTATAAGAGGGGTGGCCTCTCTTGGTTGGGACTATTTAGTAGTTTATACTTATAAGAGGGGTGGCCTCTCTTGGTGGGGACTATTTAGTAGTTTATACTTATAAGAAGGGTGGCCTCTCTTGGTTGGGACTATTTAGTAGTTATATACTTATAAGAGGGTTGGCCTCTCTTGGTGGGGACTATTTAGTAGTTTATTGTTATAAGAGGGGTGGCCTCTCTTTGTGGGGACTATTTAGTAGTTTATACTTATAAGAGGGGTGGCCTCTCTTGGTGGGGACTATTTAGGAGTTTTATACTATCTCAGTGCTTCTGGAATCTGACCTTGACAAGTGGGGTGATCTTTGTTGGTCATGGCCTTATAACAGGGGAGACTACTGTGCCACATTTCATTTTTATTTAAAACTTATTCAGACACTGACTCCACATCCAGTTTTCAAAACTATTCAAAATCTGTGCATTCTCTTTGTGTTCTGTTTCAATCTTCTTAAAGCCAACAATAAAAAAAAACAACATATGTCCTGGTTTGTTTCCCATTCAATCATTTGTAGTGAGATGTAATTGTTCATTTTGATATTGGTGGAATTGTTGACCATCACTGTTTTAACTTTCTTTTCACATCTGAAATGTTGTATCTCCAGCAAGCAAGCAACTGGTAAACTTTATCACTTACGGCTGTGAGTCGAGTGCACACTTTTTTGTAATTTACAAAGTCGAGCGCGAACCCACGCCGATTAGTATTTATGCTCAAGTAAATAAACATTGATTTCATTATGGCTCTACTAATCTTCATTCTATGGCCCTATCTTTTTTATGAACAGCTCTACTCCACTACTAACTTTCATTTTTAGGCCCTACTTTAGGGTTGTAACTACTATTGAGGCAGATGAGGCAGTTGCACCACGATCCCTCAATCGATGGTCCTCAGGCCTCTGCCTCCCCTGTTTTAAACCCCTAGTAGTAGCTACAGCCCTGTACTTCATCATTTAAATCTACCTTTCTCAAGTAAAAGTGTTGTTTCCTCTGGCATCAGTTGTAGGGGTAATCCTAGATGGTTATTCTGACGTGGAAATCTTGACAGAGCGCCAACAAGTGATCCAACAATCCTCCATTCTTCTCTCAACTTTATAGAATCTGTTAAAGATATATACAAGTATTTCATAACCAGTGATTATCAGATGAAGAACATCAATGATAATCAAATGGCATTTCTGTCATGTTTATTTCACAATCACTTTAAAATTGTTTTTTCCATGATCTAAGAACATATTTTCTGCAACCCGTCCTTGCATTTAATTGTGTCCTCTAGTTCAAAGTGTCCGCCGGACACTTTTACATATGTTATAGTGTCCAGCAGACACTTTAACATAGGACACTATTATGTCTTACCCTAACCCTACTAACCCTATACTAGGACACAATTTCATAGCACCGGACACTATTTCATATCGCAATCTCTATAAAATATTGTCCGGGGGGGACACTTTAACATAGAACACTATTATGTCTTACACTTACTCTATAAATAAAGGGCTATCCTTGGTGCAGCAAGTAGAGTGAGCGAGTTAGTGATTGTTGCTTAACACCAACTCAGCATTTGTCAGCTATATCATGGCTAGAACAAATTAATTTTCAATGAAATGATGATGAGGTCCTCTTTGTACTAGACCAACAAGGTTAGTTGGATTTTTATAGTGCTAGCTCACTGAAACAAGTCCACAGATAGACATGTCGCTCCAATCGGACAAATTATTATGATTCTGAGCAAACCAGTCTTTGGTTCTTTTCCTTAATTCGGCGTGCTTATTAGAGAAGCAACAAATACCAATTTTACAGTCTTTGGTTTGATCTGATCGGGGCTCGAACCACCAATCTACCACACTTGACGCGAACACGCTAACCATTACACCACCTATGCAGCAACTAGACAAGGGCTTTATAAAGAAAATATTTTGGACGTTCTCGTCCCTTCATATATTATTGGACATAGAGCATTAGCTCATCAGTTGGAATTCTTCAATCAAGCATTTTTTTTTTTGAATTCACTGGGGAAAAAAAACATAAAATTGGCCTAAAAATAAAAAAAAAAGTTATCCTTTTGGACGTAGGTCTATTTTGGAAAAAACTTCTTTACCTTAGAAACCATGGGTAAGATCAAATGTTTGAATAGACCAGGAAGAAAATTTCACAAGGACTCTAAAGAAAAAACTCATATTTATACTTAAAATAAAAATTCAACACTGTAGGTTTTTGCCAGATTCACTCCCTTATACTTATATTATTTATTTTGAAAATGGCAAGTAATAAAAAAATAAAATCTAAATATTTTTGTTTCTTCTTCTTCTTCTTCTTCTTCTTCCAAATACAGGATAGACTCGAAGGGTCGAGTGAAATTATCCCGGCGTGGAGACTAAAATTTTGAATTTATAAATTGATAAAAATATATTTACATAATTACATATTTACAATTTAACAAGTGGAATTACATGAAGGCTGGAGGGAATTGTATACCCTCCAAACCAGACCTGAAGCTGTCAAGGTCTGGAGCCTGTGCTACTGCTGCCGGGAGGTAGTTCCAACTTCTGATGGTGCGGAGGAAAAAAGAATACTTATATACCGGTATGTTTTTTGAAGTTGCAATTTGTTTATATTTTCATTTATTTTGGGGATTTCAAGTGACTGTGGTTTGTGAAATCGCTAGAGGTAGGATTTCTAGATCTTGTAACCTTCAAGTTCATAGTACAATCTACAAGGCTCTACACTTGTCTAAATAAAATCGTATTTCATTGTTTCAATTGTCTTCCAACTGTTACTTGAAATTTTCTTCTTCTTCTTTACATTTCTAGCCATCCTTCACTACTGAAGATTATTGGCCGAGTGCCATATTAAATTTAGTTAATACATAAAGTTATAACATATATACAATAAACAATGAATCAAAGGTTAAAACTATATACATTTGATAACTACTATGAGTGATTATGGTGTGAAAATTGGAATCAAGGCAGATACTGGGATCATGCTCTTGAAACCGTTAACTGTGTCTGCAGTGGTAAATGTTGTAGGCAGTTGATTCCAAAGTGTGATAGACCTGGGGAAGTATGAGTATTTGTAGCAGTCTTTTGATGTCTGTATGTGCCTGAATGAATTTGGATTTGTGTGTCTGGTTTTGGTGTCAACTGGAATTAATAGGTTTGAATATGGTATGGCAACTAAGTGGTGTATGACTTTGTAAATTAAAAGAATGAGTCTGTACCTTATATGGCACACCTCAAGTGGGGCCCAATTCAAGTCAGACATCATATCTGTTACAGAACTTGTATTGTGGTACCTGTTACTAACATAGCGGGCCGGTCTCCGTTGAATTTTTTCAATTTGAAGTTTTTGCTGTTGTGTGTGTGGGTCCCAAATGGTGTTACAATATTCCAATTTCGGTCGGACTAAAGTTTTGAATGCATGTTCTTTGATGGCTGGTGAATGCACTTTTAAATTTCTTTTAATGAATCCTAGTGACTGATTAGCTTTAGCTGTCATGCCTCATGGGGTTGATATGTTTGTCCCACTTTAAGTTATTCTGAATGGTAATGCCTATATATTTTGCAGTCAACTTTCTCTAGTGTGTGCCCATGCAATTGAACTACATGTTGTATTACCTTTTGCGTTCCACAACAATACATCCTGTTTCTGTAAGCACAATTTGATCCTACAGTTGACAGACATGTCATTTTAATATTATGAAGCACAATCAAACTTTTTCTTCTTTCATTTTCAAAGGAAAAAATCAGAGAGACTACGAATAAACCCACGTGGGACAGTGTCTAAAAATAGAAACCCATGTGATATTAACGGCGGGAAAAAACCAGCATTTCCTCCACAAAGAAAAGAGATAATTTTCATCGGATAGCTCAATATAAACATGGCAACAGAAATTGATCAGCGAATAATAGAAATTCAAAGAGAATATCTGGACTTTCTAGATGATGGCGTGAGTTTTTAAGAACATGCATAACCATCGAACGTTCATAATTCAATATTTTCGGCGTCCAACTTCGACTTCAAGACATCGTGATTGTTCTTGGCAGCTGATTGCTGAAACTGTTATGCAGTCCATTATTTTATGACAGTCTCTGTTGTGTCTGTATAAAGGTGGTGTTCAAATCTACACCTCACTCAGTAGGTCCCTCCCCCAATCTCGTTGAGATTAAGATTCCGAAGAAATTTTTGTCTATCAGCAAATCTGGCTGGGCAGTCATTCCCAGATAATGGTACCAATAGCAGCCAGACTATGTGAAAAAACTTCATGATAATGACAAAATAAAATTTGAATGATATTTCAAAACTATTCACCTCTCTTTTGTTAAATTTTCACACGTTAAATATTACTTATAACAAATATATGACAATTTCAATTTGCATGGGGTTGAAACACCGTTACGGAGGTTATGTAGAACCACAATGGGGCTTGTATGGAATTTGCAAATTATTATACCCCCCACAACAAAGTTGTAGGGGGGTATACTGGTTTCACCATGTCCGTACGTCTGTAGACAAATCCTATGTCGTACGACAACTTGAGTTGTGTTTCTTAGAATCTTTTAAAATTTTATCAGCTGTTTACTGGTGAAGAGAGGAGGATCCCTTTCATTTTTGACGATTTTCTCTTTTGCCGTTCCAGAGTTATTGGAATTGATATGATGGAAAATAGGATTTTTACCCTATGTCGTATGATAACTTGAGTAGTGTTTCTCATAATATTTTGAAATTTTATCAGCAGCTTACCGGTGAAGAGAGGAGGATCCCTTTCATTTTTGACGATTTACACTTTTGTCGTTCCAGAGTTATTGGACTTGATATGATGGAAAATAGGATTTTTACCCTATGTCGTATGATAACTTGAGTAGTGTTTCTCAGAATGTTTTGAAATTTTATCATCAGATTACCGATGAAGAGAGGAGGATCCCTTTGATCTTTAACGATTTTCACTTTTGTCGTTCCAGAGTTATTGGACTTGATGTGACGGAAAATAGGATTTTTACCCTATGTCGTATGATAACTTGAATAGTGTTTCTCAGAATGTTTTGAAATTTTATCAGCAGCTTACCGGTGAAGAGAGAATGGTCCCTTTCATTTTTGGTCAGAACAATCAGTAATGTTTTGGTTATGGAAATAGGTTGGACAGATGTGGGGGTATATCTTAGTGAGCTGTGCTCACAGTAATACTAGTTTTTCATCCTTTTATCATTCATATGTGTGAAGATGTTGTTTCGGCAGCCCTGCACTTTAATGGAAGAAGAAGGATATAAACAGAAACAATCATTAAACAATAGAAAAATGTCCAGGTGTTTCGCAACAAATCAAAATAACAAAATTGTTGAGACATTTACAGATTCTGTATATATTATCATAAGAAAAACTAATATGTTCTAGATTATCAAATTTATTTTGTTTCGTTCACATGAAGTTCTTTTGTCCATGAACATATACTTTAAATGTTTAGCTGCATAAATTTACAGAGGATGACCATATTATACCACTAGAATGGATAGGAGCGAACCTTATTGAAGAGGAACAATTTGTTACAGAGGTTATGGAAACATTCCAATATTTTGTTGTGCAACATTTATAGGGAAAATGAATTGCTATAGAATGTCTTAAGAATTTTGACATCAGATTTAATGAAACAAGACGTGTCGTATATGTACATTTTGTCACCATGTCATATTACTATCGTTTTTGTATATTCTTTCATTGTGATGAAATGAGCCCGATTTTTATTGATTATCCTGAATTTCTACAGTTGTAAGGCATGGTAGAAATACCATGCAATGAAATAAGCAAGAACATGTTCGTTAAAGACATCTTTTGACTCTAGTATAGCTACTGGAAATAATAATGTAAAAATTTCAGTTAATCAACTACGTTGCGGAAGTTAGCAGAAAAAACACATGTATGTTTTGGAAGCCAAAATTTATAACTTGAACATCTTAACATAAACAAAATAAACAGTCTAATTTTGGGAAAGTTCTTCTATTTTTGTTAATTCACATTCCGAAATCCGGAAAATATCTGTCCAAGGCGATATATCGTTATGGAGGATAGCGTTACGGAGATTAGGATCAAAGATATTACAGCACGCACAGCGCGTTTTAGCAAGAAATCACCTTGGTCGGTGTTTTTTCGCGGTGAAATGTCGGTGATATGTCATAAAATCACCGTAAAATGTCGGTGAAATCACGGTGAAACTTTCACCGCGAAAATTAACAAATTAGGACCTAAATGTCGGTGAAATATTTTAATTGTCGGTGACAACACCGCGGCGAAAATCATACATGTATACACGTACATGTAACTGTACTTCATGTGTTCTTTTGTTTTTTGTTGCTTAGTTTAGTTTTTTTACTATTTCGTACTTTATATTTCAATTTGATACCGGTTTTTTTTTTTCAGGGATGCCAGCATATATCAGAATTAAAGAACGAAAAATGATCACATAGCTTGCACACCTGAAAAAGAAAATTTGCTATGAATCATTCATATTATCAAAAATGACAGTCTCAAGAACATACAAATGTACAAATAAAGGTTAATATCCCATTTCTTTATTTCGCTGTGTTTAATCGTCAATGTCAGTGTTTTATAGTAAATCACCGTGTTCGATTTTTCTCGGACATTTCGCGGTGTCAACACCGACTTTTTTTTTAATTTCTCCGACATTTTCTTGATTTCACCGACGTCGGACCCGAGTGATTTCTTGCTAAATCGCGCTGTGCGTGCTGTATCTATTTAATTATAAACATATCAAGAAGAAAATAGTCAGAACTCTTTTAATTTAGGGAAAATTCTTCTATTTTTGTTAATTCACTTTCCGGAATCCGGAAAATATCTGCCCAAGGCGATATATCGTTATGGAGGATAGCGTTACGAAGATTAGGGTCAAAGATATTATCTATTTACTTGTAATTATAAACATATCAAGAAGAAAATTCTCAGAACTCTTTTAATTATGTCCTACTGTACCATTCATCGAATAGAGACTGCGTCTTTTGGTTTTATTTGTGTTATTTTACTACAAACAACGTTATGTAGGATAGGTTCTTATATGTCACAAACGAAAAATATCAATGTAACTGCAAATATTTGAGAGAAAAAAATGTTGATGCCATAAAAGAGCATTTATTTTAATGTATGTGGACAATATCTTATTTTTTAACTACTGTTTTGGTTGGATAGGAAAAGAAATACACGAGGAAATTATTTAATTGTCCGCGTTACGGTAGGATAGAGGTATTTCTGCGACATAGGAAAAGTTGTGCCAAGTCAAAGATAAGAGCTTTATTGATTCTACAAGTATGCAGTTCCTAATCTATATCTCCAAATGAGTCCATAAGAGTTAAAGAAATCAAACAGTTTGTGTTTTACCGATCAAATATCGCCTTTAAGCTGAAAATAGTGTGTAGCGACATCAAAGTTTACCCCAAAGTTGGTACCTCTTGGAGCTCGAAATTGAATATCCGACAAACTAATATGTGAATATATGTTTATTCATTGCTGCGAAGCATGGGCACGCAAACATTCATACTTAAATTTGTTCTACTAAGCCTTGCGAATTTTTGTCAACCTAACGACAGTTAATTTCCCTAATTGTGCCAATTATGTGGGAATGACTGTGGGATGGTCCTTGGGCTTGGGTGGTCCCCTTTCAATATTGTGTCCGACAGCCCCGCCTTCCATTCAAGATGGCTGCTGTTACTAAAAATAGACATTTCTTCAATTGTCCATTGCTGCTTTAGTATAAGTCAAAATGAGCTCAAATTTTAACTGCAGCTACATGGGTAATCTCGTTGAGATTAGGATTCCGAAGAAATTTTCTGTCTGTTCTTCATCCTAATCTCGTTTCAAGCCCTATTAAGGGTATTCTGGAAATTTTAAATTTGACCCCCCGGTGCATTCCGATGGATATTTTGGCATGGACGGATTGTGTCAGATCAAGTGTAGGTAAGATTTCATAAATAGACATATTTTGCTACAGCATGTTTCTAAATGAAAGGTCGATGTCAATTATTTATTGTGTATAGGCAAGCATATCCTTTATGGGCTGTTGATTGGTTTTAATAAAATATTTATAACAAAATTAGAAAATTTCAAGCCGTGTAAATGGGATTTTTAAATTATAATATAATATTTGACATCGACATCTCGAACTACGAAACAGACTATACCAAAATACGTCACGATTTTTGATCACGTGGTGTAGTTCTAGAGTTCAGTAAAATGGCAGTCAGCTTAAAGTAGATTTTGGATTATTTTGTTGGATATACGCTGTAAAAGGTAAGTAAATATCAATATTTTTGCAGATTCGAACTGGAAAATATGTCGATTTATGAAATCTTACCTGCACTTGATCTGACACAATCCGTCCATGCCAAAATATCCATCGGAATTCCCCCCGGGGGGGGTCAAATTAAAAATTTCCAGAATATCCTGAATAGGGCTTGAAACGAGATTAGGATGAAGAACAGACAGAAAATTTCTTCGGAATCCTAATCTCAACGAGATTACTACATGGGGTACCAGGTCGTTTCGCCCCGAATCCCGTTTGTAAGGCTTGTTCATGGGTACATTATTTTTGTCTTCCTCATAATTAACATGCTTTCTTGACGTATTTAATATTATGTATTGCTTCACTCTTTGTTTGACATCTGATTAAATTTATACTATTTTAATATTTGATGCGTAATTCATTAAAAAAGAGGTTATTTGTGCACTTGTACATCATCTTAGTCATTTCATGCACTTTTGCGTTGGTACCAAAAAAAACACCTTTTTACTGTTCTTGTGTTGTTTTTTGTAAATTTTGCAAGAAAAGTTTCACTTGAGATCTTTGACAAAAGTAGACCAAAATGAATGAATTATTATTTTTTTTGCATACAACTACATTTTGTAATAATAAATAATTACCAAAAAATTGTCGAAAAGACTTCATCTATTATAATATAATAGCAATTAAGTGGGGCGAACAGGTAATCAGGAGGAAACGACCCGGATTCCTACATGGCAATGAGTAGTTTAACATATATTCTGGGTTTTTCTGTGAGATTTTTTTCCGCCAGTTTATTCCGTTTAGGAATATTATGAGATAAAAATCACATCTAAATCTTTTGCTCAGAAATTTGAGTTGAAATGATCTTTGGGTGGCCCACTTTCAAAATTATGTGTAACGCCCCCATTTTCTATTAACTTTAGATATCAAATTGAAAACCAGGTGAGCGATTACAGGCTCCTGGGAGCCTCTAGTTTTCTTTTTGTTGGGTTCATTTTATGGAACCTTGTGGACACCAGTTCTCAGACAGGGATACAGGGTCCTAGTTTATAATTAGAAAGAGAGCATTTGACCCCTTTTGGCAAAATCCTTGGTGCAACCCTACATTCCAATGTTTCCTAGAGGGAGGTAACTGGAATTATTTTTATTCATGATAGAAACATTGTAATTTGTATATGATGTTTGTTTGTTTGATGGTGTTTAATGCCACTTTCAATAATATTTCAGTTATATCGTGGCGGTCAGTATATTTGGTGGAGGAAACCGGACTACCCGGAAAAAAACACCAATCTGCCGCAAGTCATTGACATACTTTATCACATAATGTTGTACACCTCGTCCTGATCGAGATTCGAACTCACAACATCAGTGGTGATAGCCGATGGGCACTGATTGCATAGGTAAATCCAACTACCATACGATCACAGCCACGACAGCCCCTCAGACACTTCTAATCTGTACTACATTACTAAGTGGTCTCGTATAAAACTCAACATTACCTCAGTATATCAGGAAATTACAAGAAAAAGATCCATTTTGAAAATGCAATAAAAACTTTAATTTTTAATTTGAACTTGTACAGTTCTTGTTGAATTATTTACATTGAAATACAAATGAGTTTTATCCTGTAGGTATGAATAAGATATATATATATTCTATTTTTAACATTCAATTTTTTTCCAGGAGGACCAAGGAATATACCAACAGAAAGTGCGGGACATGATAACAAACAATGAAATCAGACTGAAAATTAACATTAATGATCTGAGGAGGAAAAATCCTAAAAGAGCTTTGACGTAAGTTCATGACACTAACGGTCTTCGACTTAATTTTTTTCACCTACTTGCCCGAAAGCCAAATTTAGAAAAAAATATATTTATATTAACAAATTCTTTCATAATTTTCACTTGTCCGAATCCAGTTTGACTTGTCCCAGGCTTCGGCCTAGTGGGTTAGCACGAAGACTGTACTAATATAGGATACAAAATAAAAAACAACGAAGTCAGAGTTTGAAAGGTAGCATTAATAATTTGAGGAGGAAATTCCCAAATGAGTAAAGTCAAAGATTTGATATGGTAATTAGGAATAAATTATTGTGAACAAGGGGACGTCATGGCTGTGATGGTATGGTAGTTGGATTTATAACTACCTACACATGTATGCAATCGATGCCTATCACCACTGATGTTGCGAGTTTGAATCCCACTCAGGGTGATGGATACAACTTTATGTTATAAAGTTTGTCAGCGACTTGCGCCAGGTCGGTGGTTTTCTCCAGGTACTCTGGTTTCCTCCACCAATAAAACTGACTGCCACGATATAACTGAAATATTGTTGAAAGTTGTGTTAAACAACATAAAACCTAAGCCTAACCTATTGTGAACAATAATAATTGTAGTATAAATACCTATAGAGTTCGTAAGTGGGGGGAGGGGGGACTTTGTGACCTTTATTGAATGTATGGTAGTTTGTGATTTACATTTATACAACATTGATTCTAACATGTTGTGATGTATGCTAGATACAAACTTATGACTTGTGTGATGAAGTTTGTCAGTGACTTCTGACAGATCAAGAGTCTTCTTTAGGTATTCTGTTTTCCTCCAACTGTGAAACTAACAGCCACAATACAACTGAAATACTGTCAAAAGGGGTGTTAAACACCAAGAGCTCCACCCTGACCTTAAAGATCACAGAAAAGAAAAATATTTAAAAAAGAGTCTTGCAGGAACTTCACACCTACGATGTGTCCAAAGCAAAAACTGAATCAGAAATATGCTTTCATTTAGGATCCCTTAGAAGTTTTCAATAATTGAAATATGAATTAGAAAAAAAATTCAGAAAGATAAATTGGTGACAATTTTCTGTCATTCTTTAATTTTTCATAGTCCGATATCATACAGTGAGTGAGTGATTGTTACTTAACTCCAACACAAGAATTTTTTCAGCTATATCATGATGAGAACAATGAGATGATGATGAGGTCCGCTTTGTTCTAGACCAACACGCTGAGTTGGATTTTTATAGTGCTAGCTCACTGAAACAACAGTCTGCGGGTAGACATGTTGCTCCACTCTGACACATTATGCAGATTCTGAGCCAACCAGTTTTTGCTCTACTCCATAATGCTGCGTGCTTAGTAGAGAAGCAACAAATACCAATTTTATAGTCTTTGGCTTGACCCGACCGGTGCTCGAACCCCCAATCTACCGCACTCGAGGTGAGCACGCTAACCATTACACCACCGATGCTGTTCCGATATTATATAGAAAGCATATTGAATGTATAAAGCCTATATTGAAATAGTTGAGACAAGGGCCTGTGTTACAACTAAAGGAAGAGCACTACAATAATATTGGTTATGAAAGGTTGACAACTCTTGATTTCTTTGGGTGGAAAAGGGAGAAAACTCCTGATTTATCTGGATGTGAAAGGGAGAAAACTCTTGATTTATTTGGATGTGAAAGTGAGAAAACCCTTGATTTATTTGGTGTGAAAGGGAGAAAACTCTTGATATATCTTGATGTGAAAGGGAGAAAAATCGATTCATTTGGGTGTGAAAGGGAGAAAACCCTTGATTTATCTGGGTGTGAAAGGGAGAAACTTTAAAATTGTTCTTTACTCTAGAGTCTTGCATAAAAGCTTGGGATAAGTATATCAAGCAGATAAGTATAGAACTTTTGTTTAATTACAGATTAGTAAATGAATCATTTGAAGAATGTGTGGCATTCCAGAGGGCGCTGAAGGAGTTTGTGGCTTCAGCTGACCCAACATATAGTAAACAACATGAAGAATTCTTTGTAGGGTTTGACGGAAGGTTTGTACACAGTTCTATTATTAGTGGAAAAAGTAACATGATTGTATGGGAATCATTTTTCATGAAAATTTACAAATTTTATAACCACAAATTCAGTTGCGTTTACCTTTCTTTAACTTTCTTTTCTAATAATAATTTCCAGGAATATGGAAAAAGGAAACTGTTACTGTCAGTATCTACAAGTGTCGAAGTGAGTGGAAATAATGTACATATCTTAACAATTTGTGACCAATACTGTTTTGTGTTTTAATTAAGATTATGAAGTAAGATTGTGATAATATTGGCATCAACATTTTGTTTTCTTTAACAAACTGATTGTGATTTGTTATTTTAGTTTTGGTGCTAAACATGTGACTCCCAGAACCTTGACATCACGTTTCCTTGGTAATATGGTGTGTGTTGAAGGCATAGTTACCAAATGTAAGTATTGTTTTTGTCCAGCCTCTGTACTAATGACGTAATGTGTTACTTTCCAACCATGACACTGATGCTCTGATTAATTATCAACTATATTTTGTCCTGTGTTCACCATGTTTGGTGGTTACCGTGGATACTTGTATTTATACCTCTTCTCACATTAAACCGCATCGGTTGTGTAATGGTTAGCGTGCTCGCCACGAGTGTGGTAGATCGTGGTTTCGAGCCCAGGTCGGATCAAACCAAAGACTTCAATATTAATATTTGCTGCTTCTCTGCTCAGCATGTAGCACTAAGGAGTAAGAGCAAGGACTGGTCAGATCGGATCAAACAGGATAATATGTCCAGTGAGTGAGGCGACATTTCTACCCACAAACTGTTGTTACAGCGAGCTAGCTCTAAAAAAATCCAACTAAGGGTGTTGGTCTAGTACAAAGTGGACCTCATCATCATCTCATTAAAAATTAACTTGTTCTCGCCATGATACAAAGCATACATCATCATTTCATCGAATGTAACTTGTTTTTTACCGTGATATACCTGAAAAATTGCTCATTCTACATTAAACAACAATCTTTCTCTCACTCACTCTTCTCACGTTAAGAAATGTCATGCAATTTACCATCACTTGTACGTATTTTAAAACTTTGCAACGCAATTCCCTTGACATAATATTCAAATTGTTGAAGTAGGTCAATAATTGGTAGAAGTAGACAGCACTTTGTTTTAACAACCAAGCAAGACTTAGGTGTAAATCATAAAGTATATGATTCTTTGTTACAGGTTCTCTTATCAGGCCAAAAGTAGTTAGAAGTGTCCATTACTGTCCTGCGACAAAAAAATCTCTGGAAAGAAGATATACAGACATGACATCATTAGAGGCTGTTCCATCATCTGGTGTTTACCCTACAAAGGTACATTTACATACAAGTATCAGCTGTCACGTTAGAGGCTGTTCTATCATCTGGTGTTTATCCTACAAAGGTACATTTACATACAAGTAACAGCTGTTATGTTAGAGGCTGTTCCATCATCTGGTGTTTACCCTACAAAGGTACATTTACATACAAGTATCAGCTGTTACGTTAGAGGCTGTTCCATCATCTGGTCTTTACCCTACAAAGGTACATTTACATACAAGTATCAGCTGTTACATTAGAGGCTGTTCTATCATCTGGTGTTTATCCTACAAAGGTACATTTACATACAAGTAACAGCTGTCACATTAGAGGCTGTTCCATCATCTGGTGTTTACCCTACAAAGGTACATTTACATACAAGTAACAGCTGTTACGTTAGAGGCTGTTCCATCATCTGGTGTTTACCCTACAAAGGTACATTTACATACAAATAACAGCTGTCATGTTAGAGACTGTTCCATCATCTGGTGTTTACCCTACAAAGGTACATTTACATACAAATAACAGCTGTCACATTAGAGGCTGTTCTATCATCTGGTGTTTATCCTACAAAGGTACATTTACATACAAGTAACAGCTGTTATGTTAGAGGCTGTTCCATCATCTGGTGTTTACCCTACAAAGGTACATTTACATACAAGTATCAGCTGTTACGTTAGAGGCTGTTCCATCATCTGGTCTTTACCCTACAAAGGTACATTTACATACAAGTATCAGCTGTTACGTTAGAGGCTGTTCTATCATCTGGTGTTTATCCTACAAAGGTACATTTACATACAAGTAACAGCTGTCACGTTAGAGGCTGTTCCATCATCTGGTGTTTACCCTACAAAGGTACATTTACATACAAGTATCAGCTGTTACGTTAGAGGCTGTTCTATCATCTGGTGTTTACCCTACAAATGTACATTTACATACAAGTAACAGCTGTTACGTTAGAGGCTGTTCCATCATCTGGTGTTTACCCTACAAAGGTACATTTACATACAAATAACAGCTGTCATGTTAGAGGCTGTTCCATCATCTGGTGTTTACCCTACAAAGGTACATTTACATACAAATAACAGCTGTCACATTAGAGGCTGTTCCATCATCTGGTCTTTACCCTACAAAGGTACATTTACATACAAATAACAGCTGTTACGTTAGAGGCTGTTCCATCATCTGGTGTTTACCCTACAAAGGTACATTTACATACAAATAACAGCTGTCATGTTAGAGGCTGCTCCATCATCTGGTGTTTACCCTACAAAGGTACATTTACATACAAGTATCAGCTGTTACGTTAGAGGCTGTTCTATCATCTGGTGTTTACCCTACAAATGTACATTTACATACAAGTAACAGCTGTTACGTTAGAGGCAGTTCCATCATCTGGTGTTTACCCTACAAAGGTACATTTACATACAAATAACAGCTGTCATGTTAGAGGCTGTTCCATCATCTGGTGTTTACCCTACAAAGGTACATTTACATACAAATAACAGCTGTCACATTAGAGGCTGTTCCATCATCTGGTCTTTACCCTACAAAGGTACATTTACATACAAGTAACAGCTGTTACGTTAGAGGCTGTTCCATCATCTGGTGTTTACCCTACAAAGGTACATTTACATACAAATAACAGCTGTCATGTTAGAGGCTGCTCCATCATCTGGTGTTTACCCTACAAAGGTACATTTACATACAAGTATCAGCTGTTACGTTAGAGGCTGTTCTATCATCTGGTCTTTACCCTACAAAGGTACATTTACATACAAGTATCAGCTGTCATGTTAGAGGCTGTTCCATCATCTGGTCTTTACCCTACAAAGGTACATTTACATACAAGTATCAGCTGTCACATTAGAGGCTGTTCCATCATCTGGTCTTTACCCTACAAAGGTACATTTACATACAAGTATCAGCTGTCACATTAGAGGCTGTTCCATCATCTGGTCTTTACCCTACAAAGGTACATTTACATACAAATAATGGCTGTTAGCTAATGCACTACAGTCTAAAGTTAACATTAAATGGCTGTCATACATTGACTTTGTAGCAAGATCAATCATTATTATAGTTATAGCTGCTCTATTGTCCTTGTTAATATTTAACAAATAGTTAATTGTATTGTGGAACATCAGCAGTACTTTTTTAGTACATTTTTACAGGCATCCTTCTCAGCTGAGGGGCCATTGTGACCGTGATTGTATGGTAGTTGGATTTACAACTATCTATGCAATCAGTGCCTATCACCACTAGTTGTGAGTTCGAAACCCCGTTCATGGCAAGATGTCCTCATTACAACATTATGTGATAAAGTTTGTCAGTGACTTGTGACAGTTCTGTTGTTTTCTCCGGTTACCTCCACCAATGAAACTGACTGCCACGATATAACTGAAATATTGTTAAAAGTGGCATTAAACACCATAAATATAAGCCTAAGATCATTCTCAGCTGTATTGATTTTTTTTGTAGGATGAAGATGGAAATTTATTGGAGACAGAGTTTGGATTGTCTGTGTATAAAGACCACCAGACATTTAGTATACAGGTAAATTATCATCTTATAATATACAGGTAACTCACCATCAGACATTTAGTATACAGGTAAATTATCATCTTATAATATACAGGTAACTCACCATCAGACATTTAGTATACAGGTAAATTATCATCTTATAATATACAGGTAACTCACCACCAGACATTTAGTATACAGGTAAATTATCATCTTATAATATACAGGTAACTCCCCACCAGATATTTAGTATACAGGTAAATTATCATCTTATAATATACAGGTAGCTCACCACCAGACATTTAGTTTACAGGTCAGGTAAATTTTCATCATGCACAGTATACATGAAAATTATCATCACATAGTATACAAGTAAATCACCATCAGACATTTATTGTACAGATATGTCACTATCAGCAGAGTTCGCAGAAGTCGTGAGACGACCATATATTTAGGGCAGAATTTGTATAGGTCCGGTGTAAAAGAAGTGAGGTTCATGACAAAAGTTAAGAATCTGAAATAGCGAAACATGAAAGTAGAAAGTGACTTTAGTGTCTGTTTTATCCCAAGTGAAAAATTGGGTGACCCTTGTTGTCATACATTGTGATTAAAAGTAGGATCAGCCCCACATGTGCTGAGCTTGCCAATATAACACTAACACAGGGAAGAAATCATAATACAATAAACTCCTTTCCAAGGTTCTAAAACCTATAAATGTATGAACCATAGGTATGCCAAGAATCTACCAATAAAATCAGCACACAACATAGAACCTCCAAAAATATGTAGCTCCAGCAGGAAGTCAGTAGAACCTCCAAAAATATGTAGCTCCAGCAGGAAGTCAGTAGAATCTCCAAAAAAATGTAGCTCCAGCAGGAAATCAGTAGAACCTCCAAAAAAATGCAGCTCTAGCAGGAAGTCAGTAGAACCTCCAAAAAAATGTAGCTCCAGAAGGAAATCAGTAGCCAGAGAAGGCACCAGTGGGACAGTTACCCAGATCTGTTGATGTTATTTATAGTCTGTTATCTTTATATATTAATTGTTTTATTGTACTATTTTCTGTAGGAGATGCCAGAGAAGGCATCAGCAGAACAGTTACCCAGATCTGTTGATATTATTTATAGTCTGTCCTCCTAAGTCTGTTATCTTTATATATTAATTGTTTTATTATACTATTTTCTGTAGGAGATGCCAGAGAAGGCACCAGCATGACAGTTACCCAGATCTGTAGATATTATTTAGTCTGTCCTAAGTCTGTTATCTTTATATATTAATTGTTTTATTATACTATTTACTGTAGGAAATGCCAGAGAAGGCACCAGCAGGACAGTTACCCAGATCTGTTGATATTATTTGTGATAATGATCTTGTAGATAATTGTAAGGTAAGAGATATCAATGAATTGTACATTTTCCACATCTTTACACTATAATACCTATTGTCAAGTAACAAGCATATTTCCATTGATTTCAATGTGTAATAATGTGACCAGATATTGATGAAGGTTATCCAGAAACACGTCGTGCACACTAAATTTGATATCTACGTTTTTATCGTCCATGATGTGTATATTTTCCCTTTGATCTTTACACACCGCAATACCTATTGTCAAGTAACAAGTATAATACAATCGTATTATCGCTGATTTCTATGTGTAATGATTTGATGTTATATTGGGTTGAAGTGCCATCGCTGGGCACCATGTATGTTAGAGTTGAACAAACCTTATCTTGATTCAAGATATATGTAAAAAAAAAAATTGAAGATATTATGTAATGACATACATGTTATTTATCAGAACTGAATTTGACAATAATTTATATCTTGATGTGAACAATTTCAGCCTGGAGATCGTATACAGGTGATTGGTATGTACAGGTGTCTGCCTGGAAAGAAAAATGGATTTACAACTGGAACATTCAGGTAAGAAATGGATTTACAACTGGAAGATTCAGGTAAGAATTGGATTTACAACTAGGGGGCCGTCGTGATCATATGGTAGTTGGATTTACCTGTGCAATCAGTGCCTATCGCCACTGAGTTGTGAGTTTGAACCCGTTCATGGCAAGGTGGACTAAATGCAACATTTTGTGATAAAAGTTTGTCAGCGACTTGCGACAATTCTGTGGTTTTCTTCAGGTACTCTGGTTTCCTCCACCAATAAAACTGACCGCCATGATATAGCTGAAATACTGTTGAAAGTGACGTTAAACACCATAAACCAATCCTTACCTGGATTCACAACTAGAACGTTCAGGTAAACAAAAAAAGGGAGGACCAAGCAAGTACAAACTTGATCATATTGTTAAGAGATACTGTGATCAATAGAATGATGACATCTGAATGATCTATGATTGCATGATATACATAAACATTAGAGAATACCGAAGGAGCAATCAAAAAAGGGGGGTCATCGTGGCCGTGATCGTATGGTAGTTGGATTTACAATTACCTATGAAATCAGTGCCTATCACCACTGATGATGTGAGTTCGAATCTCAATCAGGACGAGGTGTACAACCTTATGTGATAAAGTTTGTCAGTAATTTGCGACAGGTCAGTGGTTTTCTTAGGGCACTCCAGTTACCTCAACCAATAAAACTGGCTGCCACAATATAACTGAAATATTGTTGAAAGTGGCAACAGGTAGTAACTAGTTGGAAATCCAACTACCATACGATCACGGTGGATCCTGTACAGTTGTATCAATGCTGAAATAATGATATGTACCTGCTGGAAACCTACATGATAAATAAATAAGATAACAACCATGATGACCTCAAACAAATCAATGAATATGTATGATAAAAGGTTAACAGTGATGAAACAGACACTAATTATTTTCTATAAATGTAACTTTGTTTTACAGGACCATCTTGATAGCAAACAATGTACAACTGTTGAGTAAAGAAATGGCACCTTTGTTTTCTGCTGAAGATGTGGCCAAAATCAAAAAGTTTAGCCGACAGAAGACTACGGTAAAGCTTATGATGGATCATTTTTGAGATTTCAATTCGAAAACCATTTTTATTTCCTTCAAAAGATTGCTACTTCTTGTATGTAAAATATTTTTATACTTTTCACACACAAGAACTTCTTTTTAGCTCACCTTTGCCATTGGTCTTAGAACCTAGGTTTTAAGTAATGACAATTCATGACTGAAAAATCTTCATAAAAATGACTTAAAAACTTTTTATCAATTGAAAGACTACAATCTTGATTGAACCAGAAATATACCTAAATAATCATTGATAAGTCCTTAACAAATTTTACAATTTTTATTTTGATAGAACGTCCAAGATGGCCACCAGTGCAGTGCAAAATTTAACATAGGATTCTAATACAAATTGAAAGCAGTTGCATGATACTCATTTCTAGCAACCGCATCGGTGGCATAGTGGTTAGCATGCTCGCCTCAAGTGCGGTAGATCGTGGGTTCGAACCTGGTCGGGTCAAACCAAAGACTATGAAATTGGTATTTGTTGCTTTTCTGCAAAGCACGCAACATTTAGGAGAAAGAACAAAGACTAGTTGGCTCGGAATCAGAATATTGTGTCCGAGTGGAGCGTCATGTCTATCCGCAGACTGTTGTTTCAGTGAGCTAGCAATATAAAAATCCAACTCTGCGTGTTGGTCTAGAACAAAGCGGATCTCCTCATCATCTCATTGAAAATTAACTTGTTCTTGCTATGATATAGCTGAAAAATTGCTGAATTGGTGTTAAAACAACAATCACTCACTCATTGCTGACCCCAAAAAATTAAATTACATGTATACCATTCATAATGTCAACCCACCATCTAGATAAACTGATTTTTTGTAGGATGTCTAGATCTGTGGAAGTTTTTCTCCACTTAAAATGTATCTATGATTATTTGTAGAATGTAATCTGCAGGTCTATGAGGGTATTGTCTTAGATAGGGGATTGTCTACATTTAATAATTATCTATGATTATTTGTAGGATGTATTTGAAGTCCTTGGTAGGTCTATGGCACCATCCATACATGGACATGAGTATATAAAGAAAGCTGTATTATGTATGTTATTGGGAGGTACAGAGAAAGTTCTGGCTAATGGTACCAGGATAAGAGGGTAAGGGACATCTCAAGTTATCTGTTATAGGAAAGTAACTAATGGTACCAGGATAAGAAGGCAAGGGACATCTAGGAAGGTACAGGAATCAAAAGAGTACAATTTCCAGGTTTAGATGTTGGCAAGGTGTAATTCAATGTTGAAATGCATTCCACGTCATTTTTTGTTAAATTTTTAGCAGCCACTCTGGCATACTGCATGCCAACTCTCCACAAATGTTCCTCTAGAGATTTGAAGAAATGATTTGAAATTCGTGATGAATTCTTCTGCAAAACTACTGCATGCCAAGTCACAAAGACTTACCAGAATGTTCCTTTAGATATTCTATTTGTAACATTTATAAGAATGTAGAAAATTGACTCGATATATATCATGAGGTTTGTTACAGATATGTGTTGATACAATGTAATGTGTAATTTTTTTCACTAAATGATGTCAAAACATGGATTAAACAAATACTGTTTATCTTATTACCCCTTCCATTGAACAGAGAAATTGTATATGACTTGATAATAGACACATATAACCAGTTTTAAAGTGATTTGACAGTCTATCAAACTTCAACCCATAGCAGCGGTGTCATGGTTAGCGTGCTTGCCACCAACGTTGTAGATCTTGGGTTTCGACTTCTGGTCGTGTCAAAGACTATTATATTAGTATTTGCTGCATTTCCTGTAAGCGAGCCATGTTAAGAAGTAAGTTGGCTCAGAATCAGTATACTGTGTCCAAGTAGAGTGACATGTCTACCCATGAACTGTTGATGTGACTGGTTGGCTCAGAATCAGTATACTGTGTCCAAGTAGAGTGACATGTCTACCCATGAACTGTTGATGTGACTGGTTGGCTCAGAATCAGTATACTGTGTCCAAGTAGAGTGACATGTCTACCCATGAACTGTTGATGTGACTGGTTGACTCAGAATCAGTATACTGTGTCCAAGTAGAGTGACATGTCTACCCATGAACTGTTGATGTGACTGGTTGGCTCAGAATCAGTATACTGTGTCCAAGTAGAGTGACATGTCTACCCATGAACTGTTGATGTGACTGGTTGGCTCAGAATCAGTATACTGTGTCCAAGTAGAGTGACATGTCTACCCATGAACTGTTGATGTGACTGGTTGGCTCAGAATCAGTATATTGTGTCCAAGTAGAGTGACATGTCTACCCATGAACTGTTGATGTGACTGGTTGGCTCAGAATCAGTATACTGTGTCCAAGTAGAGTGACATGTCTACCCATGAACTGTTGATGTGACTGGTTGGCTCAGAATCAGTATAATGTGTCCAAGTAGAGTGACATGTCTACCCATAAACTGTTGATGTGACTGGTTGACTCAGAATCAGTATACTGTGTCCAAGTAGAGTGACATGTTTACCCATGAACTGTTGATGTGACTGGTTGGCTCAGAATCAGTATAATGTGTCCAAGTAGAGTGACATGTCTACCCATGAACTGTTGATGTGACTGGTTGGCTCAGAATCAGTATAATGTGTCCAAGTAGAGTGACATGTCTACCCATGAACTGTTGATGTGACTGGTTGGCTCAGAATCAGTATGATGTGTCCAAGTAGAGTGACATGTCTACCCATGAACTGTTGATGTGACTGGTTGGCTCAGAATCAGTATATTGTGTCCAAGTAGAGTGACATGTCTACCCATGAACTGTTGATGTGACTGGTTGGCTCAGAATCAGTATAATGTGTCAAAGTAGAGTGACATGTCTACCCATGAACTGTTGATGTGACTGGTTGGCTCAGAATCAGTATGATGTGTCCAAGTAGAGTGACATGTCTACCCATGAACTGTTGATGTGACTGGTTGGCTCAGAATCAGTATAATGTGTCTAAAGTAGAGTGACATGTCTACCCATGAACTGTTGATGTGACTGGTTGGCTCAGAATCAGTATAATGTGTCTAAAGTAGAGTGACATGTCTACCCATGAACTGTTGATGTGACTGCTTGGCTCAGAATCAGTATAATGTGTCTAAAGTAGAGTGACATGTCTACTCATGAACTGTAGTTTCAGTGTGTTGGTCAAATATAAAGCACACCTCATCTCATCAAAGTACCAATAACTTGTTCTTGCCATGATATACCGGTAGCTGAAAAATTGCTCATTTGGTGTAACAATAATAACTCCCTGTATCATACTAGTTCCATGTCTTTTGTCTTTGTTTTAAAGTTACGTGACAGGGTGTATAATGCTAGATTCATTGTCATTTTCTGTTGTTCTGATATTTGATTGTTTAATATACTTTCAGAGACATAAATATTCTCCTGATTGGGGATCCATCAGTTGCCAAGTCGCAGATGTTAAGGTAAGATCTCCTCTGTTACTTAACATATAAGGGCCTGGGTGGCTCAATGAGTTAGGTAGTTGGATTACCTAACAAATCATACAAGCCTATCACCAATACGGCGTAGGTTCGCGCCCGGCTTTGTAAATTACAAAAAAGGGTGCATTGGACTCGCAGCCGCAAGTGATAAAGTTTACCAGTATTTTGCCCATGGTCGGTGGTTCTCTCCGGGTACTCCGGTTTCTTCCACCACTAAAACTAGTCGCCATGATATAGCTGAAATATTGCTGAAAGTGACGTTAAGTACAATAAATCAATCGATCAACTAAACATATCTCTTTTTGTTCCAAATCTGGATTTTATGACGAGCAAGTTTACACAGTGAAGGTCAACAATTCCTCTAATATCAACAAAACAAACAGCTATCTTTGAACACAAAAATTGACCATGACACGTGACATTAGAAATCTAAGTCTTGGCTTCGAACAGGCACCTATAATGTGGAATGTGGCAGGGTTAAACTGGTTAAAAAGAACTCCACCATCCCAACCCATATTTGAACTCCAACATCCCCACCCCTATTTGAACTCCACCATCCCAACCCATATTTGAACTCCAACATCCCCACCCCTATTTGATCTCCAACATCCCAACCCCTATTTGATATTCAACATCCCAACCCCTATTTGAACTCCAACATCCCCACCCCTATTTGAACTCCAACATACCAACCCCTATTTGATCTCCAACATCCCAACCCCTATTTGATCTCCAACATCCCCACCCCTATTTGAACTCCAACATACCAACCCCTATTTGATCTCCAACATCCCAACCCCTATTTGATCTCCAACATCCCAACCCCTATTTGATATCCAACATCCCAACCCCTATTTGATATCCAACATCCCAACCCCTATTTGAACTCCAACATACCAACCCCTATTTGATATCCAACATCCCAACCCCTATTTGATCTCCAACATCCCAACCCCTATTTGATATCCAACATCCCCACCCCTATTTGATATCCAACATCCCAACCCCTATTTGATCTCCAACATCCCAACCCCTATTTGATCTCCAACATACCAACCCCTATTTGATCTCCAACATCCCAACCCCTATTTGAACTCCAACATCCCCACCCCTATTTGAACTCCAACATCCCCACCCATATTTGATATCCAACATCCCAACCCCTATTTGAACTCTTAACATACCAACCCCTATTTGATCTCCAACATCCCAACCCCTATTTGAACTCCAACATCCCCACCCCTATTTGATCTCCAACATCCCCACCCCTATTTGAACTCCAACATCCCAACCCCTATTTGAACTCCAACACCCCCAACCCCTATTTGAACTCCAACATCCCAACCCCTATTTGATCTCCAACATCCCCACCCCTATTTGATCTCCAACATCCCAACCCCTATTTGATCTCCAACATCCCCACCCCTATTTGAACTCCAACATCCCCACCCCTATTTGAACTCCAACATCCCAACCCCTATTTGATCTCCAACATCCCAACCCCTATTTGAACTCCAACATCCCCACCCCTATTTGAACTCCAACATCCCCACCCCTATTTGAACTCCAACATCCCAACCCCTATTTGATCTCCAACATCCCAACCCCTATTTGATCTCCAACATCCCAACCCCTATTTGATCTCCAACATCCCAACCCCTATTTGAACTCCAACATCCCAACCCCTATTTGAACTCCAACATCCCCACCCCTATTTGATCTCCAACATCCCAACCCCTATTTGAACTCCAACATCCCAACCCCTATTTGATCTCCAACATCCCCACCCCTATTTGAACTCCAACATCCCCACCCCTATTTGAACTCCAACATCCCAACCCCTATTTGATCTCCAACATCCCAACCCCTATTTGATCTCCAACATCCCCACCCCTATTTGATCTCCAACATCCCAACCCCTATTTGAACTCCAACATCCCCACCCCTATTTGATCTCCAACATCCCCACCCCTATTTGATCTCCAACATCCCCACCCCTATTTGATCTCCAACATCCCAACCCCTATTTGAACTCCAACATCCCAACCCCTATTTGATCTCCAACATCCCAACCCCTATTTGAACTCCAACATCCCAACCCCTATTTGAACTCCAACATCCCAACCCCTATTTGAACTCCAACATCCCCACCCCTATTTGATCTCCAACATCCCAACCCCTATTTGAACTCCAACATCCCCACCCCTATTTGATCTCCAACATCCCCACCCCTATTTGATCTCCAACATCCCCACCCCTATTTGATCTCCAACATCCCAACCCCTATTTGAACTCCAACATCCCAACCCCTATTTGATCTCCAACATCCCAACCCCTATTTGAACTCCAACATCCCAACCCCTATTTGAACTCCAACATCCCAACCTTTATTTGAACTCCAACATCCTCCCCTCTATTTGATCTCCAACAGCAATTTAGGTATAAACATTCAATTAAAAAGGTCATGTAAAGATTTATCCCCCCTCAAAATGTTTTTTGGGACAACTCCAACATTTTTAATAGGAATTCTTCACAACTGTCGACACTGGCTTATTACAGTTTTTAAGATTTTGTATGGGAAACACCTACACTTTTAGTCAGTGTTTTGTTATGTCAGATTAATATGTACATTCATTCAACTTCCTGAGACTGTCGTGGTTGTGATCGTATGGTAGTTGGATTTACAACTACCTATGCAATCAGTGCCTATTACCACTAACGTTATGAGTTCGAATCCCACTCAGGCGAGGTGTACTCGATACAATATTATGTGATGTTTGTTGTTGGTTTTTTCAGCATATTCCAGTTTCCTCCACCAATAAAACTGACTGCCACGATATAACTGAAATACTGTTGAAAGTGGCATTAAACACCATATTCCAACCCATCAACTTCCTACCTATGGATTGAACATAGCTTTCCCAAGAATATGAAGAATGTGGGAGGGGGGGGGGCATAGTGTTAAAAACAACCTTTAATTTCTCTTTGTTATGCCCCCGTGACAAAGAGTCGGGGGGAGGGGGGCAAATTAATTTACCCTTGTCCGTTTGTCCGTCCTGATATAGATACATGGTTTGTCCGGCTATCTCCTCCTACCGTTTTGGAGCTACAGCTTTAATATTGTGTTGATGTTTATACACATAATGGAGGTGTGCATGTCCACAGGATTTTGATTTTCTTCAAATATTCTCAAAATGACAGGTGGTTGGACTTAGTCATTTTGTTCGTCCGTCCGGATATAGATACATGGTTTTGTCAAATATTCACAAAATGACAGGTAGTTGGACTTCATTTCCTTCTTACTAGCTACATAATGGAAACATGGTTTGTATGGCTCCTACTACAGTTTTTGACTTGTGTATAATTTCTTATGGTCAGGCGGGGACATCATTTGTGTCTTGCAGACACACTTCATTTTTAAAAAATCACTCCTAACAAAACAACTTTGTCCATAATTATCAAGTGCGGTGGCATACTTCTTTTCTAGTTTTATAGATATGTTTTGCACACAGCCTATAATTTCTCTTTGTTTTATAGATATGTTTTGCACACAGCACCAAGGGCTATTGCCACGACAGGTCGAGGGTCATCTGGTGTTGGTCTGACGGCTGCTGTTACCTCAGATCAGGAAACAGGTATGATCCTTAAGTATCAGATTAAATAATGGATTAAGGAAAAATAATGAGCCACAAGTTCGAAAACTCCACAGAGATCTACATTATAGATAATAGAAACATGATCATGTTAATTTGTAATTCACACTTGATTTGATAAAGTGTCTGTTACTTGTGATAGATCAATTGATTTTTCCAGACTGCCACGATTAAGCTGATATTTGATTGATTGATTGAGCCACCCGTACCTTTCGATATTTAATTGACAGTGGTATTAAATGCCCATATTTGATCAAGTACATGTATTGATGCGTTGTCATAGCCTGTATTTGGAATATCAAGTGCTAAAAATTTATACCCACATGGGTAGGTGTTTGGGGCATTAAGTTTTATCTACGTCCGTACATCCGTCTGTTCCGAATTTGATTACCACTCAATAGCTTATATTTCCCTTAACCAAATCATTTGAAATTTATACACATGGTCACGAACCATTAAAGAAATCCCAAGATCGATTTCAGACTTTACAGCTTTTTTCATTCCGAAAAATACTCTTATAGATGGAAGCTTGCAACAGTGTCCTCCAAACACATTATTCCATATTTGTGCTGTAAAGACGTTATTATAAACCTTATGTGAGATATTGGAATGATAAGGTAATGACAATCTTTGACTGTGATAAGGAACAGGCCATGACAATCTTTGACTGAAAAGGTACAGGCCATGACAATCTTTGACTGTGATAAGGTACAGGCCATGACAATCTTTGACTGTTATAAGGAACAGGCCATGACAATCTTTGACTGATATGGAACAGGCCATGACAATCTTTGACTGTCATAAGGAACAGGCCATGACAATCTTTGACTGTCATAAGGAATAGGCCATGACAATCTTTGACTGTCAGAAGGAACAGGCCATGACAATCTTTGACTCATAAGGAACAGACCATGACAATCTTTGACTCATAGGGAATAGGCCATGACAATCTTTGACTGTGATAAGGAACAGGCCATGACAATCTTTGACTGTGATAAGGAACAGGCCATGACAATCTTTGACTGTCATAAGGAACAGGCCATGACAATCTTTGACTGTCGTAAGGAACAGGCCATGACAATCTTTGACTGTCATAAGGAACGGGCCATGACAATCTGTATCTGTCATAAGGAACAGGCCATAACAATCTTTGACAATGTCATAAGGAACAGGCCATGACAATCTTTGACTGATAAGGAACAGGCCATGACAATCTTTGACTGATACGGAACAGGCCATGACAATCTTTGACTGTCATAAGGAACAGGCCATGACAATCTTTGACTGTCAGAAGAAAGAGGCCATGACAATATTTGACTGTCAGAAGGAACAGGCCATGACAATCTTTGACTGTCAGAAGGAACAGGCCATGACAATCTTTGACTGTTGTAAGGAACAGGCCATGACAATATTTGACTGTCATAAGGAACAGGCCATGACAATCTTTGACTGTCATAAGGAACAGGCCATGACAATCTTTGACTCATAAGGAACAGGCCATGACAATCTTTGACTGTCATAAGGAACAGACCATGACAATCTTTGACTGTCAGAAGGAACAGGCCATGATAATCTTTGACTCATAAGGAACAGGCCATGACAATCTTTGACTGTCATAAGGAACAGGCCATGACAATCTTTGACTGTCAGAAGGAACAGACCATGACAATCTTTGACTCATAAGGAACAGGCCATGACAATCTTTGACTGTCAGAAGGAACAGGCCATGACAATCTTTGACTGTCATAAGGAACAGGCCATGACAATCTTTGACTGTCAGAAGGAACAGCCCATGACAATCTTTGACTCATAAGGAACAGGCCATGCCAATCTTTGACTCATAAGGAACAGGCCATGACAATCTTTGACTGTCAGAAGGAACAGGCCATGACAATCTTTGACTGTCAGATGGAACAGGCCATGACAATATCTGACTCATAAGGAACAGGCCATGACAATCTTTGATTCATAAGGAACAGGCCATGACAATCTTTGACTGTCAGAAGGAACAGGCCATGACAATCTTTGACTGTCATAAGGAACAGGCCATGACAATCATTGACTGTCATAAGGAACAGGCCATGACAATCTTTGACTGTCATAAGGAACAGGCCATGACAATCTTTGACTGTCATAAGGAACAGGCCATGACAATCTTTGACTGTCAAGGAACAGGCCATGACAATCTTTGACTGTCCGAAGGAACAGGCCATGACAATCTTTGACTCATAAGGAACAGGCCATGACAATCTTTGAATGTCATAAGGAACAGACCATGACAATCTTTGACTGTCATAAGGAACAGGCCATGACAATCTTTGACTGTCAGAAGGAACAGGCCATGACAATCTTTGACTGTCATAAGGAACAGGCCATGACAATCTTTGACTGTCATAAGGAACAGGCCATGACAATCTTTGATTGTCATAAGGAACAGGCCATGACAATCTTTGACTGTGATAAGGAACAGACCATGACAATCTTTGACTGTGATAAGGAACAGACCATGACAATCTTTGACTGTCATAAGGAACAGGCCATGACAATCTTTGACTGTCATAAGGAACAGGCCATGACAATCTTTGACTGTCATAAGGAACAGGCCATGACAATCTTTGACTGTCGTAAGGAACAGGCCATGACAATCTTTGACTGTCATAAGGAACAGACCATGACAATCTTTGACTGTCGTAAGGAACAGGCCATGACAATCTTTGACTGTCATAAGGAACAGGCCATGACAATCTTTGACTGTCATAAGGAACAGGCCATGACAATCTTTGACTGTCATAAGGAACAGGCCATGACAATCTTTGACTGTCATAAGGAACAGGCTATGACAATCTTTGACTGTCATAAGGAACAGACCATGACAATCTTTGACTGTCATAAGGAACAGGCCATGACAATCTTTGACTGTCAGAAGGAACAGGCCATGACAATCTTTGACTGTCAGAAGGAACAGGCCATGACAATCTTTGACTGTCGTATTACAGGTGAGAAAAGATTAGAAGCAGGAGCTATGGTGTTGGCTGATAGAGGTGTTGTCTGTATAGATGAATTTGACAAAATGTCTGACATTGACAGAACGGCTATCCACGAAGTTATGGAACAGGGACGTGTAACAATAGCTAAAGCTGGTATACATGCTAAACTAAATGCTAGATGTAGTGTACTAGCAGCTGCTAATCCTGTATATGGCAGGGTGAGTGTGTAACATTTAAGATTTCTTCAGCAACATGACACGAGTTTAAATACACATGTTTTTGGTTCTACCATTTTACTTACATGATTAATTGTTTATAACCTTGTTCTCCTCAATATTTAACAAATTGTTCATGGCACTGAGGTCCATAAGGGTGATTATGGACCGGTCTGTCACCCCCACAATATTATATGGACCGGCTTGATAGTGAAGACCAATAAAGTATGATGTAACTGAAATAGTTCCTACATCAAACTAATATCAGTCCATCAGTTTATTACTTGTATTATCTATAAATTAATCACCAATATTTGACTTTTTAAAGAACTCATTTCCTCATTGTTAATCCTCATATGCAGTGCAACGGTTAGGTGTGGTAGATCGTGGGTTCAATCCCAGATCAGGTCAAACCAAAGACTATAAAATTGATATTTGTTGCTTCTCCTCTAAGCGCGCAGCAGTAACCACTAAGAGCAAAGACTGGTTGACTCAAAATCATTATTATATGTCTTAGTGGAACGTCTGCCTGCAGATTATTGCTTCAATATTCAAAAATTCAAATAAGCTTCTTGGTCTAGTACAAAACAGACATGATCTCATCGAAATGTACCTTGTTCCATGATATAGGTGAAGAATTGCTCACTTTTACACTGACTCATTTTCTCAATGCTGTTATGCTATATTTATAAGGCCTACTGAATGGAGTGTTGTTTACATGATGACAAAAGTAGCCAATCAACGTACACAACATTTAGTTGACAATCTAATCTTCTCCACTCAAACACACTTAATGTTTTGATATTTTTCAGTTTGACCAGTACAAGAGTCCTATGTTAAACACAGTTAATGTGATGTTTTACGTTGTTATTTTTCAGTATGACCAGTACAAGAGTCCTATGTTAAACACAGATAATGTGATGTTTTACGTTGTTATTTTTCAGTATGACCAGTACAAGAGTCCTATGTTAAACACAGTTAATGTGATGTTTTACGTTGTTATTTTTCAGTATGACCAGTACAAGAGTCCTATGGAGAACATAGGTTTACAAGATTCACTGTTGTCACGTTTTGATCTTCTCTTTATTGTTCTAGATAAAGTAAGTTTAGTAGTGTGTTCTTCATTATACCCCACACTAAGAAGAAGAAAGAGTCAAATGTTTTTGTTCCATCCATCGCAATTTCTTGTCACCTAACTAGAGTGTTGATTTCTTCCCTTATTTTTGTAATATTTATATGGAAGATTTTTATTCCAATAACAGCCATTTTGAAAGAATTTTGTTTATGCCCCCGTGACAGAGTCGGGGGGGGGGGGGGGATATTAATTTACCCCTGTCCATCAGTTCGTCCGTCTGGATATAGATACATGGTTTCTTCGGCTATCTTCTACAGTTTTGGAGCTACAGCTTTAATATTTTGTGGGATGTTTTAATACACATAATGGAGGTGTGCATGTCCACAGGATTTTTGATTTTCATCAAATATTCTCAAAATGAGAGGTAGTTGGACTTAGTCATTTTGTTCGTCCATCCAGATATAGATACATGGTTTGTCCGGTTATCTCCTCGTACAGTTTTGGAGCTACAGCTTTAATATTTTGCATGATGTTTATACACATAATGGAGGTGTGCATGTCCACATGATTTTGATTTTCATCAAATATTTGATAATGACAGGTAGTTGGACTTAGTCATTTTTATATGCCTCCGTGACTAAGCTGATTCTAGGTAGAATTACACCCATTTCACCACAGGTAATACCTTCATATATAGATATCAGGAATGAAAAATTAAAGGTACTATCTTTATACAAGTTGAGTATGCTAGAACATCATACATAGTGTTAAAGAACTTTTGACTTGTTTATAATTTCTTATGGTCAGGCGGGGGCATCATTTGTGTCTTACAGACACACTTCATTTTTAAAAAATCACTCCTAACAAAACAACTTTGTCCATAATTATCAAGTGCGGGGGCATACTTCTTTTCTAGTTTATCTGAAAAATACAGATTTTGAGAAATAAATTGTTTTAGAGTTGTCTTTCTTTGATTGTTAGTAAATGATTACTTTTTGTTACTTTGTCTTTGATTGAGGAAAACGCACAAACAAGAAATGGATATGAAAAACAAAACAAGACAAAATATGGAAGCTTTTTATTACCAATACTCAAATTCAAAGAACAACCATTTTCAAATAGTATTTTAGGGGAGAAAAACTTTGTTTTTTATCTGTAAAAAAGACTGAGAGAAAAGTATTTTGTCACCTAACTATTGTATTTTTTTATAGTGATTTGTTACAAAGTTGTATTGCTTCTTGTTCTTGTTATAGATGGATCCAGAGAATGACCGAATGATTTCAGATCATGTGTTGAGGATCCATCGCTATAGAAACACAGGAGAACAAGATGGTGATGGTAATGCTGTTTTTTTTTTAGATCTAAATGTCAAGACTATAACTATAAAATTAAAACTAGTGACATTATATACTGATCAAAAAATGAATCTGAAAATAACAGAAATTATTGATGTTTGTGATAGGAAATAGACTGTACTTGTACTCATCAGTGTAAAATGCTCATTAGTGTGAAATACAGTGTTCTGATTGGATAATTTTGGAGTAGAGTACGAGTACAGAACTCACACTGGAACAATTTTTGTACGTGAGTATCTCAAGTGTCGGGTAAAAAAGGCTACATAGCCAACTGACATGCTTAATACACATCCCTTCTAGCCAAATCTTCTCTTTGTAAAATCACACACACTGTATGTACAAAATTATACACAAGATATATTATATATATAGAAATCAAATCTGTATGTGTTTGTATGCTCAATAGAATCTATGGAACTTTACTGTGCATATATTGGACAGTTATTATTCTTGTGAGATTTGGATTTTGTTGTAGCATTCCATTGGTTGGTTTGGTTTGATGGTGTTTAATGCCACTTTCAACAATATTTCAATTATATCGTGGTGGTCAGTTTTATTGGTAGAGGAAACTGGAGGACCCAGAGAAAACCACCGACCTGTCTCAAGTCACTGACAAACTTTATCACATAATGTTGTACACCACGCCCTGATCAAGATTCGAACTCACAACATCAGTAGTGATAGGCACCGATTGCATAGGTAGTTGTAAATCCAACTACCAGACAATCATGGCCATGATGGTCCCTATTCCATTGGCTAATGGGGACAGCATGAAAATATATTTATCAAAGGTAAACAATTTTGAACAGGTGGTTTTATTTTGGTTTTTAAAGTGTGTTCAGGTATCGTGGTATATTTAGAGTCTTGATCAACATGTTATTCACAGGTAATTAATGTGTGTTTGATTTTATGAGTGAGATATTTGGAATATTTGAGAGGTTTTTTGTCAATGCATGTGGCACCTCCCATGTGACATTTTCTGTTGTTTATTTGATAAATATTGTATTTCTCGTTGGAATGAAACGAATTTAAACATCAGTCTTTTCTTTTATATTAACTACATTTATGAAAAAATTGACATGCTGCTTTTGTGTTTTACAGTTCTGCCTCTTGGAAGTGACGTTGATATTTTGGCCACCTCTGACCCCAATGTAGACAAAGAAGAGGAAGGAGACACACCCATCTATGATAAATATGACAAAAAACTACATGGAGAAAACAAAGGCAAATCGTAAGTCAAAGTTGATGCATGGCAAATAACAATAAATTTTTGACTGTTCGGTTTTTATTTTGAAGTACTTGTATCTTATGTCAAATATTTAACATATTTTTATGAGATCTGTTTTGCTTACAGATTTTTATACTTTGTTAAAATGCATGGCATAGTAAAATTCTTCCTTAGTATCGTTCAGAAGTTCACAAAACTTTGCCAAATGGAATTTATCTCATCTGACTTCTGTAAGAGTAATAAAAACACAACATCAAATTTATATTCTCTTTCTTTCAGGAGTTATTGAAAATGTTTTTTTTTTTTTTAATATTCATCTTAAAAATATCATGTAGGTTTGGTTTATGGTGTTAAACGCCACTTTCAACAATATTTCAGTTATATCGTGGAGGTCAGTTTTATTGGTGGAGGAAACCGGAGGACCCAGAGAAAACCACAGACCTGTCGCAAGTCACTGACAAACTTTATCACATAATGTTGCATCGAGTACACCTCGCCATATACGGGTTCAAACTCACAACTTTAGTGAATATCATGTAGGAATTGCAATCAGACCTTGTTGTGGCAATGTTGAAGGACCTGCTATTTTAGTGCAACTTGGTCAATATTTGAGTTATCAGGTTAAATTAAGCTAATCTATGAACAGACTGTATTATTTCTTTGAGTTTTCTGGGAAAACAACTTAATTGATTCAAGATGAGGAGTTTCGTACTGTATAGTAATCTTCCTCTTATAATGTCACCTCTTCTGCAATGAAAAAGATTGCCTTATATTAGAGGGGTGATCTCTCTTGAGGGGGACAATAGAGGGGTGGCCTCTCTTGAGGGGGACAATAGAGGGGTGGCCTCTCTTGAGGGGGACAACAGAGGGGTGGCCTCTCTTGAGAGGGACAATTAGAGGGGTGATCTCTCTTGAGGGGGACAACAGAGGGGTGGCCTCTTTAGGGGGACAATAGAGGGGTGGCCTCTCTTAAGGGGGACAGTTAGAGGGGTGATCTCTCTTGAGGGAGAAATTTAGTGGTATTTTAATATTTCAGTACATCTGAAATCTGGCCTGACAAGAGAGGTGATCTCTCTTGAGGGAGAAATTTAGTAGTATTTTAATATCCCAGTACATCTGAAATCTGGCCTGACAAGAGAGGTGATCTCTCTTGAGGGAGAAATTTAGTAGTATTTTAATATCCCAGTACATCTGAAATCTGGCCTGACAAGAGAGGTGATCTCTCTTGAGGGAGAAATTTAGTAGTATTTTAATATCCCAGTACATCTGAAATCTGGCCTGACAAGAGAGGTGATCTCTCTTGAGGGAGAAATTTAGTAGTATTTTAATATCCCAGTACATCTGAAATCTGGCCTGACAAGAGAGGTAATCTCTCTTGAGGGAGAAATTTAGTAGTATTTTAATATCCCAGTACATCTGAAATCTGGCCTGACAAGAGAGGTGATCTCTCTTGAGGGAGAAATTTAGTAGTATTTTAATATCCCAGTACATCTGAAATCTGGCCTGACAAGAGAGGTGATCTCTCTTGAGGGAGAAATTTAGTAGTATTTTAATATCCCAGTACATCTGAAATCTGGCCTGACAAGAGAGGTGATCTCTCTTGAGGGAGAAATTTAGTAGTATTTTAATATCCCAGTACATCTGAAATCTGGCCTGACAAGAGAGGTGATCTCTCTTGAGGGAGAAATTTAGTAGTATTTTAATATCCCAGTACATCTGAAATCTGGCCTGACAAGAGAGGTGATCTCTCTTGAGGGAGAAATTTAGTAGTATTTTAATATCCCAGTACATCTGAAATCTGGCCTGACAAGAGAGGTGATCTCTCTTGAGGGAGAAATTTAGTAGTATTTTAATATCCCAGTACATCTGAAATCTGGCCTGACAAGAGAGGTGATCTCTCTTGAGGGAGAAATTTAGTAGTATTTTAATATCCCAGTACATCTGAAATCTGGCCTGACAAGAGAGGTGATCTCTCTTGAGGGAGAAATTTAGTAGTATTTTAATATTTCAGTACATCTGAAATCTGGCCTGACAAGAGAGGTGATCTCTCTTGAGGGAGAAATTTAGTAGTATTTTAATATCTCAGTACATCTGAAATCTGGCCTGATAAAAAGGGTAACCTTTGGTAAGTGAGGCCTTAATCAAGGTTTGTCTGTGTTTTTAAAAGAACCTTGTAAATCTTGTAGGAGTAGGATAGTCAGTATTCAGTTCATGAAGAAGTACATACATGTTGCTAAAGCATTAAAACCTCAACTAACAAGAGAAGCTGCAGAGTACATAGCTGATGAATATACAAAGCTTCGTAGTCAAGACAATGTACAGGGGGAAAATTTAGCTAGGGTAAGTTAGAAAATCCTGTCCCCATCGACCTACACACATCACTAACACAAGTATTAGGCCCACAACTAACAAGAGAGCCTGCAGAGTACATAGCTGATGAATATACAAAGCTTCGTAGTCAAGACAATGTACATGGGAAAATTTAGCTAGGGTAAGTCAGAAAATCCTGTCTCATTGGCCTACACACTATGGAGAAATTAATAAGTGATATTTTCTGACACTGTAACTTTATTGAAACATAATGTAGATGTATGATCAATAAATGGCCTCTCACAAAGGTTTTTGTATGGACCAGTAATATGGCAACTAAAAAATTGTTATCTCTGAAACAACAGAAACTTTTCTGGAATGTTCTTTTAGTGGTTCTCCAGAACATGGACCAAGATGGTCCTCAACAATTTTTTTTTTTTTTTTTTTTTGCATCGATCAAAAATTAAAAAAGAACATTACATTGACCTAGACCACAAACATGATTGAACTCTCAAAGAATAGCCAATACTGCAGGAAAACATTACATTGACCTAGACCACAAACATGATTGAACTCTCAAAGATTTTCATTGAATTCCTATGAAAAATTCTTATGCAAGATTCGAGTTGTCAAAAGGGGACCAATGCCCACAATTTTTATTTGCATTTTAATGGGGTTATTTCACGAATTCCTTTGTGGACTTTTCAAACAGATTCTGTCTAGTGATGACCTGCTGGACAATAATTATTATTGATAAAACTTGTGCAGGAGAAAGCTTGTTTAGCAAAACTTGTCCAATAATTTGCCAGTTTATAAGAATTGTAATCAGGTGAGCAATCCATGCTCTTGTCAGCCTTTGGTTTATTTTTAGTCTGATTTGTATGACAAATGCAAGTCTGATATGTGCCAACAAATTTATTGTAGCTCTTATTTTGTGAGGGGGTCAAAAGTGACCAAGTCCAAAATTTTTACTTTAGTCCAATTTTCATTTTTATTAGCTCACCTGACCCAAAGGGTCATGTGAGCTATTGCCATCACTTGGTGTCCGTCGTCGTCGTAAGTCGTAAACTTTTTCAAAAATCTTCTCCTCTGAAAGTACTAGACCAATGGAAACCAAACTTGGTCTGAATCATTACTAGGGTGTTTAGTTTCAAAATTGTGTCCGGTGATGTTGTGCACCAACCAACATGGCCGCTGTTACTAAAAATAGAACATATGGTAAAATTGTAGGTTTTTGGTAATAACTCAAAAACCGTTAATAATATCAAAAATCTGACACGGGCGGGGTAAAAATGATCAGCACATCAAGATCTACCTACCCTGCAATTTTGAAGTAAATCTGATTACCCATCTTGGAGTTATTGCCCTTTTTTCATCAAATTATTTTAATTTTAATACTTTTCGTCTTATATTTCAAAAACTATAAGAGATAAAGGTTAACTTTAAATTGCAAAAATGTGCGGCATATCAAGATCTACCTACCCTGCAATTTTGAAGTAAATCCCATTGCTCATTTTGGAGTTGTTTCCCTTTTTTCATCAAATTTTCAAAATTTTAATACTTTTCGTCCTTTATTTCAAAAACTATAAGAGACAGATGGTAAGTTGAAACTGCAAACATGTTCAGCATGTCAAGATCTACCTACCCTGCAATTCCCATTGCTCATTTTGGAGTTGTTTCCCTTTTTTCATCAAATTTTCAAAATTTTAATACTTTTCGTCCTTTATTTCAAAAACTATAAGAGACAGATGGTAAGTTGAAACTGCAAACATGTTCAGCATGTCAAGATCTACCTACCCTGCAATTTTGAAGTAAATTTGATTACCCATCTTGGAGTTATTGCCCTTTTTTCATCATTTTTTTTTTTCATTTTAATACTTTTCGTCTTATATTTCAGAAACTATTTAGAGATAGATGTTAAGTTTATTGCAAAAATGTGCAGCATGTCAAGATCTACCTACCCTGCAATTTTGAAGTAAATCCCATTACCCAATTTGACCGATTATGCAAATTAGAAAAAAGGGGGGATGAAATTTTTAAAAAATCTTCTCCTCTGAAACTATTAGGCCAATCTCAACCAAACTTTGCTGAAATGATCCTTAGGTGGTCCCCTTTCAAAATTATGTCCGTCAGCACCGTCCTGTATCCAAGATGGCCACCATTACTAAAAATTGAAATTTCTTCAAATGGCCAAAACTGCTCTATTTTAAGCCAGAAAGTGCCCAAATTTGAACTGTATAAGCATAATGATGAGCTTTTTAACATATATTACGGGATTTTTTTATGAACTTTGAACTTTTACCGATTTTGACCGATTATGCAAATTAGAAAAAGGGGGGATGAAATTAAAAAAAAAATCTTCTCCTCTGAAACTACTGAGCCAATCTCAACCAAACTTTGCTGAAATGATCCTTAGGTGGTCCCCTTTCAAAATTGTGTCCGTGAGTGCCGCCCTGTATCCAAGATGGCTGCCATTACTAAAATTAGAAATTTCTTCAAATGGCCAAAACTGCTCTATTTCAAGCCAGAAAGTGCCCAAATTTGAACTGTATAAGCATAATGATGAGCTTTTTAACATATATTACGGAATTTTTTATGAACATTGAACTTTTACCGATTTTGACCGATTATGCACATTAGAAAAAAGGGGGGATGAAATTTAAAAAAAATCTTCTCCTCTGAAACTACTGAGCCAATCTCAACCAAACTTTGCTGAAATGATCCTTAGGTGGTCCCCTTTAAAAATTGTGTCCGTCAGCGCCGTCCTGTATCCAAGATGGCTGCCATTACTAAAAATAGAAATTTCTTCAAATGGCCAAAACTGCTCTATTTTAAGCCAGAAAGTGCCCAAATTTGAACTGTATAAGCATAATGATGAGCTTTTTAACATATATTACGGGATTTTTTATGAACTTTGAACTTCTACCGATTTTGACCGATTATGCAAATTAGAAAAAGGGGGGATGAAATTAAAAAAAAATCTTCTCCTCTGAAACTACTGAGCCTATCTCAACCAAACTTTGCTGAAATGATCCTTAGGTGGTCCCCTTTCAAAATTGTGTCCGTCAGCGCCGTCCTGTATTCAAGATGGCCACCATTACTAAAAATAGAAATTTCTTCAAATGGCCAAAACTGCTCTATTTTAAGCCAGAAAGTGCCCAAATTTGAACTGTATAAGCATAATGATGAGCTTTTTAACATATATTACGGGATTTTTTATGAACTTTGAACTTTTACTGATTTTGACCGATTATGCAAATTAGAAAAAAGGGGGGATGAAATTTAAAAAAATCTTCTCCTCTGAAACTACTGAGCCAATCTCAACCAAACTTTGCTGAAATGATTCTTGAGTGGTCCTCTTCCAAAATTGTGTCCGGCATTTCAGAACACCGACCAAGATGGCCGCCACAGCCGAACTTAATTTAACATAGGACCCTATGGGAAATTCCCATAAAAATATTTTTGTCTGAAACCATTTGCTCATTAAGAACAAAATTTTGATGAAATAGTCATTGGATGGTTCTCTTCCAAAAATGTGTCTGGCGGTTCGACCCTTCTATCCATTTTTTTTTTTTACCTGCAATTTTGAAGTAAATCTGATTACCCATCTTGGAGTTCACACCCTTTTTTCATCAAATTTATAAAAAAAAAAAAAAAAATACTTTTCGTCTTATATTTCAAAAACTATAAGAGATAAAGGTTAAGTTTAAATTTCAAAAATTTGCAGCATGTCAAGATCTTCCTACCCTGCAATTTTGAAGTAAATCCAATTACCCATTTTGGAGTTATTGCCCTTTTTTCATCAAAATGTTCTCAATTTTAATACTATCATCTTATATCTCAAAAACTATTAGAGATAGAGGGAAAGTTTAAACTGCAAAAATGTTCAGCATGTCAAGATCTACAAAAAATTTCCCACAGTTAAAAATGTGCGACAGCTGTGAAGAGTTATTCCTCTTGAAATGCATATTTTTGTCGACTCACTGCTTTTGGTTACTCAAATAATCAAAGGGAAGCAACTCTATTACAAAATGTGAAGTAGGAAAAGCTAAATTTTGAGAATCATTGACATATATGTTTTTTTACAGCAATTTTGATAAACTTACATTAAAGGGGGTCTGCAATGACGAAGGCTACATTTGTTAATTTTTTTTACCGAAGTTATCAAGTTTTATTGACTGATGTTGTTATACCCAGGTGAGCTATACAGGCTCCTGGGAGTCTCTAGTTTGTTTTCTCTAAATTAGATCCTTGCATTACTAAAACAGATTTGTCAACTCTATTTATATTTCAGACGCAGCCTGTTACAGCTAGATCTCTGGAGACTATGATACGTCTAGCTTCAGCACATGCCAAGTCTAGACTTTGTAAGACAGTTGATTTAGAGGATGCTCAAGCTGCAATAGAATTAGTACAGTTTGCTTATTTTAAAAAGGTAGGAATACCATAAATAATGGTTGTAAAATCATAGGAAGGTCAATAATGGTGGTAAAGTCCAAGGAAGGTAAATAATGGTTGTAAAGTCTTCGGAAGGTCAATAATGGTTGTAAAGTCTTCGGAAGGTCAATAATGGTTGTAAAGTCCTAGGAAAGTCAATAATGGTTGTAAAGTCTTCGGAAGGTCAATAATGGTTGTAAAGTCCAAGGAAGGTCAATAATGGTTGTAAAGTCCTAGGAAAGTCAATAATGGTTGTAAAGTCTTAGCAGGGGTCCAAATTAGCGGTCACCCATGGCAACCAAAATGTCACCTGGGCGACTTGAAAACGTAGAAAGATAGCCCAGCTGGCTATTAAAAATTCCAGTAGCCCTGTATCCCTAAACTATCGTTTGTCCGTTTGTATTGTGATCGTTTTTCTGTTACCTGTTCAACTGAAATGTTTCTAACTCAAAGGAACATCAGTTGTGGCTTTTCAAACAGGGAACCAGAATGTGTAGTTTATAGAATAATCCTTCAGCTAAGGAGCACTCTAGATTTCGGTAAATTTCCAAAGTTCAAAACATACCAGTGCGGTCGTAAAACTTACGGAAGAATTCGAGAAAAGGTGAGTTTTTTTTATATTTTGTGATTAATTAATTGTTATTGTTTAGATTATAGTATGTTGTTAATATATTAAAATGTACCAAAACACATAATTAAATCGAGACAATTCCGGAATCGTTTTTTATCTTTAATCTTTTATCAACATCCGTGTTAAGTCTATCGAAAATTAAAGTTAGCAGTTAGTGATGTGGAATTATTTATCGGGAGTCAAACCTCCCAGTGAATCTGAAAAGAAAAAAAGGAAGTTTGAAAGTACCAAAGAGTAGTACAAGGGGTATGATAAAGATAAGCACGCAAGGAAATATTTACATAAAACAAGCATCAGGAGTAGTTTAGGACAGGTGTTTCAGAATAACTCTTTGGGAATAAAGTTATTGTCACCTGACATTAGTAGGTTTGACCCTTCCCAGTCAATTTCTCACTGGAATATATCTTCTGTTGGGGCAAGAAGGCCTTTGCTTAAGGATAGTGTCAAATTTCAAGTGCAAACCCAGTTTCTAAGTTTAAATGTTGTAAAAGAGAAAGAAAAGGAGGAAGACATTGAAAAGAAGGGACAGAATGAAAATGAGGGAGATATTGAAGAGAGCCAAGTGAGTATGGTAATTGATGAGGATGTGGATAGTGATAGTCAGTATGAAATGGAGAATGAGAAAGACCTTAGTGATAGTGAAATTGAAAGTGGTCTGGAAGAAGATATAGTGTTTGGCAAACTTTTTGACTATTCTAGAGACTGAGTATTTATTGTGTTGACAGTTCTAATCATGAAAATGTTTGATATTCTGCTTTGAAAACAAAAAAAAAAGTTTAAATTTCTGTGTTTTATTTATTTATTTTCTATTTGCAACTCACACAAATTAAAATAATGAGACCATACTACTATTCTGGTAGTTGATAAAAAAAAATTAATCAAGAAAAATGTACCAAATGTTTATGTATTGGGGAAAATCCACTTTTTCAAATAGTTTTATTTCTTTCAAAAATGTGTGTAAAATGCAGGATTTGGCTTAAAAAACAACATTTTCTTGTGGGGGGCTGAATAACCCCCCTAGTGACCCTTGTCATTTTCACCTGGGCTACTGCTTTTTAATCTGGGCTAGCAGTCTCAAAATATCTGTACCCCAGTTGACTATTATGCACAAAAAGTTAATCTGGGACCCTGCTTAGGAAGGTCACTAATGGTTGTAAAGTCCTAGGAAGGTCAATAATGGTTGTAAAGTCTTAGGAAGGTCAATAATGGTGGTAAAGTCCAAGGAAGGTAAAACTAATGGTTGTAAAGTTCTAGGAAGGTCAATAATGGTTGTAAAGTCTTAGGAAGGTCAATAATGGTTGTAAAGTTCTAGGAAGGTCAATAATGATGGTAAAATCCAAGGAAGGTCAATAATGGTTGTAAAGTTCTAGGAAGGTCAATAATTGTTGTAAAGGTCTAGGAAGGTTAATAATGGTGGTAAAGTCCAAGGAAGGTAAATAATGGTTGTAAGTCCTAGGAAGGTCAATAATGATTGTAAAGTCCTAGGAAGGTCAATAATGGTTGTAAAGTCCTAGGAAAATCAATAATGGTTGTAAAGTCCTAGGAAAATCAATAATGGTTGTAAAGTCCTAGGAAGGTCAATAATGATTGTCAAGTCCTAGGAAAATCAATATTGTACATTTATTGACTGGTATGAGAGTAATAGCTAGTGAATTTTTACCAGAGACACCAACTATTGCCCGAGGTGAAGGGAACAATACACTTGCTACTATCCGAATATCCTGTCAATGAGTGTTTTATTATACCGAACAGCACAAGATACTACAATAAAATGGACAGACACAGAACCTGCTCGCCATGTTTGTTGTTGACTTCTGCAGGTTTCAGGATTTTAATTTAGCATAAGAAAAATCCAGATAATTTGGTATGTCCATTACTGTGTATATTGTATGTGTTTAATTTATCAATTAGAGATCCAAGATGGCCACCGCCGAGGGACAAAGTTTTGACATAGGACCCTGATGAGAAAATTAAATTACGTGTTTCAGTTACTACAAACTTGATTAGAATCCAAGAACATGAATATTCATTGGATGCTCAATTTTTATTTTGGTATCGATCAGAAATGTACAAGATGGCCACCAAGACAGGACATTGTTTCATATAGGAGCACATTGAAATATGAATAACTTGCATGAACTCGAACAGTACTTGAATAACTGAAGTGAGTGATAAATGTAAATCGCTAGTGTTTCAATGTTAGTGTTGTTTCTGATTACAATAAGAAAAGCAGAGGCAAACAATGATGGTGGCCACACTTACTTGGTGTAGACGAGTGATTGATTTGATTAATTTTAGATTCTACAGAAGACAAAGAAGAGACAACGTAAGGACAGTGAAGAAGAAGGGGAGAGCAGTGCTGATGAACAACAAGGTGAAGTAGACGGGGAAATCTCATTTAAAAAACAGTAAGTAGATTTAATATATAATATGTGTTTTACAGAATGTGATGGACTAATGTTTATATCGGTATAGTAAGTGAGCGAGTGATTGTTGTTTAACTTCAACTCAGTAATTTTTCAGCTATAACATGGCGAGAACAAGTTATGTTTGGAGACTTATTGTTTTTGCTCCATTTCTTCTTATTTTTATTATTCTCCTTTCTTTCTTTGCGACATGAACGTGTCCACGGCAGATTTCAGGAACTACTGGACAGAATTTCATGAAATTTGGTGGAGTTATAGATATATGTTTCTAGTTGGTCCTAAAGTTTTCAGCTTTGTGGTAAAGGGGGTTAAAGTCATATTTTGAGGGGTTCAAAGGGGGTGGGGTTTACTATAGAATCCTATGGGAAAGTTGAAATTTCGTACATTAATGTTTATAACCTCTAAATGGATAATGATAGAGACATAAAATTTGACATAGTGATAGGTCAACCAAAATTTCGGCCATTTTCAAAATGGCCACCAAAACAAGGGGAAAAAACTGATTCTGAATCCGAGCCAACCAGTCTTTGCTCTTGCTCCTTAATGCTGTGTGCTTAGCGGTGTAGAAACAGATACCAATTTTATAGTCTTTGGTTTTACCTGATCAGGGTTTGAACCCATGATCTATCGCACTTGAGGTGAACACACTAACCATTACATCACTGATGTGGTTTAGGTACAGTAAAACATAAAGACTATTGTTTATAATTGGTACAGTAAAACATAAGACTATTGTTTATAATTGGTACAGTAAAACAAAAGACTTGTTTATAATTGGTACAGTAAAACATAAAGACTATTGTTTATAATTGGTACAGTAAAACATAAGACTATTGTTTATAATTGGTACAGTAAAACATAAGACTATTGTTTATAATTGGTACAGTAAAACAAAAGACTTGTTTATAATTGGTACAGTAAAACATAAAGACTATTGTTTATAATTGGTACAGTAAAACATAAGACTATTGTTTATAATTGGTACAGTAAAATATAAGACTATTGTTTATAATTGGTACAGTAAAACATAAGACTTGTTTATAATTGGTATAGTAAAACATGACTTACTAGAGCTGTGACGTGGAACAATTATAATTCCGTATTTTAATTCCAGTTTTTTTTTAAATGCGGAACTGTCAGACCTATTGTGTTTTGGTAAATAATCTAGCTACTATACGTATTTCTGGAAGAAGAAAAAAAATAATAGTTGTGAAATGGAATAGTTTTGATTTCAAAATAATTTACTTTTTTCATAATGTAAATTAAAGAAGATGAACTATGTTTAATGCAGCATGCTTTTTATGATCAAGTCTGTTTATGAATACTTTCTATGATCAAGTCTGTTTATGAATGCTCTCTATGATCAAGTCTGTTTATGAATACTTTCTATGATCAAGTCTGTTTATGAATACTTTCTATGATCAAGTCTGTTTATGAATACTTTCTATGATCAAGTCTGTTTATGAATACTTTCTATGATCAAGTCTGTTTATGAATGCTTTCTATGATCAAGTCTGTTTATGAATACTTTCTATGATCAAGTCTGTTTATGAATGCTTTCTATGATCAAGTCTGTTTATGAATGCTTTCTATGATTTTGGTGACATTTTGTATTGGTGAACATTCCAAAAATAAATTGATTGACAAATTCCTAGCCTCTCAATTTATTTGTCTTGAAATTAAATACACTTCTAATTTAACCTGTGTCTTAACAGAAAGAAAAGTAGAGAAAGAAAACCAGCAAGGAAAGAAGGAGAGGACGGGTATGATCCATATGATTTTGAACAAGATGACACAGCGAGTGAAGAAGGTTGGTTTATTCATAGCTCACATGTTGAAAGAGTTATTTATTGTTTCTCCAGAAACCCTAAGACAATATTCATCCAGACTACCCTCCATCAAAGATGGCACCTGTTACTTAAAGTAATCCTAGAATTTTATTGTAGAAACAGGGGTTAAAAAATGTCCCAAAAGTTCTCTGGGCCAGGACCAGTGAGCACCGGGAATCTACTGGTCCTGAATATCGGAATGGAGGAAATAAAATTTGTTGAACACAAAATTAACTTACACACCCTTACCCCTGTTGTAGTAACTGAGTAATATATATTATTTAAAATGACTATTTTAGGTTGGCAATTTAATACCTGATCAGCTGCTGCTGTAAACTTAATTTTATAAAACCTGCTTTCCATTTTGACTGGGCTATCAAACAGTCAATGTTAGTATATTGGTTGTACGGTACTTTAAATAAAGCACTGGCTTTGGGGGGGTGCAAATTCTGGATATATTCTACAGTAACAGTATTTACTACACATATTTACTTCATAATTCTCATCAGCATAATCGCCGGTAATTTCGTTGAGATCAGACTTCCAAAGACAGCAGAAAATGTCTTCGGAAGTCTAATCTCTGGAGATACAGAGCAGAAAATGTCTTCGGAAGTTTTATTTCAACGAAATTAGATTGCCGTGGTTATCAGCCTACCACCTGCCTCCACCGAAGGAATTTTTCCTTTCACAATGTTTGAAATGTACTCTTCCGTTTAAGCCTATCATATCTTTGACCGCCAGCCAAGATATCCGCCATTACTAAAAATAGAAAATTTGGCAAAAAAATCACTTAAAAATGATCTCCTCTGAAACTGCTAGGTCAAATGGGCCCAAACTATGGTGAAATGGTCTTTAGATGGTCCCCTTTCAGAATTATGTCCGACGCCCGCCAAAGAAGATGGCGGCCATTGCTAAAAATAAAAGATTCGCAAAAATTCACTTAAAAATTATCTCCTCTGAAACTGCTGGGCCAGTGGGGCCCAAACTATTGTGAAATGGTCATTAGTGGTCCCCTTTCAGAATTGTGTGGTGAGCCCATGCAACCTGCATGCGAGATTGTTGCCATCAGCAGACATAGTTTTTACATAGGACCATGGGTTAAATGCTTAAAAATGTTCTACTGTGAAAGCAGTTACCCATATAATTTAAGGCAAACATACTTTCGGGCATAGAACGTTCATTTTTTGTCTGATTTTGATGCAGTTTTTTCTTCAGATTCCTTATTAAATTATCTTTCAGTAGTATGTCAATGGATTTGACTACAGAATCTTCTATATACTTAGCAATAATTATGGCTTTCTTTTTTGGGGCCAACTTTGAGCCAGGTGAGCGATTACAGGCTCCTAGGAGCCTCTAGTGTTTGAACTGCTTCACTAATACGCTTAAGTATTATTGAATGAATTACCGTTTCCTTAAAGCACAAAACTGATCTTGAGTTGTTCTGTTATAACCATCCTGGGTGTGTGTGCTCCGTCAATTACCGGAGGTTCATACGGAACAAAACACACTTATTTGGTAAAGCACTATTTAAAACGATCTTGAATTATTTCAGATTTCATAATCCAATGTTAACAATATTAAAAGATGCAATCAATGTTGGATTAAAATTATGCAGTACATCTGTCACTCGGACTTTTAACCTCCTATTTAATTGAAGTCCGTAAAATTGGACAGTTTCAACTGATCCGTCGGTCTTTACGGAATTAGAAAATGTTAGGTGCAAACCCACAAATCGTCGGTCCCAGACCTCGGACCAGTGGATTTTTTAACCCCTGAGAAATGATCTGCAATAAAAATGTAGATATTAAATTTAGTGTGTACGATGCATTTTGAAAGAGGCAGTCATGGCTTTACAACTACCTGTGCAATCAGTGCATGTCACCACTGAAGTTGTGAGTTCGAACAACATTATGTGATAAAATTTGATACATTTTATAGTTCCCGAGTTATGCCTCTTAGCTAGAATTTTAAAGTGTGTATCTCTCTTCATCCTTCTGCACAAGGGGCCATCATGGTCATGAACGTATGGGTTAGTTGATTTACAACTACCTGTACAATTAGTGCCCATCTCCACTACCGTTGTGAGTTCGAACCTTGTTCATGATGAGATGTACTTGATACATCATTATGTGATAAAGTTTTCAGTGATTTGCGACAGATCGGTGGTTTTCTCTATGTACACCGGTTTCCTCCACCAAGATATAACTGAAATATTGCTGAAAGTGGCGTTAAACACCATAAACCTAACCAAGACAATCATCCTTCTATAACAAAATAATTATGTTAATCTTTAATGTTAATCTTCAATGTTAATATTTGATGTTAATTATTCCAGAATTAGTTGAATCTCAAAAGAAAAAGAAAATGAGGAAAGAAAAAGGTCATGACGAAGAAGAAATGGATACAGAATCAGGGAAATCTGGAGAGATTGATGAGAAAAGGTAAATACAGTGTGTCTCCTTTGTAATTAATCCTACAATAGCTTTTGTACTACTAACTCTGTGCTCTAGGGAAGTTGAAGGATAGTGGACCCTTCGCAAACATAGTGTCACTCTCAGCTGACTAGTCTTTGTTACTGAAATCAGCGGATTCATTTGAGTCATAGCTGTTTCTGTGGGTCCACTGGGACTTCCAGAACTAGAGGTAATCTCATGTTTTGGTCGAAGATGGGTTGACATGTTGCTGGTATTATAAGTCTTGTAGCTCGTGGTTGTCATTCATACATATTTTACATACGATACAGTTTTATCTTGTCTAGTTTCTGTTTAAATTAAAGGTATTTTCATATGCGACATCGGTAGTTTAGTATTTTACATTTATTATTCTCGTCGCCAACACCACTCATTTTCATTAGCAGTTTTGTTTGCCAATACCGTTCCGGTTTAGAAAGCACAAAGGTCACAACCTCGATTATGACGTGTAAAAAAAAATATAGTCCCAGCAGAGGTTATCAAGAATTGTGTCAAGTACATTTTTGTAGACGATGTTTGTTGATATTGCTCACATGACAGTTCCTAATTTGATTTATGTTTAAAAAATGAAATGTTAACTAGCTCATGGTGTTGAACAATTTTATTTACTTTTGTCATCTTCACAGTAATTATCATTTAAATGTGGGGAGAATTTGGTGATAACTCCTGCTGACTGTTGATAAGTCCTCCACAATTCACGTGAACTTTGATACAAGTTTTGCTTATGGAGTCATCAGGTAGATATAGAGGAATGGAACTTGATAATGTCTGACAGCATGTATGAATGTGATAAAAACCCATCAAGTTAGTAAACAGGAGCATTTCATTTGTATGAGCAAGAAAGAGCAACCAGACCATTGTGTCAAGAGTCATTCAAACATTTTAATCACTGAGATTTATTTACTTCTTAGCTTTAGGAGGGCTTGTGTCTTATTTATATTATTTTTAATGTAACATGGCAGGTATCTTATGAGGCAGGAATTGCTTACCCTTCGAGAACACCTGGTTTCTCCCCCCGGTTTTTTGTTGGGGTTTGTGTTGCTCATCTTTTTAGTTTTGTGTGTTTTTTGTTTTGTTTGTCTTCTTCCTGTGTCTTGTGTGCCCAGTGTAGTAAGTGATTCATTGTTCATTCTTGATTGCCCCTTCAGTTTTCTCTGGATTGTCCATTCTTGATTGCCCCTTCAGTTTTCTCTAACGTTTATTCCATGTATATATGTTCACGTATCTAAGTTACAATTTCACTGATTTTTGTCATCTTCAATGATCTTACATGTTTTACAGATTAACGATGTTCAAAGCCTCGCTGTTTAACCTGTTTAAATCTGAGCATGCCCAGTCAGTATCGTTGGAGAAAGTACGAGGGCAAATGGAGAAGGACCACGCTGGAGAATTCAATGAAGATGACATTTTTGCTGCAATTGAAAAAATGATGGACTCAAATCAAGTGATGTTGGCAGATGATGTTGTTTTCTTAATCTGAGTTCACAATTAATTGTAAACATTTAGTGCAAATGACTCAGTGGCTAAGTGATGACTTTACATATTGTGGCTTAGTACATACTCTGTGCTAAATGACTAAATATGTAGGGCCATTTATTGTTCAGATCTTAGTCAAATGATATTATTTATTTTACAACAACATCTGATGAAACCACACACATCTAATATTACAGTGCAGTATGTATGCATAGATGAAAGTTTTTCTCTGATCAGCAAATTTGCTATTTTAGAAACATTATTGAAAATAAAACATGTCAAATTGATCCAAGCCATTAGAAAATGAAGGTATAGGTGGCACTATAGGGGTTTCCTGTTTATCAGTTAGAACTTTCTTCTCAAGAGTATGGCAGTGTATGTTTTGTGTCAAGACTACTTCAAATTATTTTATTTTACTGAAAACTTAACAAGTATTTTCTATTTTATCAGAGATGAGTTTTCCTCTGATCAGCTGATTTCCTCTTTTTTGAAATATTTGGAAATAAAATGTTTCAAACTTGGTCCAAGCAGTTAGAAAATGGGGATATTTGGGCACTATATAGGGGGTTTCCTCATTTATTTGGACACTATATAGGGGGTTTCCTCTTTTATTTGGGCACTATATAGGGGGTCTCCTCTTTTATTTGGACACTATATAGGGGGTTTTCTCTTTTATTTGGGCACTATATAGGGGGTTTCCTCTTTTATTTGGACACTATATAGGGGGTTTCCTCTTTTATTTGGGCACATTTTCTTCTCTGTTTTATACACTTATATTGTTTAGTTGTAATTGTTGGAAGTGTATTCATTGTGGTACATGTGTGTTGTATGTTTGTTTATCTTGTGGTAAAACATTCTGTTGACACTGGAGAACATGTATTCTGAGTCATTGTGGTACATGTGTGTTGTATGTTTGTTTATCTTGTGGTAAAACATTCTGTTGACACTGGAGAACATGTAGTCCAGGTGCACATAGGATAAAAGTTTTGTCAGTGAAAAATGATAAACTTATATATGTGCCTGCATCTTCTCATATGAGAAACAGATATAGTATTTTGTGACACTGTTTATATCATATTTGTCAGCTTCAATCATGTTCCATAAATAAAATGGATGTATATAAGTAAATATTATCTTTAAAATTTTAGACATAGATAATATAAGTCAATTATAAATAAAAGAAGAAATATATAATGATATGAATGATTTACTGTAACGATCTGTCATTAGTGAAATAAAACTATTTACATCAAAGTTTTCTTTAATACATAAATGTCCTCCAATCTAGGGGGAGGGGTTACCCTTCACTTCATTTATCTGTGCTTTCCATCCCCCAATAAGTCGGTAGTAATGAAAGTGAAGAAACACCAATAAACCAACGAGGAAGATTTCTTACTCTGGAGATACTAAAGGCAAAGGCAAAGAAAAGAGAAAAAATGATTGTATGTAGCCATGGTTTTTGTATAATGAGAAGTAAAAGGATCATTAGTTCTCTAGAATCCAGCAGATAATTTAATTCTTTATTTATTTAACCAGAATTACTAACAGCCAATGGCTACAAGTAGCTCTTCTCAACATATACAGAATTAACACAATAATGATTGTAAGCTTTAAACATAATGAAATAACATAAGATGTACAACAATATATACAGAACAACACACACAAACATACAAATGCTATCACTGGCACACACTCACTCAAAAACAGACATTTCAGGAAGTGTGTAAGGTTGTGATGAAAGTCATGATAATGATACAATAATGTCTTGCTATTATACAATAAGTCTATGGTTCAATAATGTCAATCTTGAATTTGAAATGTTAATCGTCCAGTAGATTTGATAAATTGGAATACACAAAGTGCTCAATGTTATACCTTATGCACCCGTCATCACTTCCTTCTAATCTGTAGTATAGTTGAAATATTGTGGCATTAAACACCATAAACCAAAACCTTCTAATCCAGCAGATAACACTTCATTTAAAGAAGTTCTATTAAATAAAGTCTGATGTGCCATGGCGAGGTGTACTCGATACAACATTACATGATAATGGTTTATCAGTGGCTTTCAGACGGTCGGTGGTTTTCTCAGGCAACTCTGGTTTCCTCCACCAAATAAAAAAAGACTGCCACAATATAACTGAAATATATTGTTGAAAGTGGTGTTAAACCCATGATATGCCAATTGCTCTAATATCATTAGTTTTTACTGAACACTTGTTTAAAATTTCTCCACTGGAGACTTTGTCAGCCAAAATAATTATCATACAAATCCATGTAGAAATGATCTACACTGATAGGTCACATACTCTTCACTATATTTAGAATACCCAGTGTTTATCTGAACAATTATTTAAGGTTTGTAATACCAGGACTCACTCCCCACTCTACAAACATCAAACCCAGTTCAGGATAGAAATATAGTGAATTATTATATAGATAGGTGTGAATTATGGGGATTTATCCCTGAAATAAATTCTGGTATCTCGCATGTGAGACATCAGTTGTTTTTCCGCCGGAACTACTTTTACACAACTATAAGTGTGGTGGTTACGTCCCTTGTGTTACGGTGAATACACATACGAATGTAAACTGAAAAAATTCTGCAAAATGTTATTGACGACTTTGGCACATTACCAACATGAAGTCATATGAAGACTTCCAGTTTGAAATCTTAAGATTAGACGTTATTTGGTTTCGTGTACGCATCAATTTTGATCAAATTTAACTAAAATAAGTTTTTAATGTAAGCATTTTAATTATTTTTGTGCATTGTTGTAAATATGACATGTAGGATTTCACATTTTCAAGATGGCAGATCCTTCCAGCTGAACCCCTTAGTATCATTGCTCGTAGATTATATGCTTGGAATGAAATACAAATGAATACAATTAAAAAAAATATATAAGAAATTTTGAAAGTCTATATAATAAACAGTATAACTAAATCATACATTTTGAATATCAAAATAAGACAACTCGTGACAGAATACGCATTAATGATTAAACTCGTGAACGGAACAAGTTCTGCCCACTCGTTTAATCCTTCTGCGTACTTCGGTCACTCGTGGTCTTATTTTGATATTCAAAATCTACAATTAGTTATACTATATTTATTAACATCTGAAGGGAGTACATGAAGTATAATAGGTTCTACACACCTGTCGGGTATTTTATTCTTGGTTAAAAATGAAGGATCAGTTACTAAGATAACTGAGAATACGTTACTTTTATACCATATACAAGAACAACAGTAGGAGTAAATCAGGATCGTCGAGATTGTATGGTAGTTGGATTTATAACTACCTGTGTCTATCCCTACTAAAGTGAGTTCGAATCCACTCATGCTGAGGTGTACTTGATACAACATTATGTGATAAAGTTTGTCAGTGACTTACGACAGGTCTGGTTTCCTCCACCAACAAAACACCGTCACAATATAACTGGAATATTGTTGAAAGTGGCATTAAATAGCCTAAACCTAGGAGTGAAACAATTTAACATCTATTAGTTCAAAGAGAGATAATTTTATAGCTTCTAAAACTATCACTAGATCCCATTGTGAAACTAAAATTCTTTGGCTATTCTCCCCTAGACTAAAATTCCTAACTAGTAGAAAAAGAAATTCATTATTTCCTAAATCTAGACCTCCAGTAATAGAGATAGTTTTGGAGATTGCTGGTCTGTAACCCTTTATAGTGGAGTATGAAAGCACTTCAAAGAGAAAAAAATACACTAGGAAATCCTCTAACCATTCTGCAGTGACTTGAAACAGTTAGATTTTCAGTTCAAGACACAAATTGGCAAAGATTTTCTGACTGGTTTGGTAAGATGCTCGGTTGTCCACGAAATAAAACTCTCTGTTGTAGACTATCAAGAGAGAGGCCATTGGTGCAAATGTAATAGCCTGCCCTTGAAAGGGGAAAGTAGTTATGTACATGTTCTAACAGCAAAAACTGGTGCACACGACAGTATGTTAGTGTATAATGCTTGTTTGGGCCAAGCTGATGAAATAACAATGGTATGACAACTCGTTCCTATTATCTTGGAGAACGGGAGCGAGAAACCTGAATAGAGTGAATGCAAGCAAACATTCCTACTCCAGATAGACTTGTAGCATCCAATAAGTATGGGTTTGGCCACAAAGTTTAGAAGTTTTTAGTTTACGCTGGTCATAAACAGTTGTGAAAATAAAGTTTAAACAGTAAACAATTCCACCAATATCGACAAAACAATCGCCTCGTACCTTAACTCATTGAACCCCAAAAAAATTAGACTTTGGAAATCCAGGTCCTTGCTTAGAACAGGCAAACAAATGTGGAGGGATTAAACCAGTTAATGGGATCCCAACACTTCCATTTTGATAAATGGATCTCCAACGGCAATACATAAAAAACCTGCACAGATGCGCTTCCACTCAAAGAAGACCACACGATTGACATTCGTTAAGAAATATAAGATACTCTTAACCTATGAACACTACATTCCAAGATGTGGTGCTATATAATAACATATTTAAGAAAACGAATAAAGAAAGAAACATGCTTCAGAAAATAAATGTTAGAGAAAACAAGGGTCAATCCAGAGACACGGGCAACATGGGACAGCAGACACGGGCAACATGGGATAGCAGACACATGCAATATGGGACAGCAGACACAAGGCAACATGGGACAACAGACACAGGCAACATCGGACAACACACAGGCAATATGAGACAACAGACACAGGCAATATGGAACAGCAGACACAGGCAACATGGGACAACATACACAGGTAACATGGGACAACAGACAAGGCAACATGGGACAACAGACACAAGGCAACATGGGACAACAGAAACAGGCAATATGGGACAACAGACATAGGCAACATGGGACAGCAGACACAGGCAACATGGGACAACAGACACGGGCAACATGGAACAGCAGACATGGGTAATGGGACAGCAGACACAAGGCAACATGGGACAACAGACACAGGTAACATGGGACAGCATACATAGGCAACATGGGACAACAGACAAGGCAACATGGGACAACAGAGGCAATATGATGGGACAACAGAAACAGGCAATATGGGACAACAGACAGGCAACATGGGACAGCAGACACAGGCAACATGGGACAACATACACAGGTAACATGGGACAGCAGACATAGGCAACATGGGACAACAGAGGCAATATGATGGGACAACAGAAACAGGCAATATGGGACAACAGACATAGGCAACATGGGACAGCAGACACAGGCAACATGGGACAACAGACACAGGCAACATGGAACAGCAGACACGGGTAATGGGACAGCAGACACAGGCAACATGGGACAACAGACACAGGCAACATGGGACAGCAGACACAAGGCAACATGGGACAACAGACACAAGGCAACATGGGACAGCAGACATGGGCAACATGGGATAGCAGACACATGCAATATGGGACAGCAGACACGAGGCAACATGGGACAACAGACACAGGCAACATGGGACAACACACAGGCAATATGAGACAACAGACACAGGCAATATGGAACAACAGACACAGGCAACATGGGACAACATACACAGGTAACATGGGACAGCAGACATAGGCAACATGGGACAACAGACAAGGCAACATGGGACAACAGAGGCAATATGATGGGACAACAGAAACAGGCAATATGGGACAACAGACATAGGCAACATGGGACAGCAGACACAGGCAACATGGGACAACAGACACAGGCAACATGGAACAGCAGACACGGGTAATGGGACAGCAGACACAGGCAACATGGGACAGCAGACACAAGGCAACATGGGACAACAGACACAAGGCAACATGGGACAGCAGACACAGGCAACATGGGACAGCACACACAGACAACATGTGACAGCAGACACAGGCAACATGGGACAGCAGACACAGCAACATGGGACAACAGAACAAAAACATTTAAAAAAAACCCCACAGAAACTAAAGAGATGCAACACGGACACCGCCAATAAAAAATACATGGATGAACCCAGGTGCCCGTGTAAGATGATGATAAAGACACTCGTCGTGTTACTAATAGTCAAGTCTTGTCGAGCTGCATTACCTCGCGTAACAAAAGTACACACAAAATATAAAAAATAATTTATTAAACTCTTCCAAAGTTGTATTGCACAGCACCACTAAATAAAAAGTCATGCTATTGTATGCTATGGCACTAATGTATTAATTCCCTCGGATAGTCAGTCTAGTTATGGCACTAATGTATTAATTCCCTCGGACATTCTGTCTAGTTTGGGCACTAATGTATTAATTCCCTCGGATAGTCTGTTTAGTTTGGTGTAAATGTTGAATCAGATTCAAAAACAACAATAAATGATGTTTTATATATTAATAATCACGTGATCTTTCTCGTTGCTATTATGGTCTACTTTCACACCATCCCAGTGGTAACCGTCACCTTCTTGTTTGAATATAAAAGTCATAGGGAAGATAAAATTGAGCATCCAGCATTTACCAAAGACACTTTCAATGTTCTCGTGCACGTACTTATTATTTTTGATCGGAATCCGAGCTGTCATTTCGTGTGCCGTCTTCCCAGTAACGGCCATCATCATTTGAGCATTCACAACAATAAAACCAAAACCTCCAAAGAACAGCTCTGGGTATGCTTGATATATGAGAATGATCATATGAGGATCAACTTGTTCATAACCAAACAACCAGCGGAAGAAAATAATCGGCGGGAAGAGACTGGTCCACGAATAAGCTGTTGGCCAGTAGAATACTTGTATATACCGCACAGTGACGATGAAGCCGCCCATGCCACATATGATGGCATAAAATCCTAAAACAAAAAAGTATCGTTGATTGTAAAATCCAATACACGTTCCCACCACAAAACAATGGTGGTCTCGTTTTAAGATGCAACTGTTACACACTTTACAGTGGTGAGATCTCGGGGGAGTATTCATGTTGCATTTGTCACAGAACAGCCATGGCATTCCACCATCGTCACGTGGTATTGTAATTCCATTTTGAACATGACCATTCGACTGATAATTTTGAATTTCCAAATGTTTGTTTAATGATAAATCTGTGTATTTGACTGTAGAGTCGCTGAAGATCGTGCAAAAATAATTTATAAGTCCTTCCGCACAACAAAAACACGCAAAAAATTGTAAACACAATCGTGTCATGTCGTCATAATCTTCAAACAATCTAGGAATTATATAAAATACGAACAGGTAAAGTTGTGACGGACATTGTAGAGCCAGGAGAACTTTGGGGAAACCGTGGGCCGTTTTTGTGTGACTTTTATTAGGCTGTCTTTTATTCCTCCATTGCTGTTTAATATTGTCTTTGAATGATTCAAATGTATAAACCTCTTCCGTTTCTTTGTGGTGTGGAATGTTAACTCTTGCTGTCGCCATCTTTGTTTCCCTGTAATAAACATAAGATATAATTGGTGGTGTATTTTGAGCTGGAGACTGTATATGTGTACGCCAATACATATTAACAACTACTAGACATGACAAAAAGCATTTTCTACAACAACAATCATGCAGCATACACATTGTGAGCTCTTTGGGCAAGGCTACTCACGCACTTTGTCAACATAGCTCTATGGAGTATGCTTCTCTTGATATTCGTTTTGCTCATATTTATTTCTAATCCTCGAGGGAGGGAATCCAATGATATAAAAATAGGACACGGATTCTGATTCTTACCCCTTTAATATCTTCGGTCTCTTATTACCTGTCAACTTGACGTTAAACAATAATCAATCAATCGTTTTAATGCAGATCACTTGTAACTGAAGTCACTCCCGTTGTTTTTATGTGAAAGTATCGTGTTTATATTGTGTTTCAATATGAATGTTTTGTTTATCTGGATCGCCATGTTTGTACTGTTCCCATGTAATTTATATTTTTATATTTCTCTGGTATTGCTTTGCCAATCCAGGTTATTTTTTAATTTGCTTCTCCCTCTAAATAATATTTTATGTTTCTCTGGTCTTGCTTGCCAACTCACTTGTGATTTCAGATCCTGCAAATGGCGAGGTGTACTCAATACCTATATGTGATAAAGTTTATGAGTGACTTGTGACAGGAGGACGGTGGGAGTGGTAAACGAGGAGATCTAAATTGTCACACGGTGGAAAGAAAAGTGGGAAGCAAATGAGAAGATCTAATTTTAATTAGGAAAAAGACATCCTTGTCATTACCGAACTTGCTCTGTATTTAGAATGAGTAGTAATCGAACAGAGAAAAACTCCTATCAATATTTAGTACATAACATACGAAATTATTAACTTATAGTATATAATTTTCATATGTTATATTTTTAATTGATTACAAGAACATTTTAAAAATAGCCTGCAGAGTAACTCGAATAATACTGCGCCCTCTATCGGCACAATCGCTGGATTATTATTATATTGAATTTGAGTGTGTTTTTCTTTATGTCTGGAATGGGATGTTATGTACTAAATCTATTATTGTCTTCTCCCTCGATAACAGTTTTCCTATAGTGTTGTCTGGTGCGGTATAGTGCCCTCGCCGTTGGCTCAGGCATTATACCTCACCAGACAACACTATAGGAGAACAGTTCCCTCAGGAGTAGACAATAATGGAATATTGGTACCTAGCATATGAAAATGCTGTATTTTGATTGGATAATCAGTGTGAACTATTATTCTATTAGTGTCTTCTCTTGCGGGAACTGTTCTCCTATAGTGTTGTCTGGTAAGGTATAGTGCCTGCGCCAACGGCGAGGGCACTGACAACACTATAGGAAAACTGTTCACGAGGGAGAAGACACTAATATTTATAGTACATAACATCTCATTCTGGAGATAAAAGAAAAAAAATAGGTATATTCGTTCCCATATATTGCCAAACCTCGCCATGTTGACAGCAAAGCAATAAATAGACTACAACGCCGTCTATTTCTTTTTATTTCTTTATTGTCTTATTCTGCCTGTAAACATATATCACCTTGGCCCAGCCTGTCCAAGTGATTGAATTGCAATATTGAAGTAATGTAAAAATATAATTTCATTTACAATTAACATTATTTTAAAGGGGCATTATCTGCCAAAATCGTAAATTTTTGTTACCCATAAAAACTATCAGATATGAATGATGCCTTAATAAAACGTATTTCTTTAACTTATAAATGTTACGAAATGTAGGCGCATCGGGGGGAAAAGGTGCAACTGCTCTAGTTTTGAGATCGATCAAGAAATGGACGCCATCTTATTCATTATCGGCATTGTTTACGGAGTTTTCCGAATCGTCATTAAATCAGTACAACAATGCACTTATTTCTTATTTTCTGTGAATCTGCTTTTAGTCGGCGTTAATTACGGACAAAGAACCATGCAAGTTTGCAGTTAATAAGCGACAAAATACAAATTATTCGTTTATACCTGTCACTAGTAAGGTCAGTTGCATACGGAGAAAGCGAGGTCAAATTATTTGCTTGCAAGGAAATAATAAATCGATGGTAATTTCCGTTCTCCAATGGCGAAAAGTGGTACGATAAGATGTTTAATGTGAAATATTTACCTTTATTACATACTTAGTTCAAATAAAGGCATTTTTGTATGACCAATATGACCGGAAGTAAACTCCATATTTCCACACCCCGGGAAAATAACCGGTTATTGGATTACTACAAGATCATTTCCATATCGAGGCCCATATTGACCCGGGCCAATATGGGCCTCGACTTAGTCTCAGGCCAATATGGGTGTCTCTTTTCTAGATGTCGGAAGTATGTAATAAATAGTTTAATACATGGGCATTTCCATATTGGCCTGGTTATCATCCCGAGACCCATATTGGCCCTCGACTGCGTCTCGGGCCAATATGGGGGTCTCGGGATGATAACCAGGCCAATATGGAAATGCCCATGTATTAATCTGTAATTATTTCATCATCATTTTAAAGCTATTTACCAATTTCCAAAACATATAATTTTTTGGGTCAAAATCGTAGCTAATGCCTTTATTAAATTTCCCAATAAAATAGATTCTGTACCACATTTTTTATTCACATCAATATATCAACAATACAACCTGTATATAAAAAAAAAAGAGATCGAACTACCATGAAAAAATCGTGCGTCGCTTATTTTACCTTTTACAATAAAAGTAGGTTACATTTTGATTTGTGGAAAGATTTTTTTACCAATATAATATCTCGGGAGTGTAACGATATAATTGGGTCAGCGAAAGGATCACAAATAAGCGAAAAATATTGAGGCGAAGTGGGGAAGGGGTAAAGGGCAGATGTTTACCTTGAAGTAAGGAAGAGGAGAGGGCATATATTTTTTTAATGAAACAAGTGCCTGTGGGGTATTCGCTGTAAACTGAAGGACAGACAATGGCAAAAAAAGAAAAGAAAAAAAAGAACAGTTACAAACAATGGACAAAATATCTATACAGAATAAAAAGACTGAGCAATACAAACCCCATTATAAACGGAGGGGTGAACTCTATGTATTATCAATTTTTTGGATACGGTTGGTTTTTATTTTAATTAGGTTATCTATTCCGTAAGACTTCATTTCGTATTAAACCAAGTTCCATGAAATTCATTTTGTTGGGAAAATCATTCCGATAGAGCATTTTTACTATGCATTTATTTTACGATTGTATGCATTAACCAGTTTTTAATCTGGCTCACGTGCAAACCGGCCAGTACACGTGCACGACAACCATAGTTTGTTTTGGTTTGGTTTAAAACCCCAACATAGCATTTTCTGCCTGTACATAGTCTAATACAAATATCTTATTTAAGATATGCAGCATAACAATACACAATACACTAAATCGATATGAATACACAATAAAAAAATAAATAACACAACACATATAAAATAACAGACAAAAACAATAATACAACACAGATAAACATTTACACGTGAAATAACAGCTATAAACAGTGTACTTACGGATTCTACACGTGAAATAACAGCTATAAACAGTGTACTTACGGGTTCAGTCAGAAGCCGGTTTATTGTCAACGTTGTTTGATAGTTAATCGTGATGTATTATTACCTGTGTCGACATGTTTATAAACATTCAAGTGATCTGTGACTTTGTTGTTCTTAGTAACCAGGTAAATACACAAACTTTAATTCTTTTGTATCTCTCTTTATTGGAAAAGGACCTTTAACTAAATACTAATAAAAAAAATATTAATTATTCCATGATTCTATTTGGGGAGGGGGGGGGGGAATAGATGCTAATAATTTATGATAATTTAGAATGTAAATACATTGAGAAATTATTTATGTTGTCTGTTCTTCTTCGATATACGGATTCTGATTACCCCTTTGATATCTTCAAACTCTTCTTATGCTAGAATAAATCAATAAAATGGCAATTGGTTAGTTTTCTTAAAAAAAATTAAGTATTCATATGTTTTCAATTTTATCTTATATGATTGATTTTGATTTTTGGTGTTTTAACGCCACTTTCAGCAATATTTCAGCTACATGGCGACCAGTTTTAGTGATGGAAGAAGCTGGAGTACCCGGAGAGAAGCACCGACCATGGGAAAACAGCTGGTAAACTTTATCCCTTAATTGCGACCGCGAGTCAAGTGCACCTTTTTGTAATTTGCAAAGCTGGGCGCGAACCCACACTGTATTGGTGATAGGCTTGTATGAGTTGTTAGGTCCACCCGGGCCCTCACATTTTATCTTATAAATAAGTCTATAAGCAAAATTTGGAGATACCAAAAGGTTACTCAGAAGTCGTTAACTTTGTTAAATCAAAAAAAAGAAGCGTCCATGTTCATGATATATGGAGGGCTTGAAGCATATTCTATGTCTGTATATAAAAATTGTATGGCGAATTACTGGTCTAAGTTGACAAATAGTACGGATAGTAAACTACCACCCATTCTTTGTAAAATATATTACAAATATAACAATATCGATGATGAATTTCATTTCTTTTTCCATTGTGAAAGAGACTTTTTATCTGAGATCGACTTTGAAAAAGAGATGACTGAATTATCTGAATCTGCAAAATATATGAGTTAATTTTAAACAGGCAGGTTCAGAATCTTGATTCTTTTTTGAGGCATTCAATAGAACTGAAGACAACAGACTCACAGACTAACAAACCAGTTCCTTAAATGGGTTGTATTTCTTTATATGGTTATTGTATATTTTTTTTTGTCAAATTTCTTTCCCCCAATATGTTTCCTCAGTATACAAACCTCCCTTGTTAGCACCAGAGGGTAATGCGTGACTACCATTGTCGCTTCTAATACTACACATGAAGCTGTAGGAGTGGACATGAAATTAGGGGGGGCAAGCTTTGGAAGTGGACCAAAGAGTGCATGTGGGGGACAAGCTTCTGGATTGGACCAACAAGTAGGGGCTTTTGATTTGGATCAAGGGCAAGCTTCAGGGGAGGACCGAAAAGTGGAGGGGGGGGGGGGCAACCTTTTAAAACTCACAAGTAATATATATATAATAACAAAGTAAAAAACGTCATTTGTGTCCTTAAACCTCTTGTTTTACTGAACATCTTCTGCTGCCATCATATAAATTCAGCGTTTTCTAAATCTTTGCCAAAAAAGGGGGGGGGGGGGGAACAAAAACTTAGATTCGCAAAACCAACTTCTGAAAGTGAGTGTGGGGTATCGTGTCCCCTTGCCCCGGCTATTACGCCCCTGATATAGATACACATACTATTAAATAGCTATACATTATTGGTTGAAAACAAAGAATTAGAATTAAGGAGGAACTTTGTAAAATAAAATTGGATTCGCATTCTTAATGTCTGAGGGGGTATATAAGCGATCGAAATGGAGAATCATGGTTCTTCTTATAGCAAAACCATTTTTTTAATTCCCTCATTCTAATACATTCTAGCATACGGCGGGTGAGTCATTGTTGTTTAACACCAAGTGGACAATTTGTCAGCTATATCATGGCGAGATAAAGCTACATTATGATGATATCATGATTAGAATGATTAAGATGATGATGATATGATGATTAGAATGATTAAGATGATGATGATTTTATAGTATTAGGTTTGATCCAACCCACGATCTACCACACTCGAGGCGAGCACGCTCACCATTACACCACCGATGCGGTTTTCTAACATAGAATGAATATGCAAATGGACATATTTTGAAGGCATCAGTGACAATTTGCACGCGAATGCGTATACGCATTATTGATATTAAATTTTTGATGTGGCGCGAAAACTGCACCCATGACGTCCTGTATTTTTCATTAATGACGTCCGTCCAAGGACGTTTGTTTTCTCGGGTTATAAAAGATGGGATGTTTTTCCAGTAGTCCAGAGTCAACGATTACACCAACCCCCAGTACAACGAGAGATCAGGACAATACTCTAGAAGAGTTATGGAAACGGCTACATAATTCAATTATAAACGGAAATTCACAAGAATGTCAGAGTATAGTAGACAACTGTAAGATTGATTTAAATGAAATTCACAAAACAATTAAAACACAATCTGAAGAAGAAGATTCCACCTTAGTTATCGCACCAATTCATCTAGCATGTATCTTAAGGAGAACAACTATGATAGACATATTATGTAGGCATGGGGCAGACATTAGTCTAAAGGATAAGTTTGGACGATCCCCCATTAATATTTGTGTTCAATATTGGCCCAGGGTAAGTGTGTATGATTTAAATATAGGAGACAGTTGGATTGCTTTACAGTCCATGAAGACAATAGAAGACCTCAATGAAAACTCAGCTAGATGTCTGTATATCTTGTTACACAATGGAGCAGATCCATCAGAGATTATTGACACAGAAGGTGACACACTGCTACACTTCTGTGCCAAGAAGGGGCTTTACGACGCTTTAAATATTTTAATAGTAGCCGGAGCAAATATTGAAAGCATAAATACAATTGGGTTAACTCCCCTTTTGTATAGCGCAAAACATGGATCCATTCAAATGGTCAAAATGCTGTCTTCTTTTGCAGTCGAAAGCGCCAAAGACAGTTATGGAAACGGACTGCTACATATACTTTGTCAAAATGAAAGGTTTTCTGCAGAGGTCCTTAAACAATTTATCGATAAATCAACTATAAACATTTGTAATAAACTGGGGCAAACTCCACTTATGATTTCATCGCAGCTAGGGAATTGCAAAAAAATAGATATATTATTACAGAATGGAGCGGAACCTTCAATGGCAGACAAAAGCGGCAAAACATCACTGTTTTACTTACTAGAACACAACGATCCAGTATTTTGTTTGCTTGGATTTTATAATTTACTTTTATTTACTTATCAGATTTGTATTTACGACAAAGAAAGACAAATTCCGTCAAAACTCAAAGAGAACAATCTACGATATCTGCGAGTTATTCTGGAAAAAGAATCATCTACGCCAACTTCACTTTACCGTATTTCTTTCTACAAAGTTTCAAAGATGATAACAAAAAGTGCACAAACTGACCGGACATCAACGATGACATGGCTGCGAAGCTGTCCTCACGCAATCTCGACCGATCTGTTGACTTTCAGAGAGACTATGTCTAGGTATTGGCACCATAAGCTAGCTGGACCCTACATACAAAATGACCATATTGACACAATAAAGAATGACATAATTTGAATCAATAATAAGACTATCGTGTATACTGGAAAGTCAATTCTTAATTAAAGATCAAAAAGTGATTGTATGTTTGCGCCTGGATGAACAGAAATCAATATTGATTTTTTAATAAGTGAGTGATTGTTGCTTAATGCCAAGTGAGCATTTTAGTCATAGTATGGCGAGAGCAAGTTAATGTTTGACCCCCTCCTGGTAAAATAATGGTAGAGTCCATATTATTGCTATAAAATTTGGTTTGAATGAGAAGAAGAAAATATATTTTCTCTCTGTAGAATGTTGTATTACATTTACTAATACACCAATACTATCACCACCAAAGGACAAACAATTTAACTATAAGGGAGCTATTATATCCCCTCCCCTCCCCCCAAAAAAAAATCCAGAATTTGTTTCTAGCAGATTAGTTCTTTTTTTACATGAAAAATCGGTGTAATTTTTCTTCAAATTCACCCAAAATAATTCGCTAAAAACTGCATGATCTGATTATTTTCGTAAATTCAATATTTTTCTAAAACTTTTGGAGAGATAATTTTTTTCTCCTCAGAAAAAGATATAGCCCCACCCCTAATGGTTAAATGGTCATTCAATGTTGTGAGTTTGATTCCCACCAGTAGCGAGATGTACTCGATACAACGTTATATGATAAAGTTAATCAGTGACTTGCGGTCTTTCGGTAGTTTTCTCCCGCTACCCCGGTTTCCACCATCAATAAAACTCAGACCGCCACAATATAATTGACTTACTGTTAAAAGGTCTGTATTTCGTATTTGTTGGTGAGTAACAGACACAAACATATAGTCAAATAGTTTTATAATATAATTTTATTGGTTACTCTTTTTCTGGTAATTACTGTTATGATCAATTTTTATCCCAATCCATTTATAACCATCCTCTCTCTGTTTGAATAAAATCGGCATTGGAAACAAGAAATTTAAAGCCCAGAAGTCACCAAACACCGACCGGAAGTTGGCGTTAATACTGTTACTATTTTTCACCTTGGCCTGTTTAGAAAATTCAAACATAGTTATCCCCCATGTCACTAATGTCGTTTGAGCGCTGCAGTAGATAATTCCTAATAAACCAGCTAAAGATTCTACATATAGATGAATAATAAGTAGTACGATATGAAAACTCAAATCTTCTGCTCCACGAAGCCATCGATAAATTGCTACAGGTGGTAAAATATTCGTCCAGGAAGAAGAATTCGGCCAATAAAATGTCTGTAAATACTTCACTGTGAAATATAAAGCTACAAAGCCAATCCAAACGGTGTAAAATGATAAAATGTAAAAATAACGTTGATTTCTGAAACCAATGCACGTTCCTACTAAATAACAATGATGGTCGCGTTTTAAAATGCATTTTTGGCAAATATCGCAATGGTGTTCTCTCGGAGGTATATATATTTCACAAGATTCACAATACCTCCAAGGGATTCCTCCATCGTCACGTGGATAATTTATTATTTGAGGCGCATGTCCGTTAGACAATGTGTGTATTGGATGTCGTGATTCGAAGAATTCTGGGGGGTTTTCCCATTTTTCTTTCATTTCCATTGTAGGATTGTCTCGAGTTATAGGAATGTCTGTACTATAACAAATTGTACAGAAATAATTCATTAACCATTCTATACATATAAAAACAACAAGTACTTTTAACCAATACTGAGTCCATTCATCGTAGTCTACAAACAACCGAGGTACGATATACCACAAGAAGACATATAGTTGCGTCGTACACTGGAACGCGTACATAATCTGCGCGTACTTTTTGGAGGAGTTGGCGGACTTCCGTGCAGCCTTTTTACGATTGCCATATTGATGTTTCCATTTCTCCATTAAAGTCATTGTGTCCCATGGTTTCTCTGTCACCTCATCATCTACTTTACCTATATTAATTCTAACTGTTGCCATAGTATCTTCTTTCTTAAAAGACAAAAGACAAAATATTTTACTGTTAATATAACATGTTTGTATAATGAGCACATATATCTTATTATACATGAACAACCAGGACATTATAAGCACATATATTTTAATATCAAACGTTGTGAAAATAAATCCGGACATTATTGTAAATTTGGTAATGACTGGAGTCACTGGACTCTTACTGGGTTCCTATATATACCCTTTGTTAGCTTGGCCAACTCCTTAAAGTAGTAATCATTTTTCATTAATTACTATAATCAAATATTATCCAAAATCACATCAATGTGAAAATGACTGATCTTATGATTAAAAGATACTCTGATAATTCTAAATTTATAAATGAATATTATTCTAAAATTTAGATTTTAAGAAAATTATTTAATTGCATAAGTATCATATAATATTTTAAATTAAGACTTTTAAAAGATTGTTTATTTAAATTATTCTAAAATTTTAGATTTTCGTCTTTTTTATCTACAGATTTTTGTTTAACCTTAACAGACTTATTATTTTATATATAAATTTTACAAAACTTTTTTGGTTAATTTAACAGAATTATTATTTTATATTTAAATTTTTACAAAACTTAATATTTTTATATTTTTTCCAGTTAACAATCACTTATTTTTTTACAAGTATTATTCGTATCTTATAAATTTAATTTTTTTTATATAAATATACAAAACATTTTTGTTAAATATTAACAGACTTATTCTTATGTTTTTAGATTAAAAAAACCCAAATGTTTTCGTATTATGTCATGTGTTTTCGTATGAATGGCATGTGTTTTCGTATGAATGGCATCTGTTTTCGTATTATGTCATGTGTTTTCGTATGAATGTCATGTGTTTGCGTATTATGTCATGTGTTTTCGTATGAATGTCATGTGTTTTCGTATTATGTCATGTGTTTTCGTATATATGTCATGTGTTTTCGTATGAATGACATGTGTTTTCGTATGCATGTCATCTGTTTTCGTATTATGTCATGTGTTTTCGTATGAATGTCATGTGTTTTCGTATGTATGTCATGTGTTTTCGCATGAATGGCATGTGTTTTCGTATTATGTCATGTGTTTTCGTATGTATGATATGTGTTTTCGTATGTATGTCATGTGTTTTCGTATGTATGTCATGTGTTTTCGTATGAATGGCATGTGTTTTCGTATTATGTCATGTGTTTTCGTATAAATGGCATGTGTTTTCGTATTATGTCATGTGTTTTCGTATGAATGGCATGTGTTTTCGTATTATGTCATGTGTTTTCGTATGAATGTCATGTGTTTTCGTATTATGTCATGTGTTTTCGTATTATGTCATGTGTTTTAGTATGAATGTCATATGTTTTCGTATTATGTCATGTGTTTTCGTATGAATGTCATGTGTTTTCGTATAATGTCATGTGCTTTCGTATTATGTCATGTGTTTTCGTATGAATGTCATGTGTTTTCGTATGTATGTCATGTGTTTTCGTATGTATGTCATGAGTTTTCGTATGAATGACATGTGTTTTCGTATTATGTCATGTGTTTTCGTATGAATGTCATATGTTTTCGTATTATGTCATGTGTTTTCGAATGAATGGCATGGGTTTTCGTATGTATGGCATGTGTTTTCGTATTATGTCATGTGTTTTCGTATGAATGTCATATGTTTTCGTATTATGTCATGTGTTTTCGTATGAATGACATGTGTTTTCGTATGCATGTCATGTGTTTTCGTATTATGTCATGTGTTTTCGTATGTATGTCATGTGTTTTCGTATGAATGGCATGCGTTTTCGTATTATGTCATGTGTTTTCGTATGAATGGCATGTGTTTTCGTATGTATGGCATGTGTTTTCGTATGAATGGCATTTTTTTCGTATTATGTCATGTGTTTTCGTATGAATGGCATTTGTTTTCGTATTATGTCATGTGTTTTCGTATGATGTCATGTGTTTTCGTATGAATGTCATGTGTTTTCGTATGAATGGCATGTGTTTTCGTATTATGTCATCTGTTTTCGTATGAATGTCATGTGTTTTCGTATTATGTCATGTGTTTTCGTATGAATGTCATGTTTTCGTATGAATGTCATAAGTTTTCGTATTATGTCATGTGTTTTCGTATTATGTCATGTGTTTTCGTATTATGTCATGTGTTTTCGTATGAATGTCATGTGTTTTCGTATGAATGTCATGTGTTTTCGTATTATGTCATGTGTTTTCGTATTATGTCATGTGTTTTCATATAAATGGCATGTGTTTTCGTATTATGTCATGTTTTTTCGTATGAATGTCATGTGTTTTCGTATGAATGTCATGTGTATTCGTATTATGTCATGTGTTTTCGTATTATGTCATGTGTTTTCGTATGAATGTCATGTGTTTTCGTATGAATGTCATGTGTTTTCGTATTATGTCATGTGTTTTCGTATTATGTCATGTGTTTTCGTATGAATGGCATGTGTTTTCGTATTATGTCATGTGTTTTCGTATGAATGTCATGTGTTTTCGTATGAATGTCATGTGTTTTCGTATTATGTCATGTGTTTTCGTATGAATGTCATGTGTTTTCGTATGTATGTCATGTGTTTTCGTATGTATGTCATGAGTTTTCGTATGAATGTCATATGTTTTCGTATTATGTCATGTGTTTTCGTATGAATGGCATGGGTTTTCGTATGTATGGCATGTGTTTTCGTATTATGTCATGTGTTTTCGTATGAATGTCATGTGTTTTCGTATGAATGGCATGTGTTTTCGTATTATGTCATCTGTTTTCGTATGAATGTCATGTGTTTTCGTATTATGTCATGTGCTTTCGTATGAATGTCATGTTTTCGTATGAATGTCATATGTTTTCGTATTATGTCATGTGTTTTCGTATTATGTCATGTGTTTTCGTATTATGTCATGTGTTTTCGTATGAATGTCATGTGTTTTCGTATGAATGTCATGTGTTTTCGTATTATGTCATGTGTTTTCGTATTATGTCATGTGTTTTCGTATAAATGGCATGTGTTTTCGTATTATGTCATGTGTTTTCGTATGAATGTCATGTGTTTTCGTATGAATGTCATGTGTATTCGTATTATGTCATGTGTTTTCGTATTATGTCATGTGTTTTCGCATGAATGTCATGTGTTTTCGTATGAATGTCATGTGTTTTCGTATTATGTCATGTGTTTTCGTATTATGTCATGTGTTTTCGTATGAATGGCATGTGTTTTCGTATTATGTCATGTGTTTTCGTATGAATGTCATGTGTTTTCGTATGAATGTCATGTGTTTTCGTAATATGTCATGTGTTTTCGTATGAATGTCATGTGTTTTCGTATGTATGTCATGTGTTTTCGTATGTATGTCATGAGTTTTCGTATGAATGTCATATGTTTTCGTATTATGTCATGTGTTTTCGTATGAATGGCATGGGTTTTCGTATGTATGGCATGTGTTTTCGTATTATGTCATGTGTTTTCGTATGAATGTCATATGTTTTCGTATTATGTCATGTGTTTTCGTATGCATGTCATGTGTTTTCGTATTATGTCATGTGTTTTCGTATGTATGTCATGTGTTTTCGTATGAATGGCATGCGTTTTCGTATTATGTCATGTGTTTTCGTATGAATGGCATGTGTTTTCGTATGTATGGCATGTGTTTTCGTATGAATGGCATTTTTTTCGTATTATGTCATGTGTTTTCCTATGAATGGCATGTGTTTTCGTATTATGTCATGTGTTTTCGTATGATGTTATGTGTTTTCGTATGAATGTCATGTGTTTTCGTATGAATGGCATGTGTTTTCGTATTATGTCATCTGTTTTCGTATGAATGTCATGTGTTTTCGTATTATGTCATGTGTTTTCGTATGAATGTCATGTGTTTTCGTATTATGGCATGTGTTTTCGTATGTATGTCATGTGTTTTCGTATGAATGACATGTGTTTTCGTATTATGTCATGTGTTTTCGTATGAATGACATGTGTTTTCGTATTATGTCATGTGTTTTCGTATGAATGACATGTGTTTTCGTATTATGTCATGTGTTTTCGTATGAATGTCATGTGTTTTCGTATTATGTCATGTGTTTTCGTATGAATGGCATGTGTTTTCGTATTATGTCATATGTTTTCGTATTATGTCATGTGTTTTCGTATGTATGTCATGTGTTTTCGTTTGTATGTCATGTGTTTTCGTATGAATGGCATGTGTTTTCGTATTATGTCATGTGTTTTCGTATAAATGGCATGTGTTTTCGTATGAATGACATGTGTTTTCGTACTATGTCATGTGCTTTCGTATGAATGTCATATGTTTTCGTATGAATGTCATATGTTTTCGTATTATGTCATGTGTTTTCGTATGTATGGCATGTGTTTTCGTATTATGTCATGTGTTTTCGTATGTATGTCATGTGTTTTCGTATTATGTCATGTGTTTTCGTATTATGTCATGTGTTTTCGTATGAATGGCATGTGTTTTCGTATTATGTCATGTGTTTTCGTATGAATGGCATGTGTTTTCGTATTATATCATGTGTTTTCGTATGAATGTCATGTGTTTTCGTATGAATGTCATGTGTTTTCGTATTATGTCATGTGTTTTCGTATGAATGTCATGTGTTTTCGTATTATGTCATGTGTTTTCGTATTATGTCATGTGTTTTCGTATTATGTCATGTGTTTTCGTATTATGTCATGTGTTTTCGTATGAATGTCATGTGTTTTCGTATTATGGCATGTGTTTTCGTATGTATGTCATGTGTTTTCGTATGAATGACATGTGTTTTCGTATAAATGTCATGTGTTTTCGTATTATGTCATGTGTTTTCGTATGAATGGCATGTGTTTTCGTATGTATGGCATGTATTTTCGTATTATGTCATGTGTTTTCGTATGAATGGCATGTGTTTTCGCATTATGTCATGTGTTTTCGTATGAATGTCATGTATTTTCGTATTATGTCATGTGTTTTCGTATGAATGACATGTGTTTTCGTACAATGTCATGTGTTTTCGTATTATGTCATATGTTTTCGTATGAATGTCATGTTTTCGTATTATGTCATGTGTTTTCGTATGTATGGCATGTGTTTTCGTATTATGTCATGTGTTTTCGTATTATGTCATGTGTTTTCGTATTATGTCATGTGTTTTCGTATGAATGGCATGTGTTTTCGTATTATGTCATGTGTTTTCGTATGAATGTCATGTGTTTTCGTATGAATGTCATGTGTTTTCGTATTATGTCATGTGTTTTCGTATGAATGTCATGTGTTTTCGTATTATGTCATGTGTTTTCGTATGAATGTCATGTGTTTTCGTATTATGTCATGTGTTTTCGTATTATGTCATGTGTTTTCGTATTATGTCATGTGTTTTCGTATGAATGTCATGTGTTTTCGTATGAATGTCATGTGTTTTCGTATTATGTCATGTGTTTTCGTATTATGTCATGTGTTTTCGTATGAATGTCATGTGTTTTCGTATTATGGCATGTGTTTTCGTATGTATGTCATGTGTTTTCGTATGAATGACATGTGTTTTCGTATTATGTCATGTGTTTTCGTATGAATGACATGTGTTTTCGTATTATGTCATGTATTTTCGTATGAATGGCATGTGTTTTCGTATGAATGACATGTGTTTTCGTATTATGTCATATGTTTTCGTATTATGTCATGTGTTTTCGTATTATGTCATGTGTTTTCGTATGAATGTCATGTGTTTTCGCATTATGTCATGTGTTTTCGTATGAATGTCATGTGTTTTCGTATTATGTCATATGTTTTCGTATTATGTCATGTGTTTTCGTATAAATGGCATGTGTTTTCGTATGAATGACATGTGTTTTCGTATTATGTCATGTGTTTTCGTATGAATGTCATGTGTTTTCGTATTATGTCATGTGTTTTCGTATGAATGGCATGTGTTTTCGTATTATGTTGGTGAGTAAGACACAAACATATAGTCAAATAGTTTTATAATATAATTTTATTGGTTACTCTTTTTCTGGTAATTACTGTTATGATCAATTTTTATCCCAATCCATTTATAACCATCCTCTCTCTGTTTGAATAAAATCGGCATTGGAAACAAGAAATTTAAAGCCCAGAAGTCACCAAACACCGACCGGAAGTTGGCGTTAATACTGTTACTATTTTTCACCTTGGCCTGTTTAGAAAATTCAAACATAGTTATCCCCCATGTCACTAATGTCGTTTGAGCGCTGCAGTAGATAATTCCTAATAAACCAGCTAAAGATTCTACATATAGATGAATAATAAGTAGTACGATATGAAAACTCAAATCTTCTGCTCCACGAAGCCATCGATAAATTGCTACAGGTGGTAAAATATTCGTCCAGGAAGAAGCATTCGGCCAATAAAATGTCTGTAAATACTTCACTGTGAAATATAAAGCTACAAAGCCAATCCAAACGGTGTAAAATGATAAAATGTAAAAATAACGTTGATTTCTGAAACCAATGCACGTTCCTACTAAATAACAATGATGGTCGCGTTTTAAAATGCATTTTTGGCAAATATCGCAATGGTGTGCTCTCGGAGGTATATATATTTCACAAGATTCACAATACCTCCAAGGGATTCCTCCATCGTCACGTGGATAATTTATTATTTGAGGCGCATGTCCGTTAGACAATGTATGTATTGGATGTCGTGATTCGAAGAATTCTGGGGGGTTTTCCCATTTTTCTTTCATTTCCATTGTAGGATTGTCTCGAGTTTTAGGAATGTCTGTACTATAACAAATTGTACAGAAATAATTCATTAACCATTCTATACATATAAAAACAACAAGTACTTTTAACCAATACTGAGTCCATTCATCGTAGTCTACAAACAACCGAGGTACGATATACCACAAGAAGACATATAGTTGCGTCGTACACTGGAACGCGTACATAATCTGCGCGTACTTTTTGGAGGAGTTGGCGGACTTCCGTGCAGCCTTTTTACGATTGCCATATTGATGTTTCCATTTCTCCATTAAAGTCATTTTGTCCCATGGTTTCTCTGTCACCTCATCATCTACTTTACCTATATTAATTCTAACTGTTGCCATAGTATCTTCTTTCTTAAAAGACAAAAGACAAAATATTTTACTGTTAATATAACATGTTTGTATAATGAGCACATATATCTTATTATACATGAACAACCAGGACATTATAAGCACATATATTTTAATATCAAACGTTGTGAAAATAAATCCGGACATTATTGTAACTTTGGTAATGACTGGAGTCACTGGACTCTTACTGGGTTCCTATATATACCCTTTGTTAGCTTGGTCAACTCCTTAAAGTAGTAATCATTTTTCATTAATTACTATAATCAAATATTATCCAAAATCACATCAATGTGAAAATGACTGATCTTATGATTAATAAGCTTGGGGTGAGCAATTAAAAGATACTCTGATAATTCTAAATTTATAAATGAATATTATTCTAAAATTTAGATTTTAAAAGAAAATTATTTAATTGCATAAGTATCATATAATATTTTAAATTAAGACTTTTTAAAGATTGTTTATTTAAATTATTCTAAAATTTTAGATTTTCGTCTTTTTTATCTACAGATCTTTGTTTAACCTTAACAGACTTATTATTTTATATATAAATTTTACAAAACTTTTTTGGTTAATTTAACAGAATTATTATTTTATATTTAAATTTTTACAAAACTTAATATTTTTATATTTTTTTCCAGTTAACAATCACTTATTTTTTTACAAGTATTATTCGTATCTTATAAATTTAGATTTTTTTATATAAATATACAAAACTTTTTTGTTAAATGTTAACAGACTTATTCTTATATTTTTAGATTAAAAAAAACCCCAATTTCTTTATAAATTTCACTTTTGAGACCTGCATTTCCAAATTTACTTACCTGTAACTATCATTAATTGTTATATAAACACCTGTAATAAAATGTTTGTTGGCATACCTTGAATATGATATTTCAAAATGTTGGCATAGGTTGAAGACACCTTTTTTTCGTAATGTAAACAAAATGGCGACTTGGACTCCCGATAATAAAAAAAGATAAAAGAAACAATGTTTATTGTTAATAATCGACAATTATTGTTAGATATGAAATAAAAAATAAATGCCAATGAAAAAAAAAGCTTTTATTGTTGACATAAAAAAAATGTCCGGAAAAAATACTTTAAAAGACAACCATCTATCGACTTTGACTTTTGTAACTTATCGTCATCCTGTGACGTAGTTTACAAGGGACGCTGGTGATATTGACACAAGTTGGTTACTGATTTATTTTACGATTTTGTGAGCATTTTACTTGTTTAAATAGCTAAATGCAAAATGCCATCAAATTGGAAAATATCAGTAACTTAATTACATCAGTGTCATCACCGTCTAGTTATCAATGTAGGAAAACTACTGTAAACATGAAGGTTAGTAGTGCATTTTGTTATTACATGCATTTCCCTCATTACTGACTTCCATTCAAAATATATGTTAGATTTTTCCTACTAGAATCAAAATAATTCATGGAAGTCATAGTTTGTATACGAAATTTACATTCATTTTCAATTTCACGTTGTTATTGTTTCATTTTTTTCAAAGTTGTGCTTAACAAAATAATCATTAACCTAAATCGCTTGTATTTTTTTATATTTTCTTAGCCCCAATGTGATGGACTATATTTTAGCTGTGTCGATTCCACTCTATATTCATGCACGACACACATCAATGATTCAAAACAAATGAAAAAAAAATACTTAGTTACAGAATTATAAGGATTAAACGCATTTTTTTCCGGCCGGAGTTTATTGATGTATAACCTGGACCAATTCACTCACAAACTAACGCATTTTTTCCGAAGTTTATTGATGTATAACCTGGAACAATTCACTCACAAACTACTCCGAAAATAATGCGTTTAATCCTATAATAATAAATGTATTGCGTTAGAGCATTTACAGACGTCAATCTGTGATTTGCTGTCGATAAATATAAACGTGTGGCCGTGTGCAATATTGATGAAATGAAAGGACTTTAAAATGCTGCTCACTGAAACAACAGTCCGTGAGTATACATGTCGCTCCACTCGGACACATTCTGATAGTCTTAGCGGAGAAACAACAAACACAAATTGTATAGTCTTTGGTTCGACCCAATAGGTCTCGAACTCACGATCTACCACATTTGAGGCAGTCTAATCATTGCAACCACTGATGCTTTTTGGTATATAATTTAATTTGATTTGAATACTGCAATATGATTGGCTAATCCGCCTAGAGAAATTTTGGTTGGACTCGATAACGGTTGGTATTGTGACGTGTTCATCCGTCAACGACAAATTCAAATATTCACACGAAAGAATCGTAATCAAAATCGAGGAATCATTAAATTTTGTTGTAAAAATTAAATTATAAGGAATATTAACTTGTTTGGGTCAGTTTACGCTTTTCATAAAACGCTTCGCGGTTTATTAAGCGTAAACTGACCCAAACCAGGTTATATCGTTCAACAATTTCAAATATTCCTTAAATAATTACTGACAGCTACTATAATTACTGGAACTTCACATGATAAATTATACACTGATCTGGGAAACTCTAAACAGAACAGAACCACATCGGAGACGTAATGGTTAGCGTGCTCGCCTCGAGTGCGGTAGATCGTGGGTTCGAGCCCCGGTCGGGTCAAACTAAAAACTATAAAATTGGTATTTGTTGCTTCTCCGCTATGCACACAGCATTAAGGAGAAAGAGCAAAGACGGGTTGGCTCGGAATCAGAATAATGAGTCCGGGTGGAGCGACATGTCTACCCGCGGACTGTTGTTTCAGTGACCTAGCACTATAACAATTCAACTCAGCGTGTTGGCATAGTACAAAGCGGAACTCATCATCATCTCATTGAAAATTAACTTGTTCTCGCTATGATATAGCTGAAAAATTGCCGAATTGGCGTTAAACAGAAACCACTCACTCACTAAGCAGAACATCCAAGAAAAATGAGATTATTTAACTTAAAACACTTTTCATGGTCAACGAAACACTGGTCACAGCCTTAGCGCTTTCTACGAAATGATTTTTCACACGAAATACCCCAAACATTTTCGCGTCTCCCTCCGCTCGGCGCAATTTTTTTAAGTGCGCCCCCCCCCCCCCTAACTTGAAATCCCGGATCCGCCCCTGCATAGTACTAGTATATTTACTACCCAAGTTACAAATTGACAAATTACCGTATCTCTGATGAATGTAGGACAGAAAGTCACAGGACAAAAAGTCACAACATTAAATTTTGCTTTATTTTTTGTGGCGTTCGTGTTCAATTCTGTTTATTTGCTTTGTCCTTGTTGCTTCTATTGTCTCTTTTTGTGTAGTTTCTGTATCACCATGTTTTTTTACCTATGATTTTCTGGATTATCACTTTGGCTTGTTGCTTCCGTATTCGTTTGCCGATGTCCTATAATGTTATTGTAAATAATTACACCTTTTTACATACACTGTAATCAAAGGGTTCTTTTTATTATACATATGCTTTTACTTTCAATACTCCGTTCATCACATTAATGAATGACATATTGAAAGGAAAGGCAAATGGATAGTTAGAAGACACTTTATTTTATAGTGTTAAAGGGTATAAATATTTACACAATGACTTGTAAGTCCAACACAAAAAAACAGTCTTTACAGTTTGACACAAAGAAATAAGAATACAACTTTTATTGTTCTTCATCATGAAGTAACGAGGAGGTTTTGAATAGCGAGTACTTGAGAAATAACATATATCACACTGCAAGTTGATAGCTTAAACTGTAATAAAGATTAAAACAGCAAAAAGAACCAGATACTATATCACGGTCTGTTTTAAGGACAATGCATAGCAAAATTATGCATACATGTATCAGTGTATAGACGTTACGCGCGCTATTGGTGATACTTTGACTAAATAGAACATGAAATAAGTAAAACGAATGTAGATTTTTTTTAGATTGATGGATTTTTATTACCGATACATGCTTGTATAGGGAATTATACGAATAATTGTTTTATTATATTAGATTAGGTTTATTTTTGCTTTTGTAAATTAATTTATTGGAAGAAAACGTCGTTAGCGCACACTTTTCTCATATTGTGACTTTCTGTCCTACCTACATACCGTACATGAATCTAGGTGTATACATATTGTGACTTTTCGTCCGCCAGGGTAAAAATACAGATTGTGACTTTTTGTCCTGTGACTTTCTGCCCGTTTACCTCTCTGATGTCCCGGGCCAAACACGTTACCCTCGATGCTTCATGGCCATGCTTGACGAATTGTGACCCCCCCCCCCCTAATCGAGATAGCACCCCCATCTATCACATGTCCTGGGGACGTACTGGGCAGTTCAGTCGTTCCAGAAGAAATATATTTATTCCAAATTCATATATAAAAAATACTTGCACATAAATCTGAGGTTATAATATTCATTTACACCCCCCCCCCCCCCCTCCCCCCAATATACCCGTGCATATTGGCATGAATGCTACATAAAGGTAAACTCGTGCAAACGCTCTTTCCAAATGACCACGGTCTTAAATTTATTTTTAAAGTCTAATAATAATAAAAACAAAAACCCATAAAATTACAAATAAAAATCTCAATACTTACATATGTATGTCCAAACACCGACACAAATCCAAGTCATTTAACAGCTTATAATCTGCTACAGTTAAAATGTCATTAAAACGTTTCGGAGATCTTATTTGTTTACATACTGATCACCCCTGACAACCAGGTAAACTGTTCTCACCTGTCAGAACTCATATAGACACGTTTCACTTAATGTAATCGATGTTTTTAATTGTGTGAAGATAATTGAATTACAGATACAATTAAAAAGTTAAATTAAGATTGTTTTTACAACCAATTACAACCAGTTTTAGGTAAATTGCGGTAATAGATATCATTGTGAAAAATATTTCTAAAAAATATTGAAATAATTATTAATCGAAAAATCTTTGTCCATGTATAAATGGTAATTATTTTTACAGCATCTATTCTATATTTTTTTTTAGTGAAACGCTAAAATACAAAAATAGATAAATATGGGGTGTTCCCGGAACGCCAACATTCTTAAAACAACATATAGTGTAGATTGTTGTTTTAGCAATTAAGTTGGGGCCACTTGAAGGATTTTTTTTGTTTTTTCTTAAAGTAATTTATAAGTGAAATATTATATGCTAAATTTGATTAAAATGTAATGAGAAATGAAATAAAATATTTTTTGTAATTAAGAAAAATATATAAATATATATAAAGAAAAATTGAAATAAAGAAAAGGACAAATTTAATAAGAAATTAAATAGTATATTTTTTGTGATTTATTTAAAAAAAAAAGATATATATACATTGTATATGAAAAAAAATTGAAATAAAGAAAAGGACAAATTTAATAAGAAATTAAATAATATATTTTTTGTGATTCATTTTTATAAAATTATCCCAAATTACCGAATCATATGATAGCAAGCTTGAATGAACATGCACTGGACGGCACTTTAAACTAAGTGTTTTTTCATGTGTGGTGAGCTGACATTAAAGACCCGCTCACACGAATGATCTTTAAAAGTTTTTCTTTCTAGATGGAATGTTTTGATGTGTGGAAAATATATTATGGTCGTCAACAAAGGAATAAGTGTAACATATAAGAGTAACACGACGAGTGCCACATGTGGAGCAGGAATTGCCTACCCTTCCAGAACACATGAGTTCACCCCAGTTTTTGGTGGGGTTCGTGATGCTCGATCTTTGGTTTTCTATGTAGCGCTTTGTAGATCATTGTGTGTCCTTTTGTCCTTTTTCATTTGGCCATGTTATTGTATGTCCTCTTGCCCTTTTTCATTTGGCCATGGTATTGTTTGTCCTTTTGTCCTTTTTCATTTGGCCATGGTATTGTGTGTCCTCTTGTCCTTTTTCATTTGGCCATGGTATTGTGTGTCCTTTTGTCCTTTTTCATGTGGACATGGTATTGTGTGTCCTCTTGTCCTTTTTCATTTGGCCATGGTATTGTGTGTCCTTCGGTTTACGGCTTCTGTTTATCACTTTGGCATTTTCAAACTAACATACGTAAAAACGATGTTCGGTTCGTGTTTACCTCTGGTTGTTTGTAGGAGGGCTCATGTCTTATTTACGTTATTTGTGCTTGTTTGTGTACAGTGGTGTCCAACACATATTATGTTGTGTTTTTGTTTTGTTTTTCTTCGTCTTGTTACCTATGTTGCCAGTTTGTCTGGATTGTCCATTTGTGACAGCCCCTTCGGTATTCACTAACGTTTATTGACAACAGAAAAGTACGTGTTACTGTTTGTGAACACGGATGAGAGTTCACATAAATTTCAGAAAGTCCCAGTTGTACCATAGGTCAACAATTGCATAGCCTCTCATCAAATTACCCGTTACCTCGTCAAAATCCTCAAATAGATCGACAACGTATTTGTTATATTTTTTGGACGTGCTTTTCAACAGACAGTCAGGGTACCAACTGTGCCCCCTCTTCTCGCCGACATGTGCCTTTATTCATACGAGGCAAGCCTAATACAGGGACTTCTAAAGAAAAACAGAAAGAAAATCGCCCGATGATTTCTTTCACTAAATATGTTTTGCTTCTCCGCTAAGCACGCAGCATTAAGCAGAAAGAGCAAAGTCTAGTTGGCTCGATATCAGGATAATGTGTCTGAGTGGGGAGACATGTGTACCCGCAGACTGTTGTTTCAGTGAGCTAGCACTATAAAAATCCAACTAAGCGCGTTGGCCTTCTACAAAGTGGACCTCGTCATCATCTCATTGAAAATTAACTTGTTCTCGCCATGATATAGCTGAAAAATTGCTGAGTTGGCGTTAAACATAAATCACTCGCTCACTAAATAATTCTATGTTTGTTGATCGAATCCAATTGAGCTTGAAATAAAACATACTACTAGCATAATTATGTCTGCTTCATTCCTTAACCTACATATAAAAAGTGAGTGAAGGCCGGTTAATAACGTAACTAGGCGACAAGAAATGATTTAAACTTTCCTATTTCTATTTATATGTAGCAACATTTCAGTAACACCTGTCTATGGAGTATATATTTCACATTTGATCCGATATTCAATATCAGGATTTCGTTTATATACGGTATATAGTTGCTGCTAACAAGAAAGCTACTGAACCAAGCGTTGCTAGTGGTTAATGGTTAAGTTGAAGACATCGCTTCGAAAGTTGTGCGGTCGCCACCATGACTTGGATAGCTGTTACGGAATATCTGTGTCACACATCACCACGGATATCTTCATTTTTGAGCTCTTGAGGGATTCGTGTTATTTAGTTATATGCATCGTGTTTTGTAGATCATTGTTTGTCTTTTTGTTCTTTTTCTTCTGGCCATTACATTGTCTGTCTCGAAATTGACGGTTTCTGAATATCCCTTTGATATCTTCAAACTTTTCTTAAGCACTGCATTGTAAACGAAAAAGAAGGGAAGGCTAGAGTCTTGATCGGAGATATTTCGTTTATTGTTTCACTGGACTCTGTCATCTTGATCGATATTGTCTCTAAATTAGGGAGTATAAATTATCTATTGACCAATAAAAATAAGTTCACAGTGACATAAGAAGCTAGATAATATCTTATTTAAAATGTACAAAACATAAAAAGTATAATGTAACACATGAAATATATCGCTTAAACAAACCACTGAAACAGACATGATACAGCTGTTTGTCAGTATAATTACAGCTACTGGCCGAGACAATTGTTACACATAGTTTCAAATAACAAAACCACATTATCGTCTGCTGTCAGACAATTGTTACGCGCTGTTTCAAATAGCAAACCCTTTTTCTCGTCTGCTACACAAGTACAGTCGTATTCTAGAGTAAAACATTTTACATTCCGTCCTAAACCTGTTGTCAAGGAAACAATAAACAACAGGATTAGATGCGTTATTTAAGAAATATCCGCGCAGTAATACGGCCATAAATGGTCTCGTTGCGCTCTTTATAACACTATAGGCCTTTGGATTGAGCACCTTTATAAAAATGATAATATTGTACGGTAGATACCCGACATACGACACGGCGGTAGCTACTAGAAACATGAGTGTAATTCGTTTAGATCTATCTAATACGAACTTTTTCTTTTCTCTTGGTTTCCGTTCTAAAGATTTAAAATCCAATGATTTCTTTTGTTGTGTTGTTATCTTCAAACGCAGCTCTGTGTTCATACTCGACTCGTCCTCTCCAACGTAACCACCATTGTCGTGGCTATGAGAATTGGAAGTTCCATTCGAGTGTTTCTTACCTACAATTTGTGCCGACTTTCTGAAAATCATTTGTTTGTACATAACTCTTCCAACAAAAACATAGGCGACAACACATATAATGAATATGACTGTGCTAATTAATAGAAATAACCCACTATACGTCCAAAAATACAAACTATCTTTAAATGATGTTAATACGGTACAGTCGCTTCCTTTTAAGATTGGAATAGTATCTGTAAACTTATCAGCCGCTCCATAAAATATAAATGCTGGTACCGACAATAGTAATGCTAAACACACGGTAATAATACACGCCTTCATGGCACAAGCTTCGTCCAATTGTTGCTTAAATGGCGTGCATACTTTACGATGTCGTTCAAGGGCAATAACCCCCAACAACAATCCAGACCCCACGCTGACAAAATGATTGAGGAATCTAAATATTTTACATGGTGTTGCAGAGTAAAATGTGTAGCTATATCGTAAATCAAATATCTCAAATGGAATTCCAAGACAACATGCTATCAAGTCAACCACAGACAGCCACAGGACGAACGTTCTGTGATTGGAGGGTTTATATCGAAGTAAATAAACAGTTAAGGCGTGGCCGTTACCAATGGTACCAATGACTGACAGTAATGTTAGATAAGCCACCACTACTAAATCGTCCTCTAAGAATTGTTGATATTCGAATTCTTCTAAAGTCAGATGTGATAAATTCGTTTTGTCTGTTGTAGAATTCATAGCAAATGTGGATGATGTATCTAGCATCACGTGACTGTTATTCTGAAACAAAAACCAATCGTATTATTTGTGTTATTTATAGCTGGTATGTAGAGTTATACTACGATGATGTGATTATAAATAATTAAGAAGAATGTATAAATGTGATATTTAGATAATAATAAGAGATATATCTATAATCATACTTTGCAGGGGCGGATCCAGGATTTCAAGTTGGGGGGGGGGGGGGGGGGGGGGGGGGGGGGGGGGGCGCACTTAAAAGAAATGCGTCGAGCGCAGGGAGGCGCGAAATTATTTTTGGTATTTCGTGTGAAATATCACGATTTTACGCAAAAAAAATCATATTTTTTCCAATTTTAGGGGGGGGGGGGGGGGGGGGGGGCGCCCGCCGGGTGCACCCCCTGGATCCGCCCCTGCTTTGATATCTTACACAAAAACAAAATATATCTGTGCAAGGTTTGTTTTATTGTTTGTTTAAAATCTGTATTGTCACTGGAGGTCCAATACTACCATAGTGGGGCTGTTGGGAACCCATAAGCGGGTTTAACGCAGCCACATTTTGTGCCTGTTCTAATCCAGGACATGGATTTCTAACGCCATATGTGGTGGTGTGTTTTGTCTCAGCACCCTCATGTACGATATACTAAACATAGTCTATTTCGTTTTATTTTTTGGTTCAGTTTTATGATGTATATCATTTGAATACAGTATCTGCAGTTTCTCATAAGTTAATCACACCAATGAAGCCTTGTGAGGTAACTTCTTGAAATATTCCAATAAAACTGTCAACGTTATACATTAATAAATAAACATGCAGAGTTTCAACGAAAATCAGTTTAAATTGTAAAGAATTGAGAAACAAGTTCTACAGTAATCGTTAACAACATAAACAGCCTAACAACACTAAACACTAAACACTACTCATTTTGATTAAATCAGATCTCTCACTCGCTCCCTTTTACTGATATGTCGCCACATGTGAGGTCTGAGCAAACCACCACCACGGCTCACATGTGAGGTCTGAGTAAGCCACCACCACGGCTCACATGTGAGGTCTGAGTAAACCACTACCACGGCTCACATGTGAGGTCTGAAGAAACCACCACCACGGCTAACATGTGAGGTCTGAGTAAACCACCACCACGGCTCACATGTGAGGTCTGAGTAAACCACTACCACGGCTCACATGTGAGGTCTGAGTAAACCACCACCACGACTCACATGTGAGGTCTGAGTAAACCACCACCACGGCTCACATGTGAGGTCTGAGTAAACCACTACCACGCTCACATGTGAGATCTGAGTAAACCACCACCACGGCTCACATGTGAGATCTGAATAAACCACCACCACGGCTCACATGTGAGGTCTGAAGAAACCACCACCACGGCTCACATGTGATGTCTGAGTAAACCACCACCACGGCTCACATGTGAGATCTGAGTAAACCACTACCACGGCTCACATGTGAGGTCTGAAGAAACCACCACCACGGCTCACATGTGAAGTCTGAGTAAACCACCACCACGGCTCACATGTGAAGTCTGAGTAAACCACTACCACGGCTCACATGTGAAGTCTGAGTAAACCACCACCACGGCTCACATGTCAAGTCTGAGTAAACCACTACCACGGCTCACATGTGAGGTCTGAAGAAACCACCACCACGGCTCACATGTGAAGTCTGAGTAAACCACTACCACGGCTCACATGTGAAGTCTGAGTAAACCACCACCACGGCGCACATGTGAGGTCTGAGTAAACCACTACCACGGCTCACATGTGAGGTCTGAGTAAACCACCACCACGACTCACATGTGAAGTCTGAAGAAACCACCACCACGGCTCACATGTGAGGTCTGAAGAAACCACCACCACGGCTCACATGTGAAGTCTGAAGAAACCACCACCACGACTCACATGTGAGGTCTGAAGAAACCACCACCACGGCTCACATGTGAAGTCTGAAGAAACCACCACCACGGCTCACATGTGAGGTTTGAGTAAACCACCACCACGGCTCACATGTGAGGTCTGAGTAAACCATTACCACGGCTCACATGTGAGGTCTGAGTAAACCACCACCACGGCTCACATGTGAGGTCTGAGTAAACCACCACCACGGCTCACATGTGAGGTCTGACGAAACCACCACCATGGCTCACATGTGAAGTCTGAGTAAACCACTACCACGGCTCACATGTGAGGTCTGAAGAAACCACCACCACGGCTCACATGTGAGGTCTGAGTAAACCACCACCACGGCTCACATGTGAAGTCTGAGTAAACCACTACCACGGCTCACATGTGAGGTCTGAGTAAACCACCACCACGGCTCACATGTGAAATCTGAAGAAACCACCACCACGGCTCACATATGAGGTCTGAGTAAACCACCACCACGGCTCACATGTGAGTGACCTTAAGTCATGAATATATAACGATATGAAAAACACGGTTATGATCTTTTTGGTCATTCGGATTGATCGTAACATGCAAATCAGTTTAATAACATCTTCATAGTCTCACAATTACCATTTTCATTGGATGCTACATAGATCACTCTCTTGTGATCCACATTGGGGATTCCTCAGATCTCACACGCAGCGACATACCAGTAAACGGGAGCTAGTGAAAGATCTGACCATGGTTGACAATATAATCAACCCAACAACACGAACCACTCAAATAGTATATCTCAAACAGTCATGGTTAACAATATGACCAATGCAACAACGAGTAAACTCATACATTATGTCATACATCATGTCATACAGAAATACTCATTTGTCAAACATCAGACAGTAATGGTTGACAATATAGCCAATCCAAGAACACTAAAAAAACACTCTGTCAAACATCTAAGTAATGAATGAAAATATAAACAAAACAAATATATATTGCAGAAATTAATAAAGACCAAAAGAATCAATTCATGAGAGCAGTCACATTCGTAAGCTTTTATTACAGACTCCCTAAACAGGAGGAAATAGAACTTCACAATCAACTCGCACACAAAATCTGTCTGGTATGAAACAAGTTCGATACAGATGTGGACAAAGAGCGACAACTCTAACTAAAAAGTCAGACGTACGACAAAACAGCTAACGATATATCGTCGCGCAATGCTGTTTTTTTCGTGTAAGCATATTTTTAGAAAAAATGATTAGGGATGAATGAAACATAATTGATCTATAAAACTTCTTGTCTTGTAAATAAATGTATTCACGGAGAAGAAATGATTTAGATTTCGTAGAAAGTATATTTTTAGTAGTAGATATATATAAAAAAGACAGTTGTACAAAGTGATATCACTATTAACGGACATTGTCTCCCCTTGTCTTAAGAAGAGTTTGGAGATACCTAAGGGGTAATCAGAATCCGTATATGGAAGAAGAACAGACAACACAATAGCCAAAAGAAAAAGTACAAAAGGACAAACAACGATCTACAAAACATACACATAAAACTAAAGATTGAGTAACACGAACCCCACTCAAAACCGGGGGTGAACTCAGATGCTCCGGAAGGGTAAGTAGTTCCTGCTCCACTAGTGACACCCGTCGTGTTAATCTAGTTACAAACTCAGTGATAAGTCATGAACGAGGAAATAATCTTAGTTGAAATAATAGTTTGTTCCCATTCTAATAAAACATTACTGTAATTTATATTCTTGTTAAATGACTGGAGTCTGAAAAATGGAATCATTTCCCTTCTTTGCGACATCTCTTTCACAAATTACAGAACGCCTTATTTTTTTAGAGTTATGGTGTTTAACGTCACTTTCAACAATATATCATGCATATCATGGCGGTCAGTTTTATTGGTGCAGGAAACCAGAGAAACCCACAGACCTATCGCAAGTCACTGACAAACTTTATCAAATAATGTTGTATCGAATACACCTCGCCATGTGCGAGATTCGAACTCACAATTTTAGAGGTGATAGACACTGATTGCACAGGTAGTTGTAAATCCAATTATAATGCGATCACGACCACGACGCCCCCTTATTATTGTATTGGTGATATAAATTAATTTCGATACATCTAAAACTTCATGTCTGTAATCAAAGTATTTCTTAATAGTGAGTCCTGATTTTATTTTCAGTGATTACAATGAAACTAATATTCAGAAACATGCTATATTATTCCTCGGAAAATATTCAAATTCAGGCTGGAGTTATCTTTCCTCTTTCAAGTTTAATTTCCCCAGACAATGAATGCACACGCACTTGTTTCATTCCCAAAAATATATGCCCCCTCCTCTTCCTTACTAGGAGGGGGCATACATTTTTTGAATGAAACAATTGCCTGTGAGACAATGACATGGATGTAACTGTAATTAACTGTCATCCCATGTGACAATTCATCTAAAGTAAGCTTTCTCTACAAGTGAAGTACATTTAAAAATGAGTCAATTTTCAACTCTTAATGGATAAAAATTAGACATTGTTGGTTGACTACTTGTTTACATAAAATGTGTTGAAGACTATAAAACACGACCAAACACGTATCTCTTGGTGTGCAAACACGTATCTCGAAAGATGATTAATTAAAAAAAAACTATTTTTGACTGATCATGATGAAATGAGGACCTTGCAAATCTCATTTCTACCAAATTACTACATATTATATGTAGGTGTAGTTTCAGAGAAGAAAAACATATGACGCTCAAAACAAGAATTTCCCCATAACTAGCCTCATACACAAAACAAGAAAAAAAAAAGATCAATTTAATACCAGATGATTTTTTAACATTCTCCATTGATTTTACATCAAAATTCATGAATGAATTAACAACCACACACTCGTGTAACAGTTCAACGAAATATCGTCATGTATTGATAATATTTGTGTTAAGGTACATATTGTATACAATGTAAATGTTCTAGGTTATGGCTGTTCAAAAAGGAAACTGCTAATCAAGGAAAAAGGTAGAGAATTACAATCCTGTTGATTTACATGTTCGAGTTTTGTTGTACTAAACGTTTATGACATCTTATCAGTGTGTCTCCTAATATTTCCTGATGTCAACCTAACTTAGTAGTCACCGGATAATTAAATTCTTAATTAGGGTTTACAGCTATAGAACTTAGAAGCTAACATGGACACAAAGAAAATTGTCTGGGATCACAGTTTTAGTGAAAATTCATTCGAATATAGCTATCAATTAGTTAGAGTTGAGGCGACAGGCAGGGCCTCCAAGAGAAATATTGCAAGGCGGAACAAGACTGCTCTGGGGCCCCTGGACAAACTGAGTCTTCTTTCAAATTTGAGGATTTGAGGTTCAATAAAACCAAATTTATATTTAGGACTCCCAGATGGGAAATATATCATGCCGATATGTGCAAAGGGAAGTGCTTTGTATATAGAATCATATGTTTTGCTTTTTTTTTATTGTACTAATGTTTTTTTATTTTTGTGTTTCATACTTATGATTTTTTCTATGATCACTTTCATTGATGTACATGCCTTTTGTTTGTGTTTAACCTATCGCTATAATTTTTATTTGATTTTTTTGTTTGATAATGGGTAATGACATTGTCGCTTACAGAATTGCGATAGGTTCATTTTATCTCAGAACTAGATCTGTCGTTGTCAAAAACATATTGGTTTCCTTAAAATTGTCATCCTACGTCCTATTAGTTTTACTTTTAGTCATACATCGACTGTCTCTAATAAATTGTCAAAGTTTCATCAATAACTACTTATTTGGATGCTTTTATCAAAACATATCATTTACCTTGTTACTTTTACAACTTTTGCTTTTGGGCAATGATGTAGCTGAAAATCCTGGACCAGAAACTAAGGTAGGTGAAGTCAGTGTTTTTCATTGGAATTCTAGAAGTATTAGGCATAAACTTGATCATTTACAAACCATAAGTAATGACTCATCAATAATTTGTGTTACTGAAAGTCATTTAGATGAAAATATTATGACAACGGATATTAAACTACCAGGATATCATGAGCCATTTAGGAACGACAGAAACTGCTTTGGTGGGGGAGTCTTGGTTTACACTGCAGATTACTTGCACGTATTAAGACGCAATGATTTAGAATTTAATGGGGGAGAGTTAATTTGGTTAGAAGTAATCTTCCCTAGATTTAAAATTCTTGTATGTGCTGTTTATAGGTCCGCTGGTGCAGTAAATAACTTCTGGGAAAACTTTCACATTTCAATTGAAAGGGCATTCGAGTCATCTCCTCGTATTATTATAACTGGTGATTTAAATGTAAATTTATTGATAGAAAATGACCATCGCTTAAACCAAATTATAAATATTTTTAATCTCACAAATTGTATTCGTGAACCTACAAGATTAGGTGCCTTATTGGACCCTATACTCTTCTCGGATGAACTAGAAACTACGTTTTCTGATGTTATACAAGTAGATAGAATTAAAAGTGACCATGATGCCACAATTGCCTTTTTCCCAATCCCCCATGACCTTCAGACTAATTATAAAAGAGATGTATGGCTGTATAAACATGGAAATTATGATGGTCTTAATTCTGAAATAGACCAATTTGACTGGAATAGCCATTTATCATCACTAAATGACATTGATGAAATGAGTTCTAAATTTTCTAATAAATATATTGAACTTGCAAAAAAATACATTCCTGTGAAAACTGTAACTATCAGGCCTAATGATAAACCTTGGTTTAATTCATCAATACGAAAATCCATGCGTCTCCGGGACCGTCTCCATAAACAACTTAAGCGTAAGTATTCAGTTTCTCTTCTGGGTAAATATCGGGCACAAAGAAATAAAGTGAACAACATGGTTAAGTATGCTAGAGAACAGTTCTTCATAAATGTAAATGATATGTTAGACAACGAAGGGAAGTCAAACCTTAAGTCATATTGGAGTCTTGTTAAAAAATTAATGGGTAAATCAACCTCGTCACCTATACCACCTTTGCAGAACGAGGTTACTGGTGAGTTTGTTGTAAATGACGAAGATAAAGCTAATCTTCTAAACACGTTCTTTTGTTCAATCTCTGAAATTATTGATTCTGATCTACCTACACCAGTTTTTGATAATCGTACAGGACGTAAGCTTGATGTGTTCAATATAACAATTGATGAAATCAAGGATGTTCTTCTGAATTTAAAATTAGGAAAAGCAGTTGGTAATGACAAAATTAGTCATAATATGTTAAAACATACAGCATCTACTGTCTGTAAGCCCCTTGAGATTATTTTTAACTGTTCTCTACAAACTGGTAGATTCCCACATATGTGGAAATCTGCTATAATTATTGCTTTGTTTAAAAAGGGTATCAAATCCGATCCTACAAATTATAGACCAATTTCCTTGTTAAGTTGTGTTGGTAAAGTGTTTGAACGTGTGATTTTTAAATATATTTATAATTTTCTGATAGACAATTCCTTAATTTATAAATATCTGTCAGGTTTTATGCATAAACATTCCACAGTGCATCAATTAATAGAAATTTACCATAATATTTGTTTGGCTTTGGAAAATCATGAAATAATTTGTTCAGTGTTTTGTGACATATCCAAGGCATTTGACCGTGTCTGGCATAAAGGCCTTATTAAAAAAATCGAAGGTTACGGAATTACTGGAAACCTTTTACGTTGGCTCGAGAACTATATAAATAATAGGTATCAGAGAGTTATCATACGGAATTGTCTGTCTGAAAAGGGGAATTTAAAAGGTGGTGTTCCTCAAGGGTCTGTCTTAGGAACCTTGTTATTTCTGTTGTATATTAATGATATTGCAGACAATACTCAAAGTTTCTCAAGGCTGTTTGCTGATGATACATCATTATTATATTCTTCTAATAATATAAATGAAATTGAAGTTATAGTTAATTCAGACTTATCTAAAATTTATAACTGGTCAAAAGAATGGCTCATTGACTTTAACCCAAAGAAAACAGAATGTATTATTTTTTCTACTAACCAAGCAGCCAATAAGCCTTGTATTGTCTTCAATAATGAGAATGTAAAATTTGTAGAAAACGACAAACATTTAGGTGTCACCTTTTCCCACAATTGTAAATGGCATTGTCATATTGAAAATATACTAAAAAGCACGTCTAGTCAACTATCAATGTTACGAAAATTTAAATTTTCTTTAAGCAGACACAACCTGGAAGCAATTTATTTTACATATATTTTGTCCCTTTTAGAATATGCTTGTGAATTATGGGATGGGTGTACTCAGCAAGAATATAATAAAATTGAACAAATTCAGCATGAAGCTGCCAGAATTATAACTGGATTACCCAAATTTTCTAGTTTGGAATCGCTTTATTTCGAAACTGGATGGGAACCACTTCACTCTCGTCGAAGAAGAAGAAAATTAAATATGTTTTACAAAATTCGAAATAACAATGCACCTTCGTATTTATGCGACTGTTTATTACCCTTTGAGCGAAACGAAAATGCTTACAATTTGCGTAATCAAACAGATTATAGTAACCCATTTACTAGGTTACAATTGTATCGCAACTCATTTTTTCCTTCTTCGATCAAACTTTGGAACAATTTGACACCAGAGATAAGAAGTGCCCCGACAGTTAGTAGTTTTAAAAAGTCACTAATAAATGATGTTAATTTATTGAAACCATCTAGATACTATTCATATGGTTGTAGAGTGTTAAATGTCTTGCACACTAGACTAAGACATAGATCTAGTAACTTGTATGCCGACCTTTTTAGGGTAAATTTAATTAATGACCCAGGTTGTGTCTGTGGATGGGTAATAGAGGATGCGATTCACTTTTTTCTAGAGTGTTGTTTATATGTTGAAGCTCGTGAACAGTTGACAAATAATCTGCAATTTCTTGACAGTTTACTTATTGAAACTTTACTATTTGGCGATGATAGCTTATCTGAGGAACAAAATGCACAAATATTCAAATCAGTGCAGTTGTACATCAAACAAACGAAACGTTTTACCCCACAGTGATCACACTTCATATATTGAATTTAACTATTTTCTTTTGTGAACATTTTCTCCATTGTTGATATGACAATTCTGTACTGTTATAACTCAATATATTATATAATTTCAAAAATCTTTTTATTCTTTTTTTCTCAATGTTGTTATAAAATGTAATTGTTATATTTATACATTATTACTTGCTGGTGCATGGAATATATAATTGTATGTAAATATGTGGAGAGGACCTTTGTAAGTTGGAATAACTTGTGTCCGATCCAAATGTTATATAGTTAACAATAAAATACGTTTAATCTAATAAAACCATTGGTAAACTTTAATAAATGCTATATTTCCTGTGCAGCAAAATATCCAGATAACATATACTTTATACAAAATTTTTCACAATTATTTTTCTAAAAACTAAAAATAGTTGAAATTACCCCCGAAAAATTGAAAACAATCAACATAAAACGTCTATGGCTAAGGCTATGGGACCCGTCAGAGATTCACAGGCCTTCTTGGCTCTCCGGGCCCCGGAACAATGTACCGGCTGAATCCCCCCCTCTCATCGACCCTGGCGACAGGTTCACTAAACTGGTGGTAAGTCGTGAACGTAGAAGTGTAATCATAGACTTACGACCACTTTAGTGAAACGGTCGCTAGGAATTTAGACATCCAGGAAAGAGTTTTTCGGGGTGGTAGTTGATGTCCATAAGCTCAAATATAAAATATCATTGTTTCCGCTTGTAATGTGCTGTAACAAAAGGTTAAGCACACCGGAAAACATCTTAATTATATTAATATTGAAGTGATATATTGACATTATACTCAGTGTATGCTAAACACAGTCACTTTTATGTCTGTCCTATGCCAGGGACTGATGATCTCATCGTGCGATACCTTGTAACCTCATTGTTATTTGCGACAGGTCAAGGGTTTTCTCCGGGGTACTCCGGTTTCCCCCACCAATAAAACAGACCAACACGATCTAATTGAAATATTGATGAAACCAACTATTGAACGATATTTGGTCACCTCATTGCACGATACCTGGTCACCTTATTGAACGATACCCGATCATCTCATTGTACGATATACCCGGTTCACATCAACTATAAAACTGGTATTTGTTGCTTATTCGCCAAGCACACAGTGTTAATGAGCAAGAGGGAATACTGCTTGGCTCGTAGTAGGTATAATGTGTCCTGAGCTGGACGAAACCTCTACTTATATAATAGTTACTTATGTATAGGGCATTATCGTGATATATAGACTGCCCAAGGGACAGTAACAGTGTTAATATCCACCTGTGATGTAAATCTATTGTCCAAACTCTCCATTATTTTTAAGGAATAGAGAGTTATTGTTCTCTTTGTACTTTAGATACTATGCACATACTTTTTTTTGTTACAAGATTAATAATTAATAAAATTAATAAAGTACAATGGGTGGATTTTAAGTTGGAGAATGTCCTCGTATCTCTCCATTCCTTAAAAACAATGGGCCTCGGCTCCATTATTATTTAAGGAATGGAGAGTTACTCGTACAGTGTTGAAATCAATACTACTGTCCCAAGGGCAGATTATCTATCACGATATTGTCATAGTAACTATTATTTTTATTTCATTGAAGGAAATAAGACTTTCTAAATAATTTTGCTAATTTTAGTGCAATGTTTGTTTACATTGACAACTGCACGATCTCCGTTGCGTTTTATAAAAAGGGACGTCGCAACTCTAAAACCTGAAGCGGTCATTAACATGATAATTCCCGAGGGCATTATCATGTTAATGACTGGTGAATTTCTTTAACGCAGATTAATGCATGACACATTACCATATCTACACCAATGAAAAAGTCGAATTTAGAACTGATATGAAATAAATTATAATAATTCAGCACAGTGTGCTTCTTGTACAAAACAGCATAATTATGATCTCTCAAAACTTGACTTCTTCGAGCTCATTCGCTCGCTCCTTATTCAAAGTTACAAAACAAAGTCTCATTATAAAAATCGGGGTATTCCTGACACTTGTGCATCACAATTTTAATTAAATTAAAAAAAATAAATGTCAGAGTGAATTTATATAAAATGTAGATATTGAAATATATAAGATACACTTGCAGAGTGTCCGTACTTTAACGCAGATTAATGCATGACACATTACCATATCTACACCAATGAACACATTTACTCCGGAAGCTCCTATGTAACACTTAGGTTTGATAATATGATGTACGATGTTATTCCGGAAGACATCATCTCCATTCGGTACTCATCTAAAGTGTACTTTGTAAAATTATCCCTCGAGTAGGATACAGATGTTTCTATCCCTTCCCGTCAAGGTTTAATTACTACATATTTCACTCTATTAACAGATCGTCGTTTAAGATTTCTTAAGAAGAGAACAAATTACCAAGGCCACCTCCCTTAAGGGGTACAATTAGGTATATACCAAGGCCACCTCCCTGAATGGGGTACAATAGGGTACTTCTATGTTACAAAGGCCAGCTCCCTGAAGGGGTACAATAGGGTATATACCAAGGTCGCTTCCCTGAAGGGGTACAATAGGGTATATATATATATGTGTGGATTAAAGGGCACAATACGGTATATATGTATAGATAAAATGTATTCGTCGTAGTGAAATTTGTAGTTTCAATTCTGCAATATGATGTTAATCTTAAAATTTGAATAGATAATAAATTTGTTCCTTTTTTTGCATTGTCTTCACCCGGTACATATGCGAATTATTGAATAAATCTATTATATTTTGCTAGCTGCAATAATGTAGCTCCTGTGACAAACTTGTGTCTCGGCAGAGCTACAACGCGGTCCCATTCGTCACAACGGAGCAAAAAAAAAGTTGCAGTTGAAACATACAAACTCACTATTTACGCTTCAAACATTTCATTATAGCTATTACTGATGATCCCAGTCCTTGTTAAATCGGTTTGGCTGAGAAATATATGCTTTTCAAAGGTAGCAACAACCTTGTTCAAATTTATCGATCGTTTTCCATAACCGGAAACTACGGAAGGCGGAGCTTTTCTGAATATGGTATTTCTTACTACACGCTGATGTAAACATTCACGCCTCAAATCGACAAATATGGTATCGACATCCAAATAGTGAGGCCGGAAATGACGAAATTCAAAATGTTCAGAGAGTTTAGTAAACATGGATTTTTATTTTGTGGGAATTACAATCTAAAATACTGGTAGGTGATAAAAACTTGTTATAATAATGGACAAAGGGAAAGGTTATGACTTATTATTGATAAATGCAGGCGTCAGAACATATCCAGAAATTGAGGGTACTTTCCTCATAAATATTCATCATATTTAAATTAGATTTTGATCACGTGACTGCAGTTTTAAGCTTGATGGATCGTTTATTAGATTTGTCAAAAAATAGCTTATAGTACGGAAATTCAATGTGTCCGTCAATGATTTCCGCAAAGTTTTTCTTCTGTCAAAATTCAAATATTTTTGTTTTGTAACGATTTTAGACATGTCTTTGATATCGTGATCATGCAAAAATGATCATATTATATTTAATGTGGGAACCCCGAGTTTAGAAGCTAGAAATATAAGGTTAGTTAATATAATTACATGTATTATTGAGGAATCTAAATTAATTTCAGAAAATATGTCGCCAAATGTCATTCATTGTTAAATTTTGTGTCACACGCCACCAGTTTCATGTATTTCAGACATTTTTACATAGACTCTTAAGGCCAAAAAAGGGTTCATCGCCTCGGATTTTCATTTAGTCCAGGAACCGCGAATATTTAATTGTTTTCATTAATTTTTATTTCATTTAATTCAGCTTGATTCAATGTATCATTTTCAAGTTCAGAAAATGACACACATGCAATTATGAATGATATCGTCTATATAGATCATATGAAAATTGCAGACGTCCCGGCGTCGCCATCTTAGATATGCAAATGAGCAAAGTACCCATCATTTCTGGCTATGTCTGTAAGCGAGCGCAACAAATCTCGGCGGCTGCTCCATTACGTGTAATGGCATCCCGTTATAACCCTTGCGAGTAAGCGAGCATTTAGGGTTTTATTATTAGAACTATATTTCACTTATTATAAAGATAACAAAGAACATTCATCATATCTTTATATCGCTCTTAACATGTTCTCCTGGATTTCTCGAAAAAAACTTAAGTCTGTACTTAAGTTTTTGCTCAGATTCAAAGAAATATCTCAGCTGAGATTTTTCTAAAATTCCATTTCTCGAAACAAACTTAGGAAAAACTCAACTGAGTTTGAGTTTGAGAATAATGCTTATGTTCGTAAGGGGCCAACCTGGAAACCCCCCTAATTTCCGAGACAAAAATATCGTCTGCTAAAAATACCATCATCTGTCAAAAGTATTCGGAAATGTAAAAAAATCCCTATATAATCAATCAAAACCATATTTTTTCAAAAAATTATTATGAAGTCATTTCTGGATATATTTTAACAAATGTTACACCAAAACATTCGGAATTGTTTATATTTTGATTGTTTATTTGCTCATTATGTTGTTATGAGTGGTTAATATTTCGATGATTTTTAATTTTTAGGATTTATTTTTAGTTGAAATATACAGTCAATTTTTATTTGTTGTGTTTAAATCAGGGGCGGATCTAGGATTTCAAGTTAGGGGGGGGGGGGGCGCACTTTAAAAAATTGCGCCGAGCGGAGGGAGGCGCGAAAATATTTGGGGTATTTCGTGTGAAAAAACACGATTTTACTCCAAAAAATCATATTTTTTTCCAATTTTAGGTGGGGCGCGCCCCCCTCTGGATCCGCCCCTGTAAATTATGTAGCTTTCAACATGGAAACTGTAAAAAGGAAGCCGTATTGGTCGGAGAAGGAAACGTTGATGTTGGTCAGAGGTGAACGACCGAGAGGGTCGTCTCTTTGTAAAATTTGCGGGGGTTGGGGCCAAGGGGACAAAATTAAAAGAGACCGCTTGGGAGGAGGTGGCCTCCATGATAAACAGGTTTGTATTTGCCCATCCAAATATATATAGAAATCACGCCTTTAAAAGAGAATAAACAAAATGTTTCCATTCTAAATAAACGTCCTTGTACAGACAAATAAAATGTGTTCCATAACATACAGCCGCATCCGACTTGTGTTCGTAAGTTTCTCCAAAGATAGCGGAGGAAACTATATATAGTAATGTACTTGTAGATTGTTATCATTTACCCGGTACAATGTATATAAATAGCCGGTACCGGATGTTTACAATCACGCACACGGTACACAAATGCACATACAGTATTATGAATTGCAGACGGTTCCATGTAAAAAATAATTAAAAGGACAGCTGTTAAAGCTATTCTTGGGGACCTCACAATATGGTTGAAAACGGATATACTGAGTATAATACTGCGGCGGCTTTGCAACGGGGACAAATGATTGATATATATATAATTTCGTTTTGTTTTGTTCCTCCCCTCAGCACTAGTATAATGCCCCCTTTTATGATTTATGCACATACCCAGAAATTTGCGAACTGACAAATATTTATTTCCTGTGGTCATCCAAGTCTCACTGTTTGTTGTTGGGGAAGCTGACCTCCAATATGTCAAATAATGTATGAGTATAATATACACCCGTCCAAATTGCACATTAATTTTTGGATAGTCCATAGTCTGTTTTTGACTGAATATCTTATGCTCTCTGGGACATTATAGTTAAAAGTATTATACAAAAAGCAACAGAAATGCTAAATGCTTGTCAGAAAATGTCAGAAAAACTTTGAGCATGGCACTCGTATGCACTCATACCATGTCATTTTGACTGTGTGTTTTAGTAGTGTAAATAAAACTGTCAACAAAGAACTTCATGTATTTGCAAAATAAAATAATAAAATTTATTAAAGGTGTTGATAACAGAAAGAGAGTAAATCGTTCCTAAACCATGAAAACAAATTTTACATTTTACCCAACTAAAGGTATACAAAATGTATATTTTCCCTACCTACCTACCTACCTACCCAATATAAACATATCTGAGTATGCTATGCCAAACCAATGATTTTTTTTTCTAGATGTAACAGGAAACACACATATTATTATTGGAAAAAGTGGGGGGTATATAGTGATGGGAATGGGTAAGAAAAAAAATGACATAAAATGCGGACCTTATTCTTTGACTTAAGTTTGGTGGGGAGGTAACTTAAGTTTTTTCTCAAGTTGAGCTAAAATTTGTGCTAAGTTTTTTTTCGAGAAATGCATTTTTTTGAGATTTCTCAAATTTGAGTAAAATCTCAGCCTTAAGTCTGAGTTTTGACTTAAGTTTGTTTCGAGAAATCCAGGCCTGGTCAGTTACGACTCGCATTTTAATCACATTTATTTTCAGGGTAAACTTGGCATTGTATAGGCATAAAACATTAACAAGTATACTAAGTATGCATAGTCCACATTGACATGTCCAACATTCTTAAATTGTTTAATCACCTCGGTAGCCTTTGGTTGAGTGATTGATTGATTATTGCTTAACGTCCAGCGAGCATTTTTTCAGCTGTATCCAGTACGAGAACATTTTTAATAATATATAAAATAAAGCTATAGAAATAAGGGAGGGGAAGGGTCAACCAGGTTAACGACTTTTCTCTGCCACTGAAAAAATCTGGAAAGTTGGGTACAGTGCGTCTACTCTTTTACAAATTCTACAAAAGAGGTCTTTAGCGTGCAAAGGGGGGGGGGAGGAGTCGTGAGACTTTTAAAACACGCTACCCACTATGGTTCACGGTCAGGCTTTCTGTATCATAATCTGACAATCCACCCACCGAGGGGGCTCACCCTATCCATCACACGGGGGCGCTCTCATCAGATATGTAGGTTGAGTCCTGTATGCAGTGTATATCCTTTGCTTCACCAGTACTCAGTGTATAGCCTTTGCTTCACCTGTACTCAGTGTATATCCTTTGCTTCACCAGTACTCAGTGTATAGCCTTTGCTTCACCTGTACTCAGTGTATAGCCTTTGCTTCACCTGTACTCAGTGCATAGCCTTTGCTTCACCTGTACTCAGTGTATATCCTTTGCTTCACATGTACTCAGTGTATAGCCTTTGCTTCACATGTACTCAGTGTATATCATTTGCTTCACCTGTACTCAGTGTATAGCTTTTGCTTCACCAGTACTCAATGTATATCCTTTGCTTCACCAGTACTCAGTGTATAGCCTTTGCTTCATCTGTACTCAGTGCATAGTCTTTGCTTCACCAGTACTCAGTGTATAGCCTTTGCTTCACCTGTACTCAGTGTATAGCCTTTGCTTCACCTGTACTCAGTGCATATCCTTTGCTTCACCTGTACTCAGTGTATAGCCTTTGCTTCACCTGTACTCAGTGTATAACCTTTGCTTCACCAGTACTCAGTGCATATGCTTTGCTTCACCTGTAATGTATAACCTTTGTTTCACCTGTACTCAGTGTATGGCCTTTGCTTCAGCAGTACTCAGTGTATAGCCTTTGCTTCACATGTACTCAGTGTATAGCCTTTGCTTCATCTGTACTCAGTGTATAGCCTTTGCTTCACCAGTACTCAATGCATAGCCTTTGCTTCACCAGTACTCAATGCATAGCCTTTGAATATGGTCGATATCCATGGGCCTATATTGTCCAAGAGATGTGCATGGATTTCAGACTGAATAATATTTCAATAACATCTATAAATGATTAAAGAGGAGGGGGGTAACATCAAATTATACTAATGTCTATAAATGTTAAAGGGGAGGGAAACGATCATTTTGCACTAACGTCCATAAATGATTAAAGAGGAGGGGGGGTAACATCAAATTATACTAATGTCTATAAATGTTAAAGGGGAGGGAAACGATCATTTTGCACTAACGTCCATAAATGATTAAATGGGAGGGGGTATCATCAAATTTCACCAACGTCTATAAATGATAAAAGAGAAAAATGGGACGGGGGAGTACCATCAAATTTCACCAACGTCTATAAAAGATTAAAGGGGAGGGGATAGCATCACATTTCACTGACGTTTATAAATGAGTAAATGTGAAAGGGGGGGGGTGTGCCCCCTAATTTCACTAACGTCTATGCATGATGGAGGTATCATACAATTTCAGTAACGTCTACTTATATACGATAGTTTTAGGAAAGTAAGCTAAATGATTTCGATAGAAGTTGAAACGATTTCATAATGAAATACAAAATAACGTTGGAGAAAAACAGTCTGTACTGTATGTACAATGAATGTTAATAGATGTTTTATTCTTGAGGCGCAGTGTATTTATAGAATTATTTATAGGTTTTACCCTTAGGAAAATCTCGTTACATAACTGAAGTATCTTTAAATCTGTCATTATCCTCTTTCAGAAGTGTAGCTAGAGGGGACAGTCCACCCCGGTCAACACTTTTATTGGAGCTGTACTTTAGGGTCTACTGTATCCCGGTCAACACTTTTATTGGAGCTGTACTTTAGGGTCTACTGTATCCCGGTCAACACTTTTATTGGAACTGTACTTTAGGCAATCGTAACTACTCGGCCATTCTCGCTACCCTGCAAATAACCTCGTACGTACATAGTAGAAATTCTTCTTAAATTGTTTGCCGGAAGTTAAGTTAAGCTAAGCCGCACAAAAATATGGTCCACGAAAATCCAATATGGAAGACATACTAAGTAAAATCTAATCATGCAAAGCTAATTAAAACTTTAATTGAAATATAGAAAATTGTTTAAAATATAACTTTATCAAACTTTCATGTAACTGACATGTGAAAAGTAGTGCGATTTATACGCCTAATGCATACGAGGTTATTTGCAGGGTAGCGAGAATGGCCGAGTAGTTACGATTGGTACTTTAGGGGCTACTGTATCCCGGTCAACACTTTTATTGGAGCTGTACTTTAGGGTCTACTTTATCCCGGTCAACACTTTTATTGGAGCTGTACTTTAGGGTCTACTGTATCCCGGTCAACACTTTTATTGGAGCTGTACTTTAGGGTCTACTATATCCCGGTCAACACTTTTATTGGAGCTGTACTTTAGGGTCTACTGTATCCCGGTCAACACTTTTATTGGAGTGTACTTTAGGTCTACTGTATCCCGGCCAACACTTTTATTGGAGCTGTACTTTAGGGTCTACTGTATCCCGGTCAACACTTTTATTGGAGCTGTACTTTAGGGTCTACTGTATCCCGGTCAACACTTTTATTGGAGCTGTACTTTAGGGTCTACTGTATATAAGCCAGTATAGGCTGTATTGATATAAAGGTGGTTTTAATTCGGGACATTACTCACAGTTGTAGGACCTTTTCGATTTAGGGTAACTTAAACTATGGAATATATATTTAATCGACTTGTTTTTATCTTGACCTAACAATAAACATTATCCTGTGTTGTATTCGGGGGCTAGTCTATCAATTGTTAACAATGTGAAATCTGTTAACAGACCCAGGGTGTGTTCTTGTAATGTCACAGCACCACTGTGTGTGGGAGACCCAATCTTGGTTACTATCATATGAATTTCAGTAATTATCCCTCACAGAAGTTCGTTTGAGGATAGGTGTTGCTCTATTTGTCGTCTTTTGGACCTGGTCTATCAGGCCAGACGAAGTTTGTGTGCTCTATTTGTCGTCTTTTGGACCTGGTCTATCAGGCCAGACGAAATGTGTGTGCTCTATTTGTCGTCTTTTGGACCTGGTCTATCAGGCCAGACGAAGTTTGTGTGCTCTATTTGTCGTCTTTTGGACCTGGTCTATCAGGCCAGACGAAGTTTGTGTGCTCTATTTGTCGTCTTTTGGACCTGGTCTATCAGGCCAGACGAAGTTTGTGTGCTCTATTTGTCGTCTTTTGGACCTGGTCTATCAGGCCAGACGAAGTTTGTGTGTGGCTATGTTGTTTTTCATTTTGGTGATTTTTCTGATTGCTTTGGTCTCGCCCTGGTCTCTCCCTGGTCTCTCCCTGGTCAGCTCTTATCGACCAACCGTCTTTTATCTTTGATTTTCAGTTAAACTTCCTTATTGTATTCCAGCTTACAAATAGTCCTTGCTATTATATTGTCATCAGTATATTATATGTTTTGTGATCAAGTAACCTCTCGTTGTTTTGTGATCAAGTAACCTCCCGTACGTTCCATTCTATGATACTTAATGGTATTGTAAGGCAGTATATGCTTTGTGATCAAGTAACTCCCCGTACGTTCCATTCTATGATACCTGATGGTATTGTAAGGCATTATATATGCTTTGTGATCAAGTAACCTCCCGTACGTTCCATTCTATGATACTTGATGGTATTGTAAGGCATTATATGCTTTGTGATCAAGTAACCTCCCGTACGTTCCATTCTATGATACTTGATGGTATTGTAAGGCAGTGTTTTGTAAATAGTCTAATGCCTATTAAATATTATAGCTAAAAAAGCTTGAAGATACCAAAGGGGCAATCAAAAGGACAGTCATACTAGGGCAAAGGTCAATGATCTACATAACATTACACAGAAAACTAAAGTGTTTCACCAACAATGTATTATATTTGGGTATTTGAAAGTAATATTATAATGGTACACAAACTAGTCAAAGTTTAAGAAGGAGTCACTGTGCAATATGTTGTCTTTTGTGTGGGGTTGGAGAGGGGCAAACTCAAAGACTGTCCTGGGCAGCACACACTCTAACTACACTTTTTTCTGAAACTTCCCATTTTAATATATATTTCCTTGTAATAATGAGGTGGTGTAGTTTAGAGATACTTAAGGGACCGACCATTTATGGTTTTTTGTTTCGTTTAGAATTTTTTTTTCGGACAATACGAGAGATAGAATATTTTTTTTTTGTCGCGCAAAGCGTGACATTTTTTTTTCCAGAATACAACATTAGGTTATATGACATAAACTCGGAATCAGATTTTTTTTTCCTCCACCAAAAGCAGAATATTTTTTTCAGCAACATTGGGAATAAGAATATTTTTTTAGAAAACAAACCATACCCCCCCCCCTTCAAGTTAAATGGTCGTTCCCTAACTCACGGTGAAAAATGTATTAAGGTAAACACTTTCTAGGCGATACCAAATTGTATAAATCTAGAGCGATACCAAATTGTATAAATCTCAGCCATTTGAGGCTTTTTCGTTTATGAAAAGAAAGTGTAAACAGTGAAAGCTTGTCAATTTACAAATCCATCAATATCAACAAAACATCTTTGTATATATAGAACTTACGTTTATATGGTTTTGTACGGAGAGGGAACATAGTTACACTTGTATTCAACAAAACATGTATTGTCATTAAATGTCATTTTCTCATGCGCAGTTCAGAAGTTTAGTGTATTATGTTGAAACTTCTCATTCGTACACGTGTAAAACAATAAGTTTAATCTTATAAGGGACCGACCATTTAACTTGAAGGGGGGGTTATGGTTTTTTGTTTCGATCAGAGTATTTTTTTCGGACAACACAAGAGTTAGAATATTTTTTTTTTGTCGCGCATAGCGCGAAATTTTTTTCCAGAATTTATCGTTAAGTTATATGACAAAAACTCTGAATCAGATTATTTTTTTTTTCCTCCACCAAAATCAGAATATTTTTTTCAGCAACATTGGGAATCAGAATATTCTTTTAGAAAAAAACCATAACCCCCCCCCCGCTTAGTTAAATGGTCGTTCCCTAAGTAAAGAATACTTACTTGTTGGTCGTGTGAACATCAATATTACCATGTGCATTACTTTGTAGATAAATAGCCTAAAGCTATACAAAATAAACTTGTTGACGGAACACAAATTATTGCTTATTTATATTTTAAGAAAATTCATAATGTCCACTTTATAAATGTATATCACAATAAAAACAATGAAATCACACTACTTATTAATATAGATAACCGTTCATCAAAATTATTTGAAAAAAAAAGTGCCACTACCAGCCATGTGGTTCAATACTATAAAAGTTTGCTAATAACGACGCCTTTGTCAGTCACATGACTATTGTTAGTGACATTGATATAAATCATAGATTTATTTCCGGACGATGATTCGACGCTACGTACTTGTACAACTATTTATTCGTAATACATATATTTAGGTACACATATCATAAAATAGGCATAAAATGAGGTTTTTCCCTCGAGACGAAAATAAAACACATACAACTTCGTTCTGAATATGTATGACATATTTACCTTTGAAAAATGAAAAAAAAAAAAAAAAAAAAAAAAAAAAAAAAAAGAATTTATTATAATGTTGTATATTGTATTTTACTATTGCTGACGCATGTACTATTGTAATTATTTATTATGTGGAGAGGACCCTTGTAAATTGTTATAATTTGTGTCCAATCCAATTGTTATAATATTTAGCAATAAAATATGTTTAATCTAATCTAAAATCTAAATCTAAAAATTTAATCTATATTTACCTGTAGACGTTAAGTAACAAACAATTATACTGTCAACTCATATATAAAATACTGACCGCTTCAATAATATCACTAATCAAATGAAACAAAAACTGTATAAGTACACATTTAATGGAATTCATACGGGATACCACAGGATTTCGGGATTTCTCGGATTATACTGTTGACTAATGATGGGGATAGCTGTTACTGGACTTACTCGTTACACTATTGCTCGGCACTAACTGCCCGACAGTGCCAGATTAGCATAGCATCAAAAGCAACATAGGATTTTCTAAAGTCCGCGCTAAATACTGGCCAGTTCTATGGTTATCTTGTCATCTCACGATCTGGTCACGTGATTGGGTTTATCGCTTTATAAAGTATAAGTATAAAGTATAAAGTATAAAAGTTTTATTTAAAGTCGGAGTTTTTACAAACATATAACATAAGCTCTGTAGAGCTTTTTACCGACATATATAACAATAGACAAAATCATATTATGACAGAAGGCATACAAACATTTGCAAATTACAGACAAACATACAAAGCAAAGCATTACATAAATAGCTTAAAACATGTTAATGAAGTACTAAAACTATCACAAGAAAATAAAAAAGCACTAGGCAAAATGAATAAGTACATGTAGCATGAGCAACTGAACTAAGTAAGAGCATACAAATAATTGCATATTACAGAAAAACATACAAAGCAAAGCAGTACATCAATAAAAGCCATGCATATATATTAGCCACTAAAACTAGCAAAATAAAAATAAAAATGAAAGCACTAAGCAAAATGAATAAGTATATGTAGCAGGAGTACGAATGAACTTAATACTAGCATACCTTTAAGATTTACAAGAGCCACACCTGCATGAGCCACCACTCCATGAATTAATTAAACTTTTGAACTGACTTAAACTAGAAACCTTCCGCAATTCATTGGGTAGCTCATTCCAGCGTGTGGCACCTGCACATCTAAAAGAATGTAAACCATGATATGTTTTTCTCACCTGGGGTACTTCTACTGTATTTGTTTTCCTAAAAAAATAGCAACTGTCTTTATATACAAATAAATCATTTAAATATATTGGACTTTTTTTATTCAAAATTTTGTAAGCTTCAATTGCAATTGTTCTAAAGCGTCTGATCTTTAATGTTGGTAATCTTGATTTATTTAACAGGTCTTCATATGAACTACTATAATCTTCATAAATAAATCAGAGGGCTCTTTCTTGAATTTTTTCAATTTTTCTGGTATTGGTCTCACCACAAAAATGCCAAACAATTGGGCAATAATTAAAATTACTCATTATAAAAGAAAAATATATAGTTAATCTACCTAATTTTGTTAAATGTTTACCTATACGTTTTAATACATTTTTTTGTACATTTAATTGTCTTGAAGCTTTTTTTTTTTTTTTTTTTTTTTTTTTACATACATTTGAGAAATGAGAGTTGAATTTTAATTGACAATCTATTGTGACACCCAGCAACTTGATTTCTTTTTCACAATCAATTTTGTTTCCATCCAAATAAAACTAATACTTTCATTTGAAGTTTTTGAACCAATGGCAATTGCCAGGAATTTATCTGGGTTTGCTTTCATCTGGTTGTGGGAAAACCAACGAATTAAATTTAAACTATCCTTTTCCAAAACATCCACAACCTTATTCAATTCTGTGTCTGAGTATGACAATGTATTGTCATCAGCATAGTTATATAAAATACTTTCCTCTACAAAATTAAAAATGTCATTTAAAAATATGTTAAACAATACAGGGACAAGTACAGAACCTTGTGGCACACCTTTATAGATATTTTTTCAAGTACTAAAATCTACACCAACTTTTACACACTGTTTCCTTTCAGATAAATAACTATGCATTAAATTCAATGCTGATTTATCGTTTTAAATTAAGATGAAATAAAAGTAAAATTCCATTTCTATCTTTTATATCACGAGAACTTATTTGACCCGTCACACAACTCAGTGAGTTATGAGTCCTTCTGACAACTCCTTGGTGAACATAGTTGTCAGTGAGAGGACGATTATGTCATTTCTGAAGGGGGGGGGGGGGGGAGGGTGGCATTGCTTTTTGGGGAAATATGTTGTATATATTCATTAAATATTGGCTATTATTGTGTATGTCTCTATACATAGATATTGGCTATTATTGTGTATGTCTCTGGACAAGGTATATACATAAATATTGGCTATTATTGTGTATGTCTCTGTACAAGGTATACATATTTTAACTCTTGATTTGTTTCAGAAAACTGTCATATTTGACCAAATATTTGTTTGATTGATTAGCTTATAAAATTTACAAGGAAATCGTGGCAAAATATTAAAATGGGCGTTTATCTTAAAAATCTGTCTGACACATCGAACAATGTTTGGTTTTAATATTTATACCAAAGTTCAACTGGGATACAAACTTAGCCATGAAGGAATAAGGATTATTTTACATGCTATTGTTCTATTGAAGGAAAAAGAATGGGGCGGGGAGGGGTGTACAGTGGCGATAGGTTAAACAGATTATTGGTATACTAAGGATGTATTTGTTACATCTGCATTGAGTTGAGGGGGTCCGACCTATAATCCGACAGTCCGATAGTCCGACAGTCCGATAGTCCGACGGTCCGACAGTCCGATAGTCCGACAAATGCTTTATTTCGTTGAAAGTTAACACTATGACATGTGTAATATGGGGCCAGAAACCGAACCGTTTACTCACCAAAGAAAGTTCCAGAAAATTGGAAACACGATATCATAGACGGACAAACAATTGGCAGGGCCACACAAGAACTCAAAAAAACACATATATGAAAAACACAGACTCCATAAAAACATGGATCCAGTCGTGATGAACCGGTAGTGTAAGTATCCCGTATATTTTTTAGTAGCGACTACTTCAGGCTTTATTCAAGTAGCGTATAGCCGAGTCCAGCCAAGAAAAGTCACTATTGAAAAGAAAGATGAAATAAATGAATACAAACAAAAAGAAATACAAAACAAAAAGGAAAAGACAAAAAGAAGAGCGTACCAGTGTCCTCCCCCCTTTATCATGGAATATTTATGTTAAAAAGCAATGTCGACACATCAATAGAGCTGGATGCAATAATGTGCGCGAATTGATTGATTGATTGATTGATTGATTGATTGCTTAAGGTCCAGCAAGCAATATTTCAGTCATATTCAGGATGAGAAAAGTTTGTAAACAAAAAGTCAGAAAGAGGGGACTCTGGGATGGGTTAACATGGGCAACGACTTAACACGGGAACTTGTTTTTCTGTCTCTTCCGACGACAAGTTGGTCCTATTTTTATTCCCCGGGATTCCGACGGGTGACCCTGCTATAGTCGCCTTCTACGACAAGCGCATATATAAAAAGTTACGATTGAAGGAATTGTCCCTAAGTGACCCCTTATATCACGGAAAGAAACAGCATCGGAATATGACAAAATAAACAACTGTGCCGTGATACGCCCCCCCCCCCCTCCCCCCTTATGACAATTGAAGGTCAGTTGTTCAGCGTGAGAACAGTAATTAATATGCTGCATTTATTAAACGAATTAATTGTATATATCATATGAAAACTGGCGTTTTCCAAACAGACTAAAATTACACCTCTCACTTGCTCCCCCTTTTATCAATACAATGTATATCACGACGTGACCTTATCAGTAAAAGGGGGAACAAGTGAGAGATGTTATCGTACGAGGCGTAGACGGACGGACGAACAACAGTATGCCATAATAAGGCCGTATTTTGACGGGCGTATAAAAATGAATGGCCTATATCCTGAAATTACGAATATATCATTTTTGGCCAAATTATTTTTCAAAACTTTCATCAGTTTGATTAAGGCGAGGTTTCTTATATGCATGGCGGACGGATTGACATAATTCTGGGGTTTTTCTAAAATGGATGGAATTTGCGAATGAAAACACGAGTATAAAGTACATGTAGGGTATTGTCGACGAAAGTAAGGGACCTGTGTTTTCTACTTAATGGATCGTCAATAATAAAGTTGGTTTGGTAGTTATCATTTTTCTACAGTGATACATTTAGGACACGCATTCATTTTTTTTTCTGACATAATATGATTTTAATAGTCTCAAACATTTGAATTCATTCCTAATATAGCAAGCATACGGAAACATGGATAGACAGGAAATTATTGGCATTTTGCATCAATGTAATTTCAAGCAAAAATAAATTATGATAATTTTGTCCTCACAATTTCAACTCGGCATTTAAGACGAATTCTACACAAAATGAAAAGTGCTCGAAATGAATTAAGTTTTCAAATTCCTTCTCTTTTGAACTATAAGTCCAAATCTTTCCCGAAGCTCTATAGGAATGATAACTGACAGTCCTCTATAATAATTCATTATTTTGGACTGATCGGTAGGCATACATGGCGGCAGTGATGCCACTTATGTTCTCATTGATTCCTATTGAAAATCACATTTGTTTCTCTGAAATTACATGTCCAATGTAACCCAAACCTGACAGGAATAATGTATGGAAGGTACTTTATAATGGCCACTCATAATCAAACTGGACAGGGATAAGGTATTGTATGTCTAGCCTAGGATACCAGGTGAGCAATTCGGTCTTTTGTATAAATAATATAACGGATATTATGCACAGTAGGGTCAATGGGAAGATAGATTCTCGGCCTTGGACATAGTAGTGAAAAATAATAGATGCCCCTGAATCCATTCTATATATATATATATATATATAACATTGTACCTGAAGATCTGCATCAGCAGTGAAATCGTTAGTGCAAAAATCCGTTTTTATCGTTGTTTTTAACTTCTTTTATATATATGGCCTATATATACTGTTTTTCGTATGGACTATCGGAGTGTCGGACTATCGGACTGTCGAACTATTGGACTGTCGGATAATAGCTAAGGCCCCTGAGTTGAGCAGGTTAATTATGCACAATCAAATTGAGAAGAAGTTATTTCTCAAAGCCCGAAAAATGGATATTTACATTTCACGTAGGACACAAAGGCATTATTACTGCACTAGGTCCAAAACGAAAATAACCAATTATATAGTTCGACCTGCAGTTACGCGCCAAATTCAAACAGTTATTTTTAGCCACGTGCATATTCCCTAATAGTTATTAGCGCTACGTTCAGTATGCGTGGGAATCATTAGTAATTTGCTGGACATGGACAAAAAAACTGGTCAAATAACAGATTTATTTTTCACCTTGTTACTAGAGTAAAGCATAATAATGCTATATAAGTACTTGCTCTAGTTGGTCTGTATTTGTAAGTATTTGAGAAAAGTAGAAAATAACAGGGGCGGATCCAGGATTTCAAGCTAGGGGGGGCGCACTTAACAAAATTGCGCCGAGCGGAGGGGAGCGCGAACATTTTTGGGGTATTTCGTGTGAAAAATCACGATTTTACGCCAAAAAATCATATTTTTTTCAATTGCGGAGGTAGGCGCAAAATTTGTTGAGGTATTTCGTGTGAAAAATCACGATTTTACGCCAAAAAATCATATTTTTTCCAATTTTAAGGGGGGGGGGGGCGCCGGGTGCGCCTCCCCCTGGATCCGCCCCTGAATAATACCGAGGTTAAACGTCTTATAGGTGTACGCTTTTGTTAACTTTTTATTTTGACAAGACTTCACACAAGTGTTAAAAGGTTTAAATCTCAAAAACAATAATAATGACAGTGTTTAACTGAGAAATGACTTACCAATAGTAATACATTTACACTTCACTCATAATTCACGGGCGTATCATTTGCTTTACCAACAATTTTCCCTGGTACGACATGCTGCACCAATAATTTTCACTGGTACGACATGCTGCACCAATAATTTTCCCTGGTACGACATACTGCACCAATAATTTTCCCTGGTCCGACATACTGAACCGATAATTTTCCCTGGTACGACATACTGCACCGATAATTTTCCCTGGTACGACATACTGCACCGATAATTTTCCCTGGTACGACATACTGTACTGATAATTTTCACTAGTAAGGAATGCATAAAAATATGATTATTTCGTTGCTGTACCGTACCTGATATCGCGAACAATAAAAGGTGGTTTATATTTTCTTGCGAACAGGATAATACACGTGTAGTTGTGAAGACCATAGATATAGATACGTGTAGTTGTGAAGACTATAGATATAGATATGTGTAGTTGTGAAGATTATATATATAGATATGTGTAGTTGTGAAGATTATAGATATAGATATGTGTAGTTGTGAAGATTATAGATATAGATATGTGTAGTTGTGAAGATTATAGATATAGATATGTGTAGTTGTGAAGATTATAGATATAGATATGTGTAGTTGTGAAGATTATAGATATAGATATGTGTAGTTGTGAAGACCATAGATATAGATATGTGTAGTTGTGAAGATTATAGATATAGATATGTGTAGTTGTGAAGATTATAGATATAGATATGTGTAGTTGTGAAGACTATAGATATAGATATGTGTAGTTGTGAAGATTATATATATAGATATGTGTAGTTGTGAAGATTATAGATATAGATATGTGTAGTTGTGAAGATCATAGATATAGATATGTGTAGTTGTGAAGACTATAGATATAGATATGTGTAGTTGTGAAGACTATAGATATAGATATGTATAGTTGTGAAGATCATAGATATAGATATGTGTAGTTGTGAAGACTATAGATATAGATATGTATAGTTGTGAAGACCATAGATATAGATATGTGTAGTTGTGAAGACTATAGATATAGATACGTGTAGTTGTGAAGACTATAGATATAGATATGTGTAGTTGTGAAGATTATAGATATAGATATGTGTAGTTGTGAAGATTATAGATATAGATATGTGTAGTTGTGAAGATTATAGATATAGATATGTGTAGTTGTGAAGACTATAGATATAGATATGTATAGTTGTGAAGATCATAGATATAGATATGTGTAGTTGTGAAGACTATAGATATAGATATGTATAGTTGTGAAGACCATAGATATAGATATGTGTAGTTGTGAAGACTATAGATATAGATACGTGTAGTTGTGAAGACTATAGATATAGATATGTGTAGTTGTGAAGATTATAGATATAGATATGTGTAGTTGTGAAGATTATAGATATAGATATGTGTAGTTGTGAAGACTATAGATATAGATATGTATAGTTGTGAAGATTATAGATATAGATATGTATAGTTGTGAAGATTATAGATATAGATATGTGTAGTTGTGAAGACTATAGATATAGATATGTATAGTTGTGAAGATTATAGATATAGATTAGCATATTGACATTAATTTAGACATCAAACACACTTGACAAAAGGAGGAGAATTCTGGGTTCAGAGTTGATAACATCAAAGTGAAGGAAAATATGTCAGGTTGAGTGTTGAACAGAATGAATCAGACATGTAAGTAAGAGGGACAAACGAAGACAAGAAAGAAATGTTTAAAACCAGGAGTCATCCCGGAAAATGGCACTTGGTGTATTTCCGTGATGTCCGATGACAAACGTATTTACTTAATGTACTGACCCAAATATAATGAATGTAACTATTCATTACAAAATAACAAGAGCACACATTATCTGAATATGTTGTGCAAATGTTCTCGTTCTCTGGAATATATTACAGGTTGGACGAATTTAATCAAAGTAATAGACTAATTGCACATTTCCAACTTGATTCTAAAATTATCCAAGTTACACTTTTATGGGAGTTATTTCCCTTTAGCACACATTAAAAGTGTTTCATTTCATGCAAGTTCAATGATAGCATATATTTCCCTCATAAATGTTATGTAACCATTTGTGAATTTTCTAGATCCTATAACATTATCCTCTGATTTTTCCAAGGTTCAAATACATGTATCTACATATTATAAGAAAACCATACTCATTTTTTTTAATATCTTTCCGTTCATCTGGTTAAAACTAGAACCATAGGGCCTGACTTAAGTAAAATAACTCCTATAAACACGCATAATTTTAGAATCAAATCGGGAATGTGTAACAATATTTGCACACTATATAAAATATATACAAATTGAGGAAAACATTGGTCTACCATCATATCATTATGTACTAAACAAAATACGAGGTATTTGTTTTTATTATCTTAATGACTTTAAGATAAATCAAGAGCATTTTAAGGATTAGTTTAGTTGCAATATTAGTATGTCATGCTGAGATATTAGTTGTAATATTAGTATGTTATGCTGAGATATTAGTTGTAATATTAGTATGTCATGCTGAGATATTAGTTGTAATATTAGTATGTCATACTGAGATATTAGTTGTAATATTAGTATGTTATACTGAGATATTAGTTGTAATATTAGTATGTCATACTGAGATATTAGTTGTAATATTAGTATGTTATACTGAGATATTAGTTGTAATATTAGTATGTTATACTGATATATTAGTTGTAATATTAGTATGTTATACTGAGATATTAGTTGTAATATTAGTATGTTATACTGAGATATTATAGTTGTAATATTAGTATGTTATACTGAGATATTAGTTGTAATATTAGTATGTTATACTGAGATATTAGTTGTAATATTAGTATGTTATACTGAGATATTAGTTGTAATATTAGTATGTTATACTGATATATTAGTTGTAATATTAGTATGTTATACTGAGATATTAGTTGTAATATTAGTATGTTATACTGAGATATTAGTTGTAATATTAGAATGTCATACTGAGATATTAGATGTAATATTAGTATGTTATACTGAGATATTAGTTGTAATATTGGTATGTTATACTGAGATATTAGTTGTAATATTAGTATGTTATACTGAGATATTAGTTGTAATATTAGTATGTTATACTGATATATTAGTTGTAATATTAGTATGTCATACTGAGATATTAGTTGTAATATTAGTATGTTATACTGAGATATTAGTTGTAATATTAGTATGTCATACTGAGATATTAGTTGTAATATTAGTATGTTATACTGAGATATTAGTTGTAATATTAGTATGTCATACAGAGATATTAGTTGTAATATTAGTATGTCATACTGAGATATTAGTTGTAATATTAGTATGTCATACTGAGATATTAGTTGTAATATTAGTATGTCATACTGAGATATTAGTTGTAATATTAGTATGTTATACTGAGATATTAGTTGTAATATTAGTATGTTATACTGAGATATTAGTTGTATTATGAGTATGTCATACTGAGATATTAGTTGTAATATTAGTATGTCATACTGAGATATTAGTTGTAATATTAGTATGTTATACTGAGATATTAGTTGTAATATTGGTATGTTATACTGAGATATTAGTTGTAATATTAGTATGTTATATTGAGATATTAGTTGTAATATTAGTATGTTATACTGAGATATTAGTTGTAATATTAGTATGTTATACTGAGATATTAGTTGTAATATTAGTATGTCATACTGAGATATTAGTTGTAATATTAGTATGTCATACTGAGATATTAGTTGTAATATTAGTATGTCATACTGAGATATTAGTTGTAATATTAGTATGTCATACTGAGATATTAGTTGTAATATTAGTATGTCATACTGAGATATTAGTTGTAATATTAGTATGTCATACTGAAATATTAGTTGTAATATTAGTATGTTATACTGAGATATTAGTTGTAATATTAGTATGTTATACTGAGATATTAGTTGTAATATTAGTATGTTATACTGAGATATTAGTTGTAATATTAGTATGTTATACTGAGATATTAGTTGTAATATTAGTATGTTATACTGAGATATTAGTTGTAATATTAGTATGTTATACTGAGATATTAGTTGTAATATTAGTATGTCATACTGAGATATTAGATGTAATATTAGTATGTTATACTGAGATATTAGTTGTAATATTGGTATGTTATACTGAGATATTAGTTGTAATATTAGTATGTTATACTGAGATATTAGTTGTAATATTAGTATGTTATACTGAGATATTAGTTGTAATATTAGTATGTCATACTGAGATATTAGATGTAATATTAGTATGTTATACTGAGATATTAGTTGTAATATTAGTATGTTATACTGAGATATTATAGTTGTAATATTAGTATGTTATACTGAGATATTAGTTGTAATATTAGTATGTTATACTGAGATATTAGTTGTAATATTAGTATGTTATACTGAGATATTAGTTTTAATATTAGTATGTCATACTGAGATATTAGTTGTAATATTAGTATGTTATATTGAGATATTAGTTGTAATATTAGTATGTTATACTGAGATATTAGTTGTAATATTAGTATGTTATACTGAGATATTAGTTGTAATATTAGTATGTCATACTGAGATATTAGTTGTAATATTAGTATGTTATATTGAGATACTAGTTGTAATATTAGTATGTTATACTGAGATATTAGTTGTAATATTAGTATGTCATACTGAGATATTAGTTGTAATATTAGTATGTTATACTGAGATATTAGTTGTAATATTAGTATGTCATACTGAAATATTAGTTGTAATATTAGTATGTTATACTGAGATATTAGTTGTAATATTAGTATGTCATACTGAGATATTAGTTGTAATATTAGTATGTCATACTGAGATATTAATTGTAATATTAGTATGTCATACTGAGATATTAGTTGTAATATTAGTATGTTATACTGAGATATTAGTTGTAATATTAGTATGTTATACTGAGATATTAGTTGTAATATTAGTATGTTATACTGAGATATTAGTTGTAATATTAGTATGTCATACTGAGATATTAGTAGTAATATTAGTATTTTATATCGAGATATTAGTTGTAATATTAGTATGTTATACTGAGATATTAGTTGTAATATTAGTATGTCATACTGAGATATTAGTTGTAATATTAGTATGTTATACTGAGATATTAGTTGTAATATTAGTATGTTATACTGAGATATTAGTTGTAATATTAGTATGTTATACTGAGATATTAGATGTAATATTAGTATGTTATACTGAGATATTAGTTGTAATATTAGTATGTTATACTGAGATATTAGTTGTAATATTAGTATGTCATACTGATATATTAGTTGTAATATTAGTATGTTATACTGAGATATTAGTTGTAATATTAGTATGTTATACTGAGATATTAATTGTAATATTAGTATGTTATACTGAGATATTAGTTCTAATATTAGTATGTTATAATGAGATATTAGTTGTAATATTAGTATGTTATACTGAGATATTAGTTGTAATATTAGTATGTTATACTGAGATATTAGTTGTAATATTAGTATGTCATACTGAGATATTAGTTGTAATATTAGTATGTTATACTGAGATATTAGTTGTAATATTAGTATGTTATACTGAGATATTAGTTGTAATATTAGTATGTTATACTGATATATTAGTTGTAATATTAGTATGTTATACTGAGATATTAGTTGTAATATTAGTATGTTATACTGAGATATTATAGTTGTAATATTAGTATGTTATACTGAGATATTAGTTGTAATATTAGTATGTTATACTGAGATATTAGTTGTAATATTAGTATGTTATACTGAGATATTAGTTGTAATATTAGTATGTTATACTGATATATTAGTTGTAATATTAGTATGTTATACTGAGATATTAGTTGTAATATTAGTATGTTATACTGATATATTAGTTGTAATATTAGTATGTCATACTGAGATATTAGTTGTAATATTAGTATGTTATACTGAGATATTAGTTGTAATATTAGTATGTCATACTGAGATATTAGTTGTAATATTAGTATGTTATACTGAGATATTAGTTGTAATATTAGTATGTCATACAGAGATATTAGTTGTAATATTAGTATGTCATACTGAGATATTAGATGTAATATTAGTATGTCATACTGAGATATTAGTTGTAATATTAGTATGTCATACTGAGATATTAGTTGTAATATTAGTATGTTATACTGAGATATTAGTTGTAATATTAGTATGTTATACTGAGATATTAGTTGTATTATGAGTATGTCATACTGAGATATTAGTTGTAATATTAGTATGTCATACTGAGATATTAGTTGTAATATTAGTATGTTATACTGAGATATTAGTTGTAATATTGGTATGTTATACTGAGATATTAGTTGTAATATTAGTATGTTATATTGAGATATTAGTTGTAATATTAGTATGTTATACTGAGATATTAGTTGTAATACTAGTATGTTATACTGAGATATTAGTTGTAATATTAGTATGTCATACTGAGATATTAGTTGTAATATTAGTATGTCATACTGAGATATTAGTTGTAATATTAGTATGTCATACTGAGATATTAGTTGTAATATTAGTATGTCATACTGAGATATTAGTTGTAATATTAGTATGTCATACTGAGATATTAGTTGTAATATTAGTATGTCATACTGAAATATTAGTTGTAATATTAGTATGTTATACTGAGATATTAGTTGTAATATTAGTATGTTATACTGAGATATTAGTTGTAATATTAGTATGTTATACTGAGATATTAGTTGTAATATTAGTATGTTATACTGAGATATTAGTTGTAATATTAGTATGTTATACTGAGATATTAGTTGTAATATTAGTATGTTATACTGAGATATTAGTTGTAATATTAGTATGTCATACTGAGATATTAGATGTAATATTAGTATGTTATACTGAGATATTAGTTGTAATATTAGTATGTCATACTGAGATATTAGTTGTAATATTAGTATGTTATACTGAGATATTAGTTGTAATATTAGTATGTTATACTGATATATTAGTTGTAATATTAGTATGTTATACTGAGATATTAGTTGTAATATTAGTATGTTATACTGAGATATTATAGTTGTAATATTAGTATGTTATACTGAGATATTAGTTGTAATATTAGTATGTTATACTGAGATATTAGTTGTAATATTAGTATGTTATACTGAGATATTAGTTGTAATATTAGTATGTCATACTGAGATATTAGATGTAATATTAGTATGTTATACTGAGATATTAGTTGTAATATTGGTATGTTATACTGAGATATTAGTTGTAATATTAGTATGTTATACTGAGATATTAGTTGTAATATTAGTATGTTATACTGAGATATTAGTTGTAATATTAGTATGTCATACTGAGATATTAGATGTAATATTAGTATGTTATACTGAGATATTAGTTGTAATATTAGTATGTTATACTGAGATATTATAGTTGTAATATTAGTATGTTATACTGAGATATTAGTTGTAATATTAGTATGTTATACTGAGATATTAGTTTTAATATTAGTATGTCATACTGAGATATTAGTTGTAATATTAGTATGTTATATTGAGATATTAGTTGTAATATTAGTATGTTATACTGAGATATTAGTTGTAATATTAGTATGTTATACTGAGATATTAGTTGTAATATTAGTATGTCATACTGAGATATTAGTTGTAATATTAGTATGTTATATTGAGATACTAGTTGTAATATTAGTATGTTATACTGAGATATTAGTTGTAATATTAGTATGTCATACTGAGATATTAGTTGTAATATTAGTATGTTATACTGAGATATTAGTTGTAATATTAGTATGTCATACTGAAATATTAGTTGTAATATTAGTATGTTATACTGAGATATTAGTTGTAATATTAGTATGTCATACTGAGATATTAGTTGTAATATTAGTATGTCATACTGAGATATTAATTGTAATATTAGTATGTCATACTGAGATATTAGTTGTAATATTAGTATGTTATACTGAGATATTAGTTGTAATATTAGTATGTTATACTGAGATATTAGTTGTAATATTAGTATGTTATACTGAGATATTAGTTGTAATATTAGTATGTCATACTGAGATATTAGTAGTAATATTAGTATTTTATATCGAGATATTAGTTGTAATATTAGTATGTTATACTGAGATATTAGTTGTAATATTAGTATGTCATACTGAGATATTAGTTGTAATATTAGTATGTTATACTGAGATATTAGTTGTAATATTAGTATGTTATACTGAGATATTAGTTGTAATATTAGTATGTTATACTGAGATATTAGATGTAATATTAGTATGTTATACTGAGATATTAGTTGTAATATTAGTATGTTATACTGAGATATTAGTTGTAATATTAGTATGTCATACTGATATATTAGTTGTAATATTAGTATGTTATACTGAGATATTAGTTGTAATATTAGTATGTTATACTGAGATATTAATTGTAATATTAGTATGTTATACTGAGATATTAGTTCTAATATTAGTATGTTATAATGAGATATTAGTTGTAATATTAGTATGTTATACTGAGATATTAGTTGTAATATTAGTATGTTATACTGAGATATTAGTTGTAATATTAGTATGTCATACTGAGATATTAGTTGTAATATTAGTATGTTATACTGAGATATTAGTTGTAATATTAGTATGTTATACTGAGATATTAGTTGTAATATTAGTATGTTATACTGATATATTAGTTGTAATATTAGTATGTTATACTGAGATATTAGTTGTAATATTAGTATGTTATACTGAGATATTATAGTTGTAATATTAGTATGTTATACTGAGATATTAGTTGTAATATTAGTATGTTATACTGAGATATTAGTTGTAATATTAGTATGTTATACTGAGATATTAGTTGTAATATTAGTATGTTATACTGATATATTAGTTGTAATATTAGTATGTTATACTGAGATATTAGTTGTAATATTAGTATGTTATACTGATATATTAGTTGTAATATTAGTATGTCATACTGAGATATTAGTTGTAATATTAGTATGTTATACTGAGATATTAGTTGTAATATTAGTATGTCATACTGAGATATTAGTTGTAATATTAGTATGTTATACTGAGATATTAGTTGTAATATTAGTATGTCATACAGAGATATTAGTTGTAATATTAGTATGTCATACTGAGATATTAGATGTAATATTAGTATGTCATACTGAGATATTAGTTGTAATATTAGTATGTCATACTGAGATATTAGTTGTAATATTAGTATGTTATACTGAGATATTAGTTGTAATATTAGTATGTTATACTGAGATATTAGTTGTATTATGAGTATGTCATACTGAGATATTAGTTGTAATATTAGTATGTCATACTGAGATATTAGTTGTAATATTAGTATGTTATACTGAGATATTAGTTGTAATATTGGTATGTTATACTGAGATATTAGTTGTAATATTAGTATGTTATATTGAGATATTAGTTGTAATATTAGTATGTTATACTGAGATATTAGTTGTAATACTAGTATGTTATACTGAGATATTAGTTGTAATATTAGTATGTCATACTGAGATATTAGTTGTAATATTAGTATGTCATACTGAGATATTAGTTGTAATATTAGTATGTCATACTGAGATATTAGTTGTAATATTAGTATGTCATACTGAGATATTAGTTGTAATATTAGTATGTCATACTGAGATATTAGTTGTAATATTAGTATGTCATACTGAAATATTAGTTGTAATATTAGTATGTTATACTGAGATATTAGTTGTAATATTAGTATGTTATACTGAGATATTAGTTGTAATATTAGTATGTTATACTGAGATATTAGTTGTAATATTAGTATGTTATACTGAGATATTAGTTGTAATATTAGTATGTTATACTGAGATATTAGTTGTAATATTAGTATGTTATACTGAGATATTAGTTGTAATATTAGTATGTCATACTGAGATATTAGATGTAATATTAGTATGTTATACTGAGATATTAGTTGTAATATTGGTATGTTATTCTGAGATATTAGTTGTAATATTAGTATGTTATACTGAGATATTAGTTGTAATATTAGTATGTTATACTGAGATATTAGTTGTAATATTAGTATGTCATACTGAGATATTAGATGTAATATTAGTATGTTATACTGAGATATTAGTTGTAATATTAGTATGTTATACTGAGATATTATAGTTGTAATATTAGTATGTTATACTGAGATATTAGTTGTAATATTAGTATGTTATACTGAGATATTAGTTGTAATATTAGTATGTTATACTGAGATATTAGTTGTAATATTAGTATGTCATACTGAGATATTAGTTGTAATATTAGTATGTTATATTGAGATACTAGTTGTAATATTAGTATGTTATACTGAGATATTAGTTGTAATATTAGTATGTCATACTGAGATATTAGTTGTAATATTAGTATGTTATATTGAGATATTAGTTGTAATATTAGTATGTTATACTGAGATATTAGTTGTAATATTAGTATGTTATACTGAGATATTAGTTGTAATATTAGTATGTCATACTGAGATATTAGTTGTAATATTAGTATGTTATATTGAGATACTAGTTGTAATATTAGTATGTTATACTGAGATATTAGTTGTAATATTAGTATGTCATACTGAGATATTAGTTGTAATATTAGTATGTTATACTGAGATATTAGTTGTAATATTAGTATGTCATACTGAAATATTAGTTGTAATATTAGTATGTTATACTGAGATATTAGTTGTAATATTAGTATGTCATACTGAGATATTAGTTGTAATATTAGTATGTCATACTGAGATATTAATTGTAATATTAGTATGTCATACTGAGATATTAGTTGTAATATTAGTATGTTATACTGAGATATTAGTTGTAATATTAGTATGTTATACTGAGATATTAGTTGTAATATTAGTATGTTATACTGAGATATTAGTTGTAATATTAGTATGTCATACTGAGATATTAGTAGTAATATTAGTATTTTATATCGAGATATTAGTTGTAATATTAGTATGTTATACTGAGATATTAGTTGTAATATTAGTATGTCATACTGAGATATTAGTTGTAATATTAGTATGTTATACTGAGATATTAGTTGTAATATTAGTATGTTATACTGAGATATTAGTTGTAATATTAGTATGTTATACTGAGATATTAGATGTAATATTAGTATGTTATACTGAGATATTAGTTGTAATATTAGTATGTTATACTGAGATATTAGTTGTAATATTAGTATGTCATACTGAAATATTAGTTGTAATATTAGTATGTCATACTGAGATATTAGTTGTAATATTAGTATGTCATACTGAGATATTAGTTGTAATATTAGTATGTCATACTGAGATATTAGTTGTAATATTAGTATGTCATACTGAGATATTAGTTGTAATATTAGTATGTCATACTGAAATATTAGTTGTAATATTAGTATGTTATACTGAGATATTAGTTGTAATATTAGTATGTTATACTGAGATATTAGTTGTAATATTAGTATGTTATACTGAGATATTAGTTGTAATATTAGTATGTTATACTGAGATATTAGTTGTAATATTAGTATGTTATACTGAGATATTAGTTGTAATATTAGTATGTTATACTGAGATATTAGTTGTAATATTAGTATGTCATACTGAGATATTAGATGTAATATTAGTATGTCATACTGAGATATTAGTTGTAATATTGGTATGTTATACTGAGATATTAGTTGTAATATTAGTATGTTATACTGAGATATTAGTTGTAATATTAGTATGTTATACTGAGATATTAGTTGTAATATTAGTATGTCATACTGAGATATTAGATGTAATATTAGTATGTTATACTGAGATATTAGTTGTAATATTAGTATGTTATACTGAGATATTATAGTTGTAATATTAGTATGTTATACTGAGATATTAGTTGTAATATTAGTATGTTATACTGAGATATTAGTTGTAATATTAGTATGTTATACTGAGATATTAGTTTTAATATTAGTATGTCATACTGAGATATTAGTTGTAATATTAGTATGTTATATTGAGATATTAGTTGTAATATTAGTATGTTATACTGAGATATTAGTTGTAATATTAGTATGTTATACTGAGATATTAGTTGTAATATTAGTATGTCATACTGAGATATTAGTTGTAATATTAGTATGTTATATTGAGATACTAGTTGTAATATTAGTATGTTATACTGAGATATTAGTTGTAATATTAGTATGTCATACTGAGATATTAGTTGTAATATTAGTATGTTATACTGAGATATTAGTTGTAATATTAGTATGTCATACTGAAATATTAGTTGTAATATTAGTATGTTATACTGAGATATTAGTTGTAATATTAGTATGTCATACTGAGATATTAGTTGTAATATTAGTATGTCATACTGTGATATTAATTGTAATATTAGTATGTCATACTGAGATATTAGTTGTAATATTAGTATGTTATACTGAGATATTAGTTGTAATACTAGTATGTTATACTGAGATATTAGTTGTAATATTCGTATGTTATACTGAGATATTAGTTGTAATATTAGTATGTCATACTGAGATATTAGTAGTAATATTAGTATTTATATCGAGATATTAGTTGTAATATTAGTATGTTATACTGAGATATTAGTTGTAATATTAGTATGTCATACTGAGATATTAGTTGTAATATTAGTATGTTATACTGAGATATTAGTTGTAATATTAGTATGTTATACTGAGATATTAGTTGTAATATTAGTATGTTATACTGAGATATTAGATGTAATATTAGTATGTTATACTGAGATATTAGTTGTAATATTAGTATGTTATACTGAGATATTAGTTGTAATATTAGTATGTCATACTGAGATATTAGTTGTAATATTAGTATGTTATACTGAGATATTAGTTGTAATATTAGTATGTTATACTGAGATATTAATTGTAATATTAGTATGTTATACTGAGATATTAGTTCTAATATTAGTATGTTATAATGAGATATTAGTTGTAATATTAGTATGTTATACTGAGATATTAGTTGTAATATTAGTATGTTATACTGAGATATTAGTTGTAATATTAGTATGTCATACTGAGATATTAGTTGTAATATTAGTATGTTATACTGAGATATTAGTTGTAATATTAGTATGTTATACTGAGATATTAGTTGTAATATTAGTATGTTATACTGATATATTAGTTGTAATATTAGTATGTTATACTGAGATATTAGTTGTAATATTAGTATGTTATACTGAGATATTATAGTTGTAATATTAGTATGTTATACTGAGATATTAGTTGTAATATTAGTATGTTATACTGAGATATTAGTTGTAATATTAGTATGTTATACTGAGATATTAGTTGTAATATTAGTATGTTATACTGATATATTAGTTGTAATATTAGTATGTTATACTGAGATATTAGTTGTAATATTAGTATGTTATACTGAGATATTAGTTGTAATATTAGTATGTCATACTGAGATATTAGATGTAATATTAGTATGTTATACTGAGATATTAGTTGTAATATTGGTATGTTATACTGAGATATTAGTTGTAATATTAGTATGTTATACTGAGATATTAGTTGTAATATTAGTATGTTATACTGATATATTAGTTGTAATATTAGTATGTCATACTGAGATATTAGTTGTAATATTAGTATGTTATACTGAGATATTAGTTGTAATATTAGTATGTCATACTGAGATATTAGTTGTAATATTAGTATGTTATACTGAGATATTAGTTGTAATATTAGTATGTCATACAGAGATATTAGTTGTAATATTAGTATGTCATACTGAGATATTAGTTGTAATATTAGTATGTCATACTGAGATATTAGTTGTAATATTAGTATGTCATACTGAGATATTAGTTGTAATATTAGTATGTTATACTGAGATATTAGTTGTAATATTAGTATGTTATACTGAGATATTAGTTGTATTATGAGTATGTCATACTGAGATATTAGTTGTAATATTAGTATGTCATACTGAGATATTAGTTGTAATATTAGTATGTTATACTGAGATATTAGTTGTAATATTGGTATGTTATACTGAGATATTAGTTGTAATATTAGTATGTTATACTGAGATATTAGTTGTAATATTAGTATGTTATACTGAGATATTAGTTGTAATATTAGTATGTTATACTGAGATATTAGTTGTAATATTAGTATGTCATACTGAGATATTAGTTGTAATATTAGTATGTCATACTGAGATATTAGTTGTAATATTAGTATGTCATACTGAGATATTAGTTGTAATATTAGTATGTCATACTGAGATATTAGTTGTAATATTAGTATGTCATACTGAGATATTAGTTGTAATATTAGTATGTCATACTGAAATATTAGTTGTAATATTAGTATGTTATACTGAGATATTAGTTGTAATATTAGTATGTTATACTGAGATATTAGTTGTAATATTAGTATGTTATACTGAGATATTAGTTGTAATATTAGTATGTTATACTGAGATATTAGTTGTAATATTAGTATGTTATACTGAGATATTAGTTGTAATATTAGTATGTTATACTGAGATATTAGTTGTAATATTAGTATTGTCATACTGAGATATTAGATGTAATATTAGTATGTTATACTGAGATATTAGTTTGTAATATTAGTATGTTATACTGAGATATTAGTTGTAATATTAGTATGTTATACTGAGATATTAGTTGTAATATTAGTATGTTATACTGAGATATTAGTTGTAATATTAGTATGTCATACTGAGATATTAGATGTAATATTAGTATGTTATACTGAGATATTAGTTGTAATATTAGTATGTTATACTGAGATATTATAGTTGTAATATTAGTATGTTATACTGAGATATTAGTTGTAATATTAGTATGTTATACTGAGATATTAGTTGTAATATTAGTATGTTATACTGAGATATTAGTTTTAATATTAGTATGTCATACTGAGATATTAGTTGTAATATTAGTATGTTATATTGAGATATTAGTTGTAATATTAGTATGTTATACTGAGATATTAGTTGTAATATTAGTATGTTATACTGAGATATTAGTTGTAATATTAGTATGTCATACTGAGATATTAGTTGTAATATTAGTATGTTATATTGAGATACTAGTTGTAATATTAGTATGTTATACTGAGATATTAGTTGTAATATTAGTATGTCATACTGAGATATTAGTTGTAATATTAGTATGTTATACTGAGATATTAGTTGTAATATTAGTATGTCATACTGAAATATTAGTTGTAATATTAGTATGTTATACTGAGATATTAGTTGTAATATTAGTATGTCATACTGAGATATTAGTTGTAATATTAGTATGTCATACTGAGATATTAATTGTAATATTAGTATGTCATACTGAGATATTAGTTGTAATATTAGTATGTTATACTGAGATATTAGTTGTAATATTAGTATGTTATACTGAGATATTAGTTGTAATATTAGTATGTTATACTGAGATATTAGTTGTAATATTAGTATGTCATACTGAGATATTAGTAGTAATATTAGTATTTTATATCGAGATATTAGTTGTAATATTAGTATGTTATACTGAGATATTAGTTGTAATATTAGTATGTCATACTGAGATATTAGTTGTAATATTAGTATGTTATACTGAGATATTAGTTGTAATATTAGTATGTTATACTGAGATATTAGTTGTAATATTAGTATGTTATACTGAGATATTAGATGTAATATTAGTATGTTATACTGAGATATTAGTTGTAATATTAGTATGTTATACTGAGATATTAGTTGTAATATTAGTATGTCATACTGAGATATTAGTTGTAATATTAGTATGTTATACTGAGATATTAGTTGTAATATTAGTATGTTATACTGAGATATTAATTGTAATATTAGTATGTTATACTGAGATATTAGTTCTAATATTAGTATGTTATAATGAGATATTAGTTGTAATATTAGTATGTTATACTGAGATATTAGTTGTAATATTAGTATGTTATACTGAGATATTAGTTGTAATATTAGTATGTCATACTGATATATTAATTGTAATATTAGTATGTCATACTGAGATATTAGTTGTAATATTAGTATGTTATACTGAGATATTAGTTGTAATATTAGTATGTTATACTGAGATATTAGTTGTAATATTAGTATGTTATACTGAGATATTAGTTGTAATATTAGTATGTCATACTGAGATATTAATTGTAATATTAGTATGTCATACTGAGATATTAGTTGTAATATTAGTATGTTATACTGAGATATTAGTTGTAATATTAGTATGTCATACTGAGATATTAGTTGTAATATTAGTATGTCATACTGAGATATTAATTGTAATATTAGTATGTCATACTGAGATATTAGTTGTAATATTAGTATGTTATACTGAGATATTAGTTGTAATATTAGTATGTTATACTGAGATATTAGTTGTAATATTAGTATGTCATACTGAGATATTAGTTGTAATATTAGTATGTTATACTGAGATATTAGTTGTAATATTAGTATGTTATACTGAGATATTAATTGTAATATTAGTATGTTATACTGAGATATTAGTTGTAATATTAGTATGTTATAATGAGATATTAGTTGTAATATTAGTATGTTATACTGAGATATTAGTTGTAATATTAGTATGTTATACTGAGATATTAGTTGTAATATTAGTATGTTATACTGAGATATTAGTTGTAATATTAGTATGTTATACTGAGATATTAGTTGTAATATTAGTATGTTATACTGAGATATTAGTTGTAATATTAGTATGTTATACTGAGATATTAGTTGTAATATTAGTATGTCATACTGAGATATTAATTGTAATATTAGTATGTCATACTGAGATATTAGTTGTAATATTAGTATGTTATACTGAGATATTAGTTGTAATATTAGTATGTTATACTGAGATATTAGCTGTAATATTAGTATGTTATACTGAGATATTAGTTGTAATATTAGTATGTTATACTGAGATATTAGTTGTAATATTAGTATGTCATACTGAGATATTAATTGTAATATTAGTATGTCATACTGAGATATTAGTTGTAATATTAGTATGTTATACTGAGATATTAGTTGTAATATTAGTATGTCATACTGAGATATTAGTTGTAATATTAGTATGTCATACTGAGATATTAATTGTAATATTAGTATGTCATACTGAGATATTAGTTGTAATATTAGTATGTCATACCGAGATATTAGTTGTAATATTAGTATGTTATACTGAGATATTAGTTGTAATATTAGTATGTTATACTGAGATATTAATTGTAATATTAGTATGTTATACTGAGATATTAGTTCTAATATTAGTATGTTATAATGAGATATTAGTTGTAATATTAGTATGTTATACTGAGATATTAGTTGTAATATTAGTATGTTATACTGAGATATTAGTTGTAATATTAGTATGTTATACTGAGATATTAGTTGTAATATTAGTATGTTATACTGAGATATTAGTTGTAATATTAGTATGTTATACTGAGATATTAGTTGTAATATTAGTATGTTATACTGAGATATTAGTTGTAATATTAGTATGTCATACTGAGATATTAATTGTAATATTAGTATGTCATACTGAGATATTAGTTGTAATATTAGTATGTTATACTGAGATATTAGTTGTAATATTAGTATGTTATACTGAGATATTAGCTGTAATATTAGTATGTTATACTGAGATATTAGTTGTAATATTAGTATGTTATACTGAGATATTAGCTGTAATATTAGTATGTTATACTGAGATATTAGTTGTAATATTAGTATGTTATACTGACATATTAGATGTAATATTAGTATGTTATACTGAGATATTAGTTGTAATATTAGTATGTAATGCAGAGATATCAAGTGGTTGAGTAAGAGTGTTAATATTTCCTCAGTACTTGATTTATTGTATAATAATCCACTCTGGGCACGTTGTTATATAACAACATTTTCCTTTATATTGTCAGATTAAATTTTCTAGAAATTGACAATGTAACAAAAAAAACCCGAAAAAAAAGCAATCCCCCCCACAAACCCCAGTAAACCTTTAAATTAAATTCTTTAAATTGTTTTTCTTGATTTTTACTGTCAAATGTTGACAAGAGATTTTAATTTGAATGCATACTAATTATGTCAATCCATCCATCCATCCATCCATCCATCCATCCATCCATCCATCCATCCATCCATCCATCCATCCAGCCAGCCAGCCAGGCTGACATGATACACGTACAGTCGATGACGACAGACCCATAGCATGACACGATACACGTGCAGTCGATGACGACAGACCCATAGCATGACACGATACACGTGCAGTCGATGACGACAGATCCACAGCATAACACGATACACGTGCAGTCAATGACGACAGACCCACGGCATGACGCGATATACGTACAGTCGAGGACGACAGATCCACAGCATGACATGATACACGTACAGTTGATGACGACAGACCCACGGCATGACATGATACACGTACAGTCGATGACGACAGACACACGGCATGACATGATACACGTACAGTCGATGACGACAGACAAATAGCATGACACGATACACGTACAGTTCGTGACGACAGACCCATAGCATGACATGATACACGTGTAGTCGGTAACGACAGACCCATAGCATGACTTGATACACGTACAATCGATGACGACAGACCCACAGCATGACATGATACACGTACAGTTCGTGACGACAGACCCACAGCATGACATGATACACGTACAGTCGATGACGACAGACCCATAGCATGACATGATACACGTACAGTCAATGATGACAGACCCACGGCATGACATGATACACGTACAGTTCGTGACGACAGACCCATAGCATGACATGATTTACGTGTAGTCGGTAACGACAGACCCATAGCATGACTTGATACACGTACAATCGATGACGACAGACCCACAGCATGACATGATACACGTACAGTTCGTGACGACAGACCCACAGCATGACATGATACACGTGTAGTCGGTGACGACAGACCCATAGCATGACATGATACACGTGCAGTCGGTGACGACAGACCACAGCATGACATGATACACGTACAGTCGTATAAAAATAATGCGCACATGGCGGCCTTCACATGAAAACTGATGTAATTACTACCCTGTGGCTACGAAGTGGTTCTTTCATCTATCTATCTTGATATATCATATATGTACACAGCGTATATCACAGTAGTACAAATATAAAATAAACCTTTAATTAACTAACGGTTAATAGACCATACACATATACGTATGGATTCTGATAATAAACTGCTATATATATGTAAAAAGTGCTAGATTTGATGACAAATAATGTAAAAAGTGCTAGATTTGATGACAAATAATGTAAAACATGTAAATAAGAGGTAACAGCTGTGTGATGTATTATTGATTTTTAGTCATTTCTTTGTTACTTCGGAATTTCTCGTTTTAACACTTTTCTTTGAGAATAACAGAACATATCTTATCTGCACTACAACCAAGGTAAGTTTCTAATTTGTAATATAAAAAAAGAGTTTGAAGATAGCAACGAGGTAATCAGAATCCGTATCGAAGAAGAACAGACAACACAATGGCCCCAAAAAAAGTACAATAGGGCAAACAATGATCTACAAAACATACATATAAAACTAAAGATCGAGTAACATGAACCCCACGAAAAACCGGGGGCGAACTCAGGTGCTCCGGAAGGATAGGCAGTTCCTGCTCCACTAGTTACGCCCGTCGTGTTAATATAGTTACAAACGGGGTAACAAGTCATCAATGAGGAAAAGACCGGGAAGTGTTTACGACAAGTGGAACATATCCGTGGTCATTTGTGACACAGATATTCCATAACGGTCAACCAAGTCATGGTGGCGACCGTTCATTTGATCAGTTTAATACATGCTATTGTAATGTTAGTTAGATATCTGTAGCACGGATGTAATAGTCGTAATGTTAGTTAGATATCTGTAGCATGGTTGTAATAGATGTAATGTTAGTTAGATATCTGTAGCATGGTTGTAATAGATGTAATGTTAGTTAGATATCTGTAGCACAGATGTAATAGTCGTAATGTTAGTTAGATATCTGTAGCATGGATGTAATAGTCGTAATGTTAGTTAGATATCTGTAGCATGGATGTAATAGTCGTAATTTTAGTTAGATATCTGTAGCATGGATGTAATAGTTGTAATGTTAGTTAGATATATGTACCACTGATGTAACAGTCGTAATGTTAGTTAGATATCTGTAGAATGGATGTAATAGTCGTAATATTAGTTAGTTATATATCTGTAGGATGGATGTAATAGTCGTAATGTTAGTTAGGTATCTGTAGCATGGATGTAATGGTCGTAATGTTAGTTAGATATCTGTAGGATGGATGTAATAGTCGTAATATTAGTTAGGTATCTGTAGCATGGATATAATAGTCGTAATGTTAGTTAGATATCTGTAGGATGGATGTAATAGTTGTAATGTTAGTTAGATATCTGTAGGATGGATGTAATAGTTGTAATGTTAGTTAGATATCTGTAGGATGGATGTAATAGTTGTAATATTAGTTAGATATCTGTAGGATGGATGTAATAGTTGTAATGTTAGTTAGATATATGTAGGATGGATGTAATAGTTGTAATGTTAGTTAGATATCTGTAGGATGGATGTAATAGTTGTAATGTTAGTTAGATATCTGGAGGATGGATGTAATAGTTGTAATGTTAGTTAGATATCTGTAGGATGGATGTTATAGTTGTAATGTTAGTTAGATATCTGTAGGATGGATGTACTAGTTGTAATGTTAGTTAGATATCTGTAGGATGGATGTAATAGTTGTAATGTTAGTTAGATATCTGTAGCATGGATGTAATAGTTGTAATGTTAGTTAGATATATGTACCACTGATGTAACAGTCGTAATGTTAGTTAGATATCTGTAGAATAGATGTAATAGTCGTAATGTTAGTTAGGTATCTGTAGCATGGATGTAATAGTCGTAATTTTAGTTAGATATCTGTAGCATGGATGTAATAGTTGTAATGTTAGTTAGATATATGTACCACTGATGTAACAGTCGTAATGTTAGTTAGATATCTGTAGAATGGATGTAATAGTCGTAATATTAGTTAGTTATATATCTGTAGGATGGATGTAATAGTCGTAATGTTAGTTAGGTATCTGTAGCATGGATGTAATAGTCGTAATGTTAGTTAGATATCTGTAGGATGGATGTAATAGTCGTAATATTAGTTAGGTATCTGTAGCATGGATATAATAGTCGTAATGTTAGTTAGATATCTGTAGGATGGATGTAATAGTTGTAATGTTAGTTAGATATCTGTAGGATGGATGTAATAGTTGTAATGTTAGTTAGATATCTGTAGGATGGATGTAATAGTTGTAATATTAGTTAGATATCTGTAGCACGGATGTAATAGTCGCAATGCTAGTTAGATATCTGTAGCATGGATGTAACAGTCGTAATATTAGTTAGGTATCTGTAGGATGGATATAATAGTCGTAATGTTAGTTAGATATCTGTAGCATGGATGTAATAGTCGTAAATGTTAGTTAGATACCTGTAGTACAGATGTAATAGTCGTAATGTTAGTTAGATATCTGTAATACTGATGTAATAGTCGTAATGTTAGTTAGATATCTGTAGCATGGATGTAATAGTCGTAATGTTAGTTAGATATCTGTAGTACAGATGTAATAGTCGTAATGTTAGTTAGATATCTGTAGTACTGATGTAATAGTCGTAATGTTAGTTAGATATCTGTAGCATGGATGTAATAGTCGTAATGTTAGTTAGATATCTGTAGGATGGATGTAATAGTCGTAATGTTAGTTAGATATCTGTAGGATGGATGTAATAGTCGTAATGTTAGTTAGATATCTGTAGGATGGATGTAATAGTCGTAATGTTAGTTAGATATCTGTAGGATGGATGTAATAGTCGTAATGTTAGTTAGATATCTGTAGCATGGATGTAACAGTCGTAATGTTAGTTAGATATCTGTAGCACGGATGTAACAGTCGTAATGTTAGTTAGGTATCTGTAGTACAGATGCAATAGTCGTAATGTTAGTTAGATATATGTACCACTGATGTAATAGTCGCAATGTTAGTTAGATATCTGTAGCATGGATGTAACAGTCGTAATATTAGTTAGGTATCTGTAGTACAGATGTAATAGTCGTAATGTTAGTTAGATATCTGTAGCATGGATGTAACAGTCGTAATGTTAGTTAGATATCTGTAGCACGGATGTAACAGTCGTAATGTTAGTTAGGTATCTGTAGTACAGATGCAATAGTCGTAATGTTAGTTAGATATATGTACCACTGATTTAATAGTCGCAATGTTAGTTAGATATCTGTAGCATGGATGTAATAGTCGTAATGTTAGTTAGATATCTGTAGTACAGATGTAATAGTCGTAATGTTAGTTAGATATCTGTAGTACTGATGTAATAGTCGTAATGTTAGTTAGATATCTGTAGCATGGATGTAATAGTCGTAATGTTAGTTAGATATCTGTAGTACAGATGTAATAGTCGTAATGTTAGTTAGATATCTGTAGTACTGATGTAATAGTCGTAATTTTACTTAGATATCTGTAGCATGGATGTAATAGTCGTAATGTTAGTTAGATATCTGTAGCATGGATGTAATAGTCGTAATGTTAGTTAGATATCTGTAGGATGGATGTAATAGTCGTAATGTTAGTTAGATATCTGTAGGATGGATGTAATAGTCGTAATGTTAGTTAGATATCTGTAGGATGGATGTAATAGTCGTAATGTTAGTTAGATATCTGTAGCATGGATGTAATAGTTGTAATGTTAGTTAGATATATGTACCACTGATGTAACAGTCGTAATGTTAGTTAGATATCTGTAGAATGGATGTAATAGTCGTAATGTTAGTTATATATCTGTAGGATGGATGTAATAGTCGTAATGTTAGTTAGATATCTGTAGCATGGATGTAATAGTTGTAATGTTAGTTAGATATATGTACCACTGATGTAACAGTCGTAATGTTAGTTAGATATCTGTAGTACTGATGTAATAGTCGTAATGTTAGTTAGATATCTGTAGCATGGATGTAATAGTCGTAATGTTAGTTAGATATCTGTAGCATGGATGTAATAGTTGTAATGTTAGTTAGATATCTGTAGGATGGATGTAATAGTCGTAATGTTAGTTAGATATCTGTAGGATGGATGTACTAGTCGTAATGTTAGTTAGATATCTGTAGGATGGATGTAATAGTCGTAATGTTAGTTAGATATCTGTTGCATGGATGTAACAGTCATAATGTTAGTTAGGTATCTGTAGCATGGATGTAATAGTCGTAATGTTAGTTAGATATCTGTAGCACGGATGTAACAGTCGTAATGTTAGTTAGGTATCTGTAGTACAGATGCAATAGTCGTAATGTTAGTTAGATATATGTACCACTGATGTAATAGTCGCAATGTTAGTTAGATATCTGTAGCATGGATGTAACAGTCGTAATGTTAGTTAGGTATCTGTAGGATGGATGTAATAGTCGTAATGTTAGTTAGATATCTGTAGCATGGATGTAACAGTCGTAATGTTAGTTAGATATCTGTAGCACGGATGTAACAGTCGTAATGTTAGTTAGGTATCTGTAGTACAGATGCAATAGTCGTAATGTTAGTTAGATATATGTACCACTGATGTAATAGTCGCAATGTTAGTTAGATATCTGTAACATGGATGTAACAGTCATAATATTAGTTAGGTATCTGTAGGATGGATGTAATAGTCGTAATGTTAGTTAGATATCTGTAGCATGGATGTAATAGTCGTAATGTTAGTTAGATATCTGTTGCATGGATGTAACAGTCGTAATGTTAGTTAGGTATCTGTAGTACAGATGTAATAGTCGTAATGTTAGTTAGATATCTGTAGTACAGATGTAACAGTCGTAATATTAGTTAGATATCTGTTGTACATATGTAATAGTCGTAATGTTAGTTAGGTATCTGTAGTACAGATGTAACAGTCGTAATATTAGTTAGATATCTGTAGTACAGATGTAACAGTCGTAATGTTAGTTAGGTATCTGTAGTACAGATGTAATAGTCGTAATGTTAGTTAGATATCTGTAGCACGGATGTAACAGTCGTAATGTTAATTAGATATCTGTAGTACATATGTAACAGTCGTAATGTTAGTTAGATATCTGTAGCACGGATGTAATAGTCGTAATATTAGTTAGATATCTGTAACATGGATGTAACAGTCGTAATATTAGTTAGGTATCTGTAGTACAGATGTAATAGTCGTAATGTTAGTTAGATATCTGTAACATGGATGTAACAGTCGTAATATTAGTTAGGTATCTGTAGTACATATGTAATAGTCGTAATGTTAGTTAGATATCTGTAGTACAGATGTAATAGTCGTAATATTAGTTAGATATCTGTAACATGGATGTAACAGTCGTAATATTAGTTAGGTATCTGTAGTACAGATGTAATAGTCGTAATGTTCTCTTTTATCTACCATTTTCTTAACAATATTTACTGGTACTATATTATATAAGTAATATTATACTTACTGCATACATTATATACAATAGATGTTAAACTCACATTATAAGCTATGGATGTTATATTGATTTATCGTTATGGACTAATACATTATTTACAGTCTACAACAGTGCATCTTTTACTTTTCTTTATCACTGCTGCGACTTTTACCGGACTTGACTATATATATGAGTAACATGCGGGGTGTCTTATCAGAAGCAGGAACTGTTTACCCTTTGCGAGCACTTGAGTTCATCCCCGGTTTTTTCGACATTTAACATTCTGTTCTATAAACCTTATAGTTCCCGTATGACAAAGTTGTGAACATTTAGCTTCCTTTCCATTTAATTTGAATAAATTAAACTATTTGACAACATTGTGAAATGGTGATCTATTACAATGACATGTTTTAGCAGGAACTGCCTTCTATTCCGGAGCACCTGCGTTCAATCCCACTTTCAGTGGGGTTCATGTTACTTTAGTTTTATGTGCAATGTTTTGTAGATCGTTGTTTGTCATTTTGTCCTTTTTCTTCTGGCCATTGTGTTGTCTGTCCTTCATTTTACGGATTCTGACTACCCATTTTGTATCTTCAAACTCTTCATATTAGATATATTATTATTTATACAGTTCTTAAACGATTTATTTATGATTACAACTAGGGTCAACCTCCGTCAGGAATAGGTAACATTATCTGAACTTTTCTGCTATGTTTAGCCTTTAAGGTTTGTAATACTCTCAAACACTTTAAAAAAAAATAAGTTGGATAGCCAATCTTTTGAATTTGAGCGTACTTAATGAAGGTTGTTCTAGTTTCGTGCTGACTAAATTAGATATCTACGTTTATACTGTTCTTTAGGTGTCAAACCAGTAATTCAACCAATCAGAGCTAAGAACAAAAGTAGTCCCTTTTAAAGAAAAAAGTTCCTTTCACTTTGTTGTATTGTGACAAATACTGAATGGAATGGAATAATTAAATTGATAATTGAAGTTAAATGTATAAGGATTATTTTGAGCCCACATTTGATTGATTTAGTTGTATTTTAATATGGATATGGAGGATTTGATGCATGACCTATAAATAGGGAATTTCTGGGAATGCCAGAGCTATTTTTAGAGTAGGTATTTTCCATAGCCTGGCATTTCACTGCAAGACTTTAAACATGGCCTGATATTTTGACAGAACGTAGAGGAATAATGGACGTTTCAGAAAATGTATGGTCTTCGAAAGGTTAAACTTAAGATAAAATGGCCAGGTAGGCTCGAAAAAACACAAATTTAGTAGAAAACCTTAAAGAAATTAATTATAGGTTTCACACCATTAGTATGATAATAGATTGGAAACATGCAACTCTAATCAATATATACATGATGACTCATCTACATACAACAATATTCAATATATACATTATAGCTTATCTACATACAACAATAATCAATATATACATTATAACTTATCTACCTATATGATTTATCAACTGGATTATAATATTAGTAACACACTGGTATCTTCTAGGTGAGAAAGAACTCCTTATTCTTCTGGAGCACACGAGTTCATCCCTAGCTATTAATGGAGTTGTTCTTCTGGAGCACACGAGTTCACCCCTAGATATTAATGGAGTTGTTGTTCTGGAGCACACGAGTTCATCCCTAGCTATTAATGGAGTTGTTGTTCTGGAACACACGAGTTCACCCCTAGCTATTAATGGAGTTGTTGTTCTGGAGCACACGGGTTCACCCCTAGCTATTAATGGATTTGTTGTTCTGGAGCACACGAGTTCACCCCTAGCTATTAATGGAGTTGTTCTTCTGGAGCACACGAGTTCACCCCTAGATATTAATGGAGTTGTTGTTCTGGAGCACACGAGTTCACCCCTAGCTATTAATGGAGTTGTTGTTCTGGAGCACACGAGTTCACCCCTAGCTATTAATGGAGTTGTTCTGGAGCACACGAGTTCATCCCTAGCTATTAATGGAGTTGTTCTTCTGGAGCACACGAGTTCATCCCTAGATATTAATGGAGTTGTTGTTCTGGAACACACGAGTTCACCCCTAGCTATTAATGGAGTTGTTGTTCTGGAACACACGAGTTCACCCCTAGATATTAATGGAGTTGTTGTTCTGGAACACACGAGTTCACCACTAACTATTAATGGAGTTGTTGTCCTGGAACACACGAGTTTATCCCTAGTTATTAATGGAGTTGTTGTTCTGGAACACACGAGTTCACCCCTAGATATTAATGGAGTTGTTGTTCTGGAGCACACGAGTTTATCCCTAGCTATTAATGGAGTTGTTCTTCTGGAGTACACGAGCTCACCCCTAGATATTAATGGAGTTGTTGTTCTGGAGTACACGAGTTCACCCCTAGATATTAATTGAGTTGTTGTTCTGGAGCACACGAGTTCATCCCTAGCTATTAATGGAGTTGTTGTTCTGGAACACACGAGTTCACCCCTAGCTATTAATGGAGTTGTTGTTCTGGAGCACACGAGTTCACCCCTAGCTATTAATGGATTTGTTGTTCTGGAGCACACGAGTTCACACCTAGCTATTAATGGAGTTGTTCTTCTGGAGCACACGAGTTCATCCCTAGCTATTAATGGAGTTGTTGTTCTGGAGCACACGAGTTCACCCCTAGCTATTAATGGAGTTGTTGTTCTGGAGCACACGAGTTCACCCCTAGCTATTAATGGAGTTGTTCTGGAGCACACGAGTTCATCCCTAGCTATTAATGGAGTTTTTCTTCTGGAGCACACGAGTTCATCCCTAGATATTAATGGAGTTGTTTTTCTGGAACACACGAGTTCACCCCTAGCTATTAATGGAGTTGTTGTTCTGGAACACACGAGTTCACCCCTAGATATTAATGGAGTTGTTGTTCTGGAACACACGAGTTCACCCCTAGATATTAATGGAGTTGTTGTTCTGGAACACACGAGTTCACCACTAACTATTAATGGAGTTGTTGTCCTGGAACACACGAGTTTATCCCTAGCTATTAATGGAGTTGTTGTTCTGGAACACACGAGTTCACCCCTAGATATTAATGGAGTTGTTGTTCTGGAGCACACGAGTTTATCCCTAGCTATTAATGGAGTTGTTCTTCTGGAGTACACGAGCTCACCCCTAGATATTAATGGAGTTGTTGTTCTGGAGTACACGAGTTCACCCCTAGATATTAATTGAGTTGTTGTTCTGGAGCACACGAGTTCATCCCTAGCTATTAATGGAGTTGTTGTTCTGGAACACACGAGTTCACCCCTAGCTATTAATGGAGTTGTTGTTCTGGAGCACACTAGTTCACCCCTAGCTATTAATGGATTTGTTGTTCTGGAGCACACGAGTTCACCCCTAGCTATTAATGGAGTTGTTCTTCTGGAGCACACGAGTTCATCCCTAGCTATTAATGGAGTTGTTGTTCTGGAGCACACGAGTTCACCCCTAGCTATTAATGGAGTTGTTGTTCTGGAGCACACGAGTTCACCCCTAGCTATTAATGGAGTTGTTCTGGAGCACACGAGTTCATCCCTAGCTATTAATGGAGTTGTTCTTCTGGAGCACACGAGTTCATCCCTAGATATTAATGGAGTTGTTTTTCTGGAACACACGAGTTCACCCCTAGCTATTAATGGAGTTGTTGTTCTGGAACACACGAGTTCACCCCTATATATTAATGGAGTTGTTGTTCTGGAACACACGAGTTCACCCCTAGCTATTAATGGAGTTGTTGTTCTGGAACACACGAGTTTATCCCTAGCTATTAATGGAGTTGTTGTTCTGGAACACACGAGTTCACCTCTAGACATTAATGGAGTTGTTGTTCTGGAACACACGAGTTCACCCTAGATATTAATGGAGTTGTTGTTCTGGAACACACGAGTTCACCTTAGCTATTAATGGAGTTGTTGTTCTGGAACACACGAGTTCACCCCTAGATATCAATGGAGTTGTTGTTCTGAAACACACGTGTTCACACCTAGCTATTAATGAAGTTGTTGTTCTGGAACACAGGAGTTCACCCTAGATATTAATGGAGTTGTTGTTGCTCAATCTTTAGATATTTGTAGATGTTTTGTAAACCATTGTATATACAGTCAAATCTGTACTAAGAGATCACCTTTAGGACAAAGAAAGAGTGACCTTATAAGACAGGTGACCTCTTGAAATAAGTTTAATTTCTATGAAATTTTCTACTACAGAACTAAAAAAAGATGACCTTTTAATAGAGATGACTGCTTAATAGAGGTGACCGCATGGGCAGGTTTGAATGTATCTTTGCTCTTTTTCGTCCTTTGTATTTTGTCCTTTAGTTATCAGTTGTTTATTTATCCCTTCAGTATTTTCAACCTGTTCCCAGAAGATATCCTCGTCAATATGATTACATTGATTCTTGTGACAACTCCACAACATACTGTCTTAAGTCTATCAACACTCAACGATTCAATAATAAAACACAACAGCTTAGGATAAAAAGAATGATGAATGTGATGACAATAAGAGTTATATGTAATGGCATAAGAGACGCTAGAATCTTCAAGGCGATAACATATTTAATCATAAGTAAAATCAATCAGTCATTTCACGGAGAACCGTAATTATAAGTAACAGATGTTTTCCTACAAACATAAACAAGCCATTACACAATATCTAAAAATAACAATTGACACACCTCTATGTAAGGATCCAAGCTGAAAAACACCAACGACAATTGACACAACGCTATGTTAGGACCCAAGTTTAAAACCACGAACAATAATTAACAAACCGCTATGTTAGGATCCAAGTTTTAAAACCACCAACGCCAATTAACACACCGTTACGTTAGGATCCAAGTATAAAACCACGAACGACAATCGACACACCGCTATATTAGGATCCAAGTTTAAAACCACCAACGACAATTATTAGCACACTGTTTTGCTAGGACCCCAGTTGAAAACCACCAATGACAATTGACACACCTGCTATGTTAGGATCCAAGTATAAAACCACCAAAGACAATTATTTCATATCAGCTCTAAATTCGAATTTTCGATTGGTGTAGAGATGGTCATGTGTCATGCATTAATCTTCGTGAAAGAAATCCACCAGTCATTAACATGATGCCCGCGGCATTATCATGTTAATGACCGCTCGAGGTATTAAAGTTGCGTCCCTTTTTTAAAACGCGACGAAGATCGTGCAGTTGTCAAAGTAAACCAACATTGTACTAAAATGAGCAAAATTATTTAGAGAGTCTTATTTCCTTCAATGAAATAAAGATAATAGTTACTTATGCATAGGTCATTGTCGTGATATATAGACTTCCTTTGGGACAGTATTATTGGTCAGGCATTATCAATGTTTCAGTCAATACTAATGTCCCTTGGGCAGTCCATAAATCACGATAATGCCCTATACATAAGTAACTATTATATAATTAACACACCGTTATGTTAGGTCCAAAGATTAAAACCACCAACGACAATAAACCGACCGAAATGTTAATATCCTGTGACAATATACCTACTTTTATGTTAGTACACCAGGGGCTGACGTCCATACGTTTATGTTTATCTTGTAAACAATGACATCAACAAAGGTTTGACGTCCATAACGTTTATGTTTATCTTGTAATCAATAACATCAACAAAGGTCTGACGTCCATAACGTTTATGTTTATCTTGTAATCAATAACATCAACAAAGGTCTGACGTCCATACGTTTATGTTTATTTTGCAGAAAATAACATCACCAAAATACTGATGGTCATACGTTAATGTTTTTCTTATATACCATGACGCCAAAAAAGAGCTGACGTCCATAACATGAATGTTTATCTTGTGAACAATAACATCAACAAAGTGTTGACGTCCATAATATTTATGTGTATCTTGTGAACAATGACATCAACAAAGGTCTTACCTCCATAACGTTTATGTTTATCATACAAACCATAACATCAACAAAGGTCTGACGTCCTTACGTTTAAGTTTATCTTGTAAACCATAACATCAACAAAGGTCTGACGTCCTTACGTTTAAGTTTATCTTGTAAACAATAACATCAACGATTATGCTTATCATACAAACAAAGGGTTGATGGCCATACGTTCATGTTTATGTTGTAAACAATAACAACAACAGAGGTCTGACGTCAACACGTTTATGTTTATCTTGAAAACAATAACATCAACAAAGGGTTGACGTCCATAACGTTTAAGTTTATCTTGAAAACAATAACATCAACAAAGGGTGGATGTCCATAACGTTTATGTTTATCTGGTAAGCCTTAATATCAACAAAGAGCTGACGTCCATAACGTTTATGTTTATCTTGTAAACAATAACATCAACAAAGTGTTGACATCCATAACGTTTATGTTTATCTTGTAAACAATAACATCAACAAAGTGTTGACGTCCATAACGTTTATGTCTATCTTGTAAACAATAATATCAAAAAGAGCTGACGTCCATAACGTTTAAATTTATCTTGTAAACAATAACATCAACAAAGGGTTGACGTCCAAAACGTTTATGTTTATCTTGTAAACAATAACATCAACAAAGGGTTGACGTCCATAACGCTTATGTTTATCTTGTAAACAATAACATCAACAAAGATTTGATTGCCATAACGTTTATGTTTATCATGCAAACAATAACATTAACAAAGGGTTGACGTCCATAACGTTTAAGTTTATCTTGTAAACAATAACATCAACAAAGGGTTGCCCTCCATAACGTTTAAGTTTATCTTGTAAGCAATACCATCAACAAAGGGTTGCCGTCCATAACGTTTATGTTTATCTTGTAAACAATAACATCAACAAAGGGTTGACGTCCATAACGTTTATGTTTATCTTGTAAGCAATAACATCAACAAAGGGCTGATGTCCATAACGTTTATGATTCTCTTATAAATCTAGACATCTTGAAGTAGGTCGTTAATGATTTCCTAAAGAGAATGTGATCGGATTGATGTTTCCAATCAATAATCTTTCTACTTGAAATCTACCTACATATTAAAGCGTATCTAACTGATATTTAATACTGATATTCTACATGTACTTGAAGACATTTATACTGTTTGTAAATACATATCTACAGGTAAAAAGAATAAAAACACAATGATGATGTTATAATGGAACATTTGATCTGAGCTCATATAATCTAAATAGATGTTAGATGTTTTGATATTATCTGACGTCAATCGTAAAACAGGCTTATAATTAAATTTCGTCATTTGCAATAGGGGCCGTCGTGTTCGTCATTGTAATCGTTTGGTAGTTGGATATATGCAGTCAGTGTCTATCACCACTAAAGTTGTTAATTCGAGAAAACATCATGGAATAAAGTTTGTCATTGATTTCCGGCAGATAGGTGGTTTTCTCTGGATACTCCGATTTCCACAACCAATAAAACTGACCGCCACAATATTACTGAAATATTGTTGAAAGTGGCGTTATAATTCATAAACCTAACCCTAACACTCATATGCAATAACAGAGCGATAACGGATCTCAATTAATGCTTTTATATGATTTCAATTGTTTAATTTGAATTCAAAATGATCAGAAAACCCCGTTTGGTTAATTTCTATAGAAATTGTCAGAGACAGCTAGGAATATTACAAGAGCGTATTGTTAGGGATGTCCCTTTTAGAAGGTTTTAGCTATATACAATAATTTTGTTGTAAAAAAACATAGGCTCCACAAGCCATTGACAAACTTTATTCATATACAACGTCATATGTTGTGGTATATGTTGTATGTGTTTAAAGGTTTCAAGAGAGAGAGGCGGTTGTTGTTATTAGTATAATTGTTGATCATCACTGTTTAAGATTTTCTTTCATACAGCTGTGTACAATATTTGTTTTTATTTCATGGTAGGATTAACTGTTGGTAGTATTTGGCCTGACTATTATAATGACACTAGAAGAAGGAGGACGGCGTATATGTGTGAAGGTCACAGTTATATTGGTCAACATTCCTGTAGCGGTAAGTCGACAAATGAGAACGGCGGACATGTGTGAAGGTCACAATCACATTGGTCAACATTCCTGTAGCGGTAAGTCGACAAACGAGGACTGAAGAGATATTTGAAGGTCACAATTATATTGGTCAACATTCCTGTAGCGGTAAGTCAGCCAAGGAGAATGACGGACATATGTGAAGGTTACAGTTTTATTGGTCAGAATTTCTGTAGGGTAAGTCAGCCAAAGTTACTGATCTTCTAGTGACAGTCCACGTGTTACTGTTAAAGGCCACACACATCATCTGATAGGGAAATAATGTTGGACATCAGCATACGTAAATAAATACAAATAACATAATTAAAAACAGGAACCTCTTCCAAAGTAATTAGAGTGAAGACATCGTGAAGGACAAGTAATCTGACAAAATGTCTCCGTTCGAATATACTCCACAAATCAACAAATTTTCTAATTTGAATGTTTATCTTTATTATAGATATTTGGTATTGTAGCAGCAGCCTTGGGAATATGGATAGCGTTAGACGATCCTAGCTTTATGCACTTTACCCATCTGGACGAAATAGAATTATTTAATACATCATATGTGAAAATGAGTTCGTATTTGATAATTGCTGGAGGATTTGGAACGGCTATGTTTGGTATATTAGGAATAGTAGCCGCAGCAACAGAGAGTATGAAACTATTAGCAACAGTAAGTATAAAAAGTAAGGAGGGGAGTGTATTATTAGCAACAGTAAGTATAAAAAATGGGAGGGGGTGGTGAATTATTAGCAGCAGTAAGTATGAGCAATGGGGGGGGGGGGGGGTGTTATTATTAGCAGCAGTAAGCATAGAAGATGGGGGCGGAGTGAATTATTAGCAGCAGTAAGTATAAACAATGGGGGGGGGGGGGGGGTGTTATTATTAGCAGCAGTAAGCATAAACAATGGGGGAGGGAGATTTGTTATTAGAAGCCAGTGGCGGATCCAGAGGGGGGCGGAGGGGACGTTCTCCTCTCCTAAAATAAAGAAAAAAAAAAGGAGAGAGAGAGAGAGAGAGAGAGAGAGAGAGAGAGAGAGAGGGGGGGGGGGGCGGTCTTCCGTCACTCTATTAAACATATCAGCATTCATTCATACGCCTGTTAAATGTAATAAATCATTATATATTTTTACCCGTTGCATTGTCCTTTTAGTTTATCTAATTACTTTTGAACTTTTGAAGCAGTCGACGATTAATCAGAAAACAAAGTGTTATTATAATCCCTTAGACATCAATTTTATAAAAATCCATCCATTCTACAAACACTTCAATACAAATTACCCCATTTTCAAGAGAGAAACATGAGAAAATTGGCTACTATTGCACGCCGGGTATTCGGAAACTCGGTGCAAACTAGTTATTTTGAACGTTTTCATTGGTCAATTTTGAATTTTTGGACACTACAGACCGCGGAGCATGCTGTTCCGTGTTCCGTTGTCGTCATGCTCAACGGTCTGTATTGTCAAAGTTCAAAGTGCTCGCACCTGTTCCGAGTATACGAATACCCGGCGTGATAAGGAAATCAGGGGAGTCACAGCTCCAGATAGATAATTTCAAGTGATATCTCCCTTTAATTTACACTCACTGCTTAGAAACTATTTGAAACTTTTTGGAGAAGATTCATGCGTTTTAATACACTTCATCACATTCACAAAATGCTTCAACATTGTTGACGGAGAAGCCTCCTAAATACTGAAAACCCAGGAGCTTCCGGGGGGTGTGGGGCTTCACCCCTGGTGCCTCCTACCAGGGCTCTGCCCTGGACCCGCTGGAGACCTTAAGCGGTCCCCACACCCCTCGCCGACTTTCGTCCCCCTAACAGAAGATGCTGGATCCGGCCCTGGCAGCAGTAAGTATATACAATGGGGAGAGGGAGATTTGTTATTAGCAGCAGTAAGTATAAACAATGGGGGGAGGGATATATATTATTAGCAGCAGTAAGCATAAACAATGGGGGCACTATTTGGTGTATTAATAATTGTAAATGTTTAAACCAGTAAAGCATAAACAGAGGGAAAAAACCCAACAATACATAAACTAAAACTATGAGCAATACAAACCCCTCCAAAACCCTGGGGTGTAGACAGGTGACCTTGAAGAGTAAACAGTTCTTGTCTCTTATAAGACGCCCGCAATGCTACTCATATGTAGGCAAGGCGTGTTGGAACCACCACACGCAAACAAACACAAATAGAAAATGACATATCAGCCCTCCTACTGAGAACATGGTAAAGAATGTAAATAACAGGATGATTACAACTACTGAGAACATGGTAAAGAATGTAAATAACAGGATGATTGCAACTACTGAGAACATGGTAAAGAATGTAAATAACAGGATGATTGCAACTACTGAGAACATGGTAAAGAATGTAAATAACAGGATAATTACAACTACTGAGAACATGGTAAAGAATGTAAATAACAGGATAATTACAACTACTGAGAACATGGTAAAGAATGTAAATAACAGGATAATTACAACTACTAAGAACATGGTAAAAAATGTAAATAACAGGATAATTACAACTACTAAGAACATGGTTATATGTCTTTCTAATTGTATTGTCATTTACATATCAACAGTGTAGACACATTTTTATTAATTTTAGTTTGTGTCAAATAATTATTCAAAGGCCTAAGGGACCATGATCGTATAGTAGTTGGATTTATAACTACCTGTGCAATCAGTGCCTATCACCATTAAAGCAGAAAATTAGAATTCCGTTCATGACAAGGTCTACTCGATACAACATTATGTGATAAAGCTTGTCCATGACTGGCAACAGGTCGGTGGTTTTCTCTGGTTACTTCGGTTTCCTCCATCAATAAAGCTGACCGCCGCGATACAGCTGCAATATTGTTAAAAGTGGTGTTCAACACCATAAGCCAAACCAACCTCAAAGGCGTAAGAGTTGATCGGCAATTGGGGGATAAACCTTTGAAGTGGGGTGGGGGCAAGTTTCATGAGTGTGCATGTAAAATGGACAATCCAGAGAAACTGGCAACACATGGCACATAATACGAAGAAAAAAACAACACCACTATGCGCACGCAAATACACACAACGTAAATAAGATATGAACCCTCGTACAAACAGCTGGAGGCAAAGAAGAACAAAGCATCGTTTTTATGCGGAAATAGTAACGGACATCACAACACGAAACTCAGAACGTAATAGCATAACACAGCAAACTAATAAGATGAGCATTCCAATGCTTTGTTCCTGTAGGGCTATAATAGTTTTATGTGACTTTGTTCCGGTAGGGCTATAGTAGTTTTATGTGACTTTGTCCCTGTAGGGCTATAGTAGTTTTATGTAGCTTTGTTCCTGTAGGGTTATAGTAGTTTTATGTAGCTTTGTTCCTGTAGGGCTATAGTAGTTTTATGTAGCTTTGTTCTTGTAGGATTATAGTAGTTTTATGTAACTTTGTTCCTGTAGGGTTATAGTAGTTATATGTAGCTTTGTTCCTGTAGGGCTATAGTAGTTTTATGTAGCTTTGTTCCTGTAGGGCTATAGTAGTTTTATGTAGCTTTGTTCCTGTAGGGCTATAGTAGTTTTATGTAGCTTTGTTCCTGTAGGATTATAGTAGTTTTATGTAGCGTTGTTCCTGTAGGGTTATGGTAGTTTTATGTAGCTTTGTTCCTGTAGGATTTTAGTAGTTTAATGTAGCTTTGTTCCTGTAGGGTTATAGTAGTTTAATGTAGCTTTGTTCCTGCAGGGTTATAGTAATTTAATGTAGCTTTGTTCCTGTAGGGTTATAGTAGTTTTATGTAACTTTGTTCCTGTAGGGTTATAGTAGTTTTATGTAACTTTGTTCCTGTAGGGTTATAGTAGTTTAATGTAGCTTTGTTCCTGTAGGGTTATAGTAGTTTAATGTAGCTTTGTTCCTGCAGGGTTATAGTAGTTTAATGTAGCTTTGTTCCTGTAGGGTTATAGTAGTTTTATGTAACTTTGTTCCTGTAGGGTTATAGTAGTTTTATGTAACTTTATTCCTGTAGGGTTATAATAGTTTTATGTAGCTTTGTTCCTGTAGAGTTATAGTAGTTTTATGTAACTTTGTTCCTGTAGGGTTATAGTAATTTTATGTAGCTTTGTTCCTGTAGGGTTATAATAGTTTTATGTAACTTTGTTCCTGTAGGGTTAGAGTAGTTTTATGTGACTTTGTTCCTGTAGGGTTATAATAGTTTTATGTAGCTTTGTTCCTGTAGAGTTATAGTAGTTTTATGTAACTTTGTTCCTGTAGGGTTAGAGTAGTTTTATGTGACTTTGTTCCTGTACGGTTATAATAGTTTTATGTAACTTTGTTCCTGTAGGGTTATAGTAGTTTTATGTAACTTTGTTCCTGTAGGGTTATAGTAGTTTTATGTATCTTTGTTCCTGTAGGGTTATAATAGTTTTATGTAGCTTTGTTCCTGTAGGGTTATAGTAGTTTTATGTAACTTTGTTCCTGTAGGGTTATAGTAGTTTTATGTAGCTTTGTTCCTGTAGAGTTATAATAGTTTTATGTAGCTTTGTTCCTGTAGGGTTAGAGTAGTTTTATGTGACTTTGTTCCTGTACGGTTATAATAGTTTTATGTAACTTTGTTCCTGTAGGGTTATAGTAGTTTTATGTAACTTTGTTCCTGTAGGGTTATAGTAGTTTTATGTATCTTTGTTCCTGTAGGGTTATAATAGTTTTATGTAGCTTTGTTCCTGTAGGGTTATAGTAGTTTTATGTATCTTTGTTCCTGTAGGGTTATAGTAGTTTTATGTAGCTTTGTTCCTGTAGGGCTATTGTAGGTTTATGTAGCTTTGTTCCTGTAGGGTTATAGTAGTTTTATGTAACTTTGTTCCTGTAGGGTCATAGTAGTTTTATGTAGCTTTGTTCCTGTAGGATTATAGTAGTTTTATGTAACTTTGTTCCTGTAGGGTTATAATAGTTTTATGTATCTTTGTTCCTGTGGGGTTATAGTAGTTTTATGTAGCTTTGTTCCTGTTGGATTATAGTAGTTTTATGTAGCTTTGTTCCTGTAGAGTTATAGTAGTTTTATGTAGCTTTGTTCCTGTAGGATTATAGTAATTTTATGTAGCTTTGTTCCTGTAGGATTATAGTAGTTTGATGTAACTTTGTTCCTGTAGGATTATAGTAGTTTTATGTAACTTTGTTCCTGTAGGGTTATAGTAGTTTTATGTAACTTTGTTCATGTAGGGCTATAGTAGTTTTATGTAACTTTGTTCCTATAGGGTTATTGTAGTTTTATGTAGCTTTGTTCCTGAAGGGCTATAGTAGTTTTATGTAACTTTGTTCCTGTAGGGATATAGTAGTTTTATGTAGCTTTGTTCCTGTAGGGCTATAGTAGTTTTATGTAACTTTGTTCCTGTAGGGTTATAGTAGTTTTATGTAGCTTTGTACCTGTAGGGCTATAGTAGTTTTATGTAGCTTTGTTCCTGTAGGGTTATAGTAGTTTTATGTATCTTTGTTCCTGTAGGGTTATGGTAGTTTTATGTAGCTTTGTTCCTGTAGGGCTATAGTAGTTTTATGTAACTTTGTTCCTGTAGGGTTATTGTAGTTTTATGTAGCTTTGTTCCTGTAGGGCTATAGTAGTTTTATGTACCTTTGTTCCTGTAGAGTTATAGTAGTTTTATGTAGCTTTGTTCCTGTAGGGTTATAGTAGTTTTATGTAGCTTTGTACCTGTAGGGCTATAGTAGTTTTATGTAGCTTTGTTCCTGTAGGGCTATAGTAGTTTTATGTAACTTTGTTCCTGTAGGGTTATTGTAGTTTTATGTAGCTTTGTTCCTGTAGGGCTATAGTAGTTTTATGTAACTTTGTTCCTGTAGAGTTATAGTAGTTTTATGTAGCTTTGTTCCTGTAGGGTTATAGTAGTTTTATGTAGCTTTATTTCTGTAGGGTTATAGTAGTTTTATGTAGCTTTGTTTCTGTAGGATTATAGTAGTTTGATGTAGCTTTCTTTCGGTAGGATTATAGTAGTTTTATGTAGCTTTGTTCCTGTAGGACTATAGTAGTTTTATGTAGCTTTGTTCCTGTAGGGTTATAGTAGTTTATGTAGCTTTGTTCCTGTAGGGTTATAATAGTTTTATGTAACTTTGTTCCTGTAGGGTTATAGTAGTTTTATGTAACTTTGTTCCTGTAGGGTTATAGTAGTTTTATGTAGCTTTGTTCCTGTAGGGTTATAGTAGTTTTATGTAGCTTTGTTCCTTTAGGGTTATAATAGTTTTATGTAACTTTGTTCCTGTAGGATTATAGTAGTTTTATGTAGCTTTGTTCCTGTAGGGTTATAATAGTTTTATGTAACTTTATTCCAGTAGGGTTATAATAGTTTTATGTAGCTTTGTTCCTGTAGGGTTATAGAAGTTTTATGTAAATTTGTTCCTGTAGGGTTATAGTAGTTTTATGTAACTTTGTTCCTGTAGTGTTATAGTAGTTTTATGTAGCTTTGTTCCTGTAAGGTTATAGTAGTTTTATGCAGCTTTGTTCCTGTAGGATTATAGTAGTTTTATGTAGCTTTGTTTCTGTAGGGTTATAGTAGGTTTATGTAACTTTGTTCCTGTAGGGCTATAGTAGTTTTATGTAACTTTGTGCCTGTAGGGTTATAGTAGTTTTATGTAACTTTGTTCCTGTAGTGTTATAGTAGTTTTATGTAGCTTTGTTCCTGTAGGGCTATAGTAGTTTTATGTAGCTTTGTTCCTGTAGGATTATAGTAGTTTTATGTAGCTTTGTTCCTGTAGGGTTATAGTAGTTTTATGTAACTTTGTTCCTGTAGGGCTATAGTAGTTTTATGTAACTTTGTTCCTGTAGGGTTATAGTAGTTTTATGTAGCTTTGTTCCTGTAGGGCTATAGTAGTTTTTTGTAACTTTGTTCCTGTAGGGTTATAGTAGTTTTATGTAGCTTTGTTCCTGTAGGGCTATAGTAGTTTTATGTAACTTTGTTCCTGTAGGGTTATAGTAGTTTTATGTAGCTTTGTTCCTGTAGGGCTATAGTAGTTTTATGTAGCTTTGTTCCTGTAGGGTTATAGTAGTTTTATGTATCTTTGTTCCTGCAGGGTTATAGTAGTTTTATGTAGCCTTGTTCCTGTAGGGCTATAGTAGTTTTATGTAACTTTGTTCCTGTAGGGTTATAGTAGTTTTATGTAGCTTTGTTCCTGTAGGGCTATAGTAGTTTTATGTAACTTTGTTCCTGTAGGGTTATAATAGTTTTATGCAGCTTTGTTCTTGTAGGACTATAGTAGTTTTATGTAGCTTTGTTCCTGTAGGATTATAGTAGTTTTATGTAGCTTTGTTTCTGTAGGACTATAGTAGTTTTATGTAGCTTTGTTCCTGTAGGATTATAGTAGTTTTATGTAGCTTTGTTCCTGTAGGGTTATAATAGTTTTATGTAACTTTGTTCCTGTAGGGTTATAGTAGTTTTATGTAACTTTGTTCCTGTAGGGTTATAGTAGTTTTATGTAGCTTTGTTCCTGTAGGGTTATAATAGTTTTATGTAACTTTGTTCCTGTAGGATTATAGTAGTTTTATGTAGCTTTGTTCCTGTAGGGTTATAATAGTTTATGTAACTTTGTTCCTGTAGGGTTATAGTAGTTTTATGTAACTTTGTTCCTGTAGGGTTATAGTAGTTTTATGTAGCTTTGTCCCTGTAGGGCTATAGTAGTTTTATGTAGCTTTGTTCCTGTAGGATTATAGTAGTTTTATGTAGCTTTGTTCCTGTAGGATTATAGTAGTTTTATGTAACTTTGTTCCTGTAGGATTATAGTAGTTTTATGTAACTTTGTTCCTGTAGGGTTATAGTAGTTTTATGTAACTTTGTTCCTGTAGGGCTATAGTAGTTTTATGTAACTTTGTTCCTGTAGGGTTATTGTAGTTTTATGTAGCTTTGTTCCTGAAGGGCTATAGTAGTTTTATGTAACTTTGTTCCTGTAGGGATATAGTAGTTTTATGTAGCTTTGTTCCTGTAGGGCTATAGTAGTTTTATGTAACTTTGTTCCTGTAGGGTTATAGTAGTTTTATGTAGCTTTGTACCTGTAGGGCTATAGTAGTTTTATGTAGCTTTGTTCCTGTAGGGTTATAGTAGTTTTATGTATCTTTGTTCCTGTAGGGTTATAGTAGTTTTATGTAGCTTTGTTCCTGTAGGGCTATAGTAGTTTTATGTAACTTTGTTCCTGTAGGGTTATTGTAGTTTTATGTAGCTTTGTTCCTGTAGGGCTATAGTAGTTTTATGTACCTTTGTTCCTGTAGAGTTATAGTAGTTTTATGTAGCTTTGTTCCTGTAGGGTTATAGTAGTTTTATGTAGCTTTGTTCCTGTAGGGCTATAGTAGTTTTATGTAACTTTGTTCCTGTAGGGTTATTGTAGTTTTATGTAGCTTTGTTCCTGTAGGGCTATAGTAGTTTTATGTAACTTTGTTCCTGTAGAGTTATAGTAGTTTTATGTAGCTTTGTTCCTGTAGGGTTATAGTAGTTTTATGTAGCTTTATTTCTGTAGGGTTATAGTAGTTTTATGTAGCTTTGTTTCTGTAGGATTATAGTAGTTTGATGTAGCTTTCTTTCGGTAGGATTATAGTAGTTTTATGTAGCTTTGTTCCTGTAGGGTTATAGTAGTTTATGTAGCTTTGTTCCTGTAGGGTTATAATAGTTTTATGTAACTTTGTTCCTGTAGGGTTATAGTAGTTTTATGTAACTTTGTTCCTGTAGGGTTATAGTAGTTTTATGTAGCTTTGTTCCTGTAGGGTTATAGTAGTTTTATGTAGCTTTGTTCCTGTAGGGTTATAATAGTTTTATGTAACTTTGTTCCTGTAGGATTATAGTAGTTTTATGTAGCTTTGTTCCTGTAGGGTTATAGTAGTTTTATGTAGCTTTGTTCCTGTAGGGTTATAATAGTTTTATGTAACTTTGTTCCTGTAGGGTTATAGTAGTTTTATGTAGCTTTGTTCCTGTAGGGTTATAATAGTTTTATGTAGCTTTGTTCCTGTAGGGTTATAGAAGTTTTATGTAAATTTGTTCCTGTAGGGTTATAGTAGTTTTATGTAACTTTGTTCCTGTAGTGTTATAGTAGTTTTATGTAGCTTTGTTCCTGTAAGGTTATAGTAGTTTTATGCAGCTTTGTTCCTGTAGGATTATAGTAGTTTTATGTAGCTTTGTTTCTGTAGGGTTATAGTAGGTTTATGTAACTTTGTTCCTGTAGGGCTATAGTAGTTTTATGTAGCTTTGTTCCTGTAGGATTATAGTAGTTTTATGTAGCTTTGTTCCTGTAGGGTTATAGTAGTTTTATGTAACTTTGTTCCTGTAGGGCTATAGTAGTTTTATGTAACTTTGTTCCTGTAGGGTTATAGTAGTTTTATGTAGCTTTGTTCCTGTAGGGCTATAGTAGTTTTTTGTAACTTTGTTCCTGTAGGGTTATAGTAGTTTTATGTAACTTTGTTCCTGTAGGGCTATAGTAGTTTTATGTAGCTTTGTTCCTGTAGGGCTATAGTAGTTTTATGTAACTTTGTTCCTGTAGGGTTATAGTAGTTTTATGTAGCTTTGTTCCTGTAGGGCTATAGTAGTTTTATGTAGCTTTGTTCCTGTAGGGTTATAGTAGTTTTATGTATCTTTGTTCCTGCAGGGTTATAGTAGTTTTATGTAGCCTTGTTCCTGTAGGGCTATAGTAGTTTTATGTAACTTTGTTCCTGTAGGGTTATAGTAGTTTTATGTAGCTTTGTTCCTGTAGGGCTATAGTAGTTTTATGTAACTTTGTTCCTGTAGGGTTATAATAGTTTTATGCAGCTTTGTTTTTGTAGGACTATAGTAGTTTTATGTAGCTTTGTTCCTGTAGGATTATAGTAGTTTTATGTAGCTTTGTTTCTGTAGGACTATAGTAGTTTTATGTAGCTTTGTTCCTGTAGGATTATAGTAGTTTTATGTAGCTTTGTTCCTGTAGGGTTATAATAGTTTTATGTAACTTTGTTCCTGTAGGGTTATAGTAGTTTTATGTAACTTTGTTCCTGTAGGGTTATAGTAGTTTTATGTAGCTTTGTTCCTGTAGGGTTATAATAGTTTTATGTAACTTTGTTCCTGTAGGATTATAGTAGTTTTATGTAGCTTTGTTCCTGTAGGGTTATAATAGTTTATGTAACTTTGTTCCTGTAGGGTTATAGTAGTTTTATGTAACTTTGTTCCTGTAGGGTTATAGTAGTTTTATGTAGCTTTGTCCCTGTAGGGCTATAGTAGTTTTATGTAGCTTTGTTCCTGTAGGATTATAGTAGTTTTATGTAGCTTTGTTCCTGTAGGGTTATAGTAGGTTTATGTAACTTTGTTCCTGTAGGGCTATAGTAGTTTTATGTAGCTTTGTTCCTGTAGGGTTATAGTAGGTTTATGTAACGTTGTTCCTGTAGGGCTATGGTAGTTTTATGTAACTTTGTTCCTGTAGGGTTATAGTAGTTTAATGTAGCTTTGTTCCTGTAGGGTTATAGTAGGTTTATGTGACTTGTTCCTGTAGGGCTATAGTAGTTTTATGTAGCTTTGTTCCTGTAGGGTTGTAGTAGTTTTATGTAGCTTTGTTCCTGTAGGGTTATAGTAGTTTTATGTAACTTTGTTCCTGTAGGGTTATAGTAGGTTTATGTAACTTTGTTCCTGTAGGGCTATAGTAGTTTTATGTAGCTTTGTTCCTGTAGGGCTATAGTAGTTTTATGTAACTTTGTTCCTGTAGAGTTATAGTAGTTTTATGTAGCTTTGTTCCTGTAGGGTTATAGTAGTTTTATGTAGCTTTATTTCTGTAGGGTTATAGTAGTTTTATGTAGCTTTGTTTCTGTAGGATTATAGTAGTTTGATGTAGCTTTGTTTCGGTAGGATTATAGTAGTTTTATGTAGCTTTGTTCCTGTAGGGTTATAGTAGTTTATGTAGCTTTGTTCCTGTAGGGTTATAATAGTTTTATGTAACTTTGTTCCTGTAGGGTTATAGTAGTTTTATGTAACTTTGTTCCTGTAGGGTTATAGTAGTTTTATGTAGCTTTGTTCCTGTAGGGTTATAGTAGTTTTATGTAGCTTTGTTCCTGTAGGGTTATAATAGTTTTATGTAACTTTGTTCCTGTAGGATTATAGTAGTTTTATGTAGCTTTGTTCCTGTAGGGTTATAATAGTTTTATGTAACTTTATTCCAGTAGGGTTATAATAGTTTTATGTAGCTTTGTTCCTGTAGGGTTATAGAAGTTTTATGTAAATTTGTTCCTGTAGGGTTATAGTAGTTTTATGTAACTTTGTTCCTGTAGTGTTATAGTAGTTTTATGTAGCTTTGTTCCTGTAGGGCTATAGTAGTTTTATGTAGCTTTGTTCCTGTAGGATTATAGTAGTTTTATGTAGCTTTGTTCCTGTAGGGTTATAGTAGGTTTATGTAACTTTGTTCCTGTAGGGCTATAGTAGTTTTATGTAACTTTGTTCCTGTAGGGTTATAGTAGTTTTATGTAGCTTTGTTCCTGTAGGGCTATAGTAGTTTTTTGTAACTTTGTTCCTGTAGGGTTATAGTAGTTTTATGTAGATTTGTTCCTGTAGGGCTATAGTAGTTTTATGTAACTTTGTTCCTGTAGGGTTATAGTAGTTTTATGTAGCTTTGTTCCTGTAGGGCTATAGTAGTTTTATGTAGCTTTGTTCCTGTAGGGTTATAGTAGTTTTATGTATCTTTGTTCCTGCAGGGTTATAGTAGTTTTATGTAGCCTTGTTCCTGTAGGGCTATAGTAGTTTTATGTAACTTTGTTCCTGTAGGGTTATAGTAGTTTTATGTAGCTTTGTTCCTGTAGGGCTATAGTAGTTTTATGTAACTTTGTTCCTGTAGGGTTATAATAGTTTTATGCAGCTTTGTTCTTGTAGGACTATAGTAGTTTTATGTAGCTTTGTTCCTGTAGGATTATAGTAGTTTTATGTAGCTTTGTTTCTGTAGGACTATAGTAGTTTTATGTAGCTTTGTTCCTGTAGGATTATAGTAGTTTTATGTAGCTTTGTTCCTGTAGGGTTATAATAGTTTTATGTAACTTTGTTCCTGTAGGGTTATAGTAGTTTTATGTAAATTTGTTCCTGTAGGGTTATAGTAGTTTTATGTAGCTTTGTTCCTGTAGGGTTATAGTAGTTTTATGTAGCTTTGTTCCTGTAGGGTTATAATAGTTTTATGTAACTTTGTTCCTGTAGGATTATAGTAGTTTTATGTAGCTTTGTTCCTGTAGGGTTATAATAGTTTATGTAACCTTGTTCCTGTAGGGTTATAGTAGTTTTATGTAACTTTGTTCCTGTAGGGTTATAGTAGTTTTATGTAGCTTTGTCCCTGTAGGGCTATAGTAGTTTTATGTAGCTTTGTTCCTGTAGGATTATAGTAGTTTTATGTAGCTTTGTTCCTGTAGGGTTATAGTAGGTTTATGTAACTTTGTTCCTGTAGGGCTATAGTAGTTTTATGTAGCTTTGTTCCTGTAGGGTTATAGTAGGTTTATGTAACGTTGTTCCTGTAGGGCTATGGTAGTTTTATGTAACTTTGTTCCTGTAGGGTTATAGTAGTTTAATGTAGCTTTGTTCCTGTAGGGTTATAGTAGGTTTATGTGACTTGTTCCTGTAGGGCTATAGTAGTTTTATGTAGCTTTGTTCCTGTAGGGTTGTAGTAGTTTTATGTAGCTTTGTTCCTGTAGGGTTATAGTAGTTTTATGTAACTTTATTCCTGTAGGGTTATAGTAGTTTTATGTAGCTTTGTTCCTGTAGGGTTATAGTAGTTTAATGTAGCTTTGTTCCTGTAGGGTTATAGTAGTTTTATGTAGCTTTGTTCCTGTAGGGTTATAGTAGTTTTATGTAGCTTTGTTCCTGTTGGATTATAGTAGTTTTAAGTATCTTTGTTCCTGTAGGGTTATAGTAGTTTTATGTAGCTTTGTTCCTGTAGGGTTATAGTAGTTTTATGTAGCTTTGTTCCTGTAGGGCTATAGTAGTTTTATGTAGCTTTGTTCCTGTAGGGTTATAATAGTTTTATGTAGCTTTGTTACTGTAGGGTTATAATAGTTTTATGTAGCTTTGTTCCTGTAGAATTATAGTAGTTTTATGTAGCTTTGTTCCTGTAGGATTATAGTAGTTTTATGTAACTTTGTTCCTGTAGGGTTATAGTAGTTTTATGTAGCTTTGTTCCTGTAGGGTTATAATAGTTTTATGTAACTTTGTTCCTGTAGGATTATAGTAGTTTTATGTAGCTTTGTTCCTGTAGGGTTATAATAGTTTTATGTAACTTTGTTCCTGTAGGGTTATAATAGTTTTATGTAGCTTTGTTACTGTAGGGTTATAATAGTTTTATGTAGCTTTGTTACTGTAGGGTTATAGTAGTTTTATGTAGCTTTGTTCCTGTAGGATTATAGTAGTTTTATGTAACTTTGTTCCTGTAGGGTTATAGTAGTTTTATGTAGCTTTGTTACTGTAGGGTTATAATAGTTTTATGTAGCTTTGTTCCTGTAGGGTTATAGTAGGTTTATGTGACTTGTTCCTGTAGGGCTATAGTAGTTTTATGTAGCTTTGTTCCTGTAGGGTTATAGTAGTTTTATGTAGCTTTGTTCCTGTAGGGTTATAATAGTTTTATGTAGCTTTGTTACTGTAGGGCTATAGTAGTTTTATGTAGCTTTGTTCCTGTAGGGTTATAATAGTTTTATGTAGCTTTGTTACTGTAGGGCTATAGTAGTTTTATGTAAATTTGACGACAGTAGTAAACTCAGTACTAAAAGTTATGATAAACAGGACGACTTCAATTTTAAAATCATAAATTTTCCAAATATGTGCAGCAATATACCAGCTTCTCCTGCATATGGTTTTACATATCGCAATTGATTCGTTATGCAAGGGCCAGTAGCAATTATTGTGATTTGCTGAAACGTCATCTTTATCTGAGAAACAGGCTACTGGACCAGGGCTATTAAAAGATTCGTCTTATTCGATCTCTTAAAAAGTTTATATTCCGATACCAAGATCTTGTTGAAATATATTTCGTCTCTGCAGAGACGACAATAAACGATGAATTTTCATATAGTGAAAATGTATAAAGATAAGGAAGTCAACAAAAATGTCATAAATATTTTTTATCAATGTGTGACGTAAAAGTGTTTTTGACATTTACTTTTGTAGTTAAAATACTTCAGGTGACTCGGGGTTGTTGATGGAGATGGTTCACGATAGATGGAACACCCTCCTCACTGAATTTGGTACTGTTTTGACAACTATTTTACCTATTTTGTTCCAGTATTGTTATAAATACTGTTATAGTGACAGCCGGAACCTTTCAGCCGTAATGAAAGCGGGAAGTTTGATGCCTTAAAATCTGATTCAACCCAAAATTTATTTTTAGAAATGCCTGTACCAAGTCAGGATCATTACGGTTTTCACAGTTTTCTGGTTGTTGGACTGATTTTGTCTGTTTATATACTTATGAGTTTTGACTTTCCCTTTGGAAGATTGTTCGGAGTTCGGTAATTTTGTTATTACCCTTATTCAAGTACTAGTTATTACAATATCAAAAGTGTTCACTGTTTTAACGATTATAGAAGTCTTTTGTATATTGCTTTCAAGTATCCTTGTGGAATCAACAAGGGTGCCTTCTTTGTGTTGGATTAGAGAATTCATATATCATTGTTTTGTGTTCAGTATTATCAGTACTATCAGTGTTATCGGTATTATCAGTGATATGTGTATTAACAGTGTCATCGTTACTATTAGTATTATCGGTGCTCTCAGTACTATCAGTGTTATCAGTGCTATCAGTATTATCAGTACTAACAGTGTTATCGGTACTATCAGTATTATCAGTACTATCAATGCTATCAGTGTTATCGGTGATATGAGTACTAACAGTGTTATCGGTATTATCAGTACTCTCAGTATTATCAGTGATATGAGTACTAACAGTGCTATCGGTAGTATCAGTATTATCAGTGCTATCAGTGTTATCAGTGATATGAGTACTAACATTGTTATCGGTACTATCAGTACTATTAGTACTATCAGTGCTATCAGTACTATCAGTGTTATCAGTACTATCAGTGGTATCAGTACTATCAGTGTTATCAGTACTATCAGTATTATCAGTGCTGTCAGTACTATCAGTATTATCAGTACTAACATTGTTATCGGTACTATCAGTATTATCAGTGCTATCAGTACTATCAGTGATATCGGTGTTATCAGTGCCTACTATTACTATCATTTGTGAGTTTGATTCTCGCAGATATCGACACCCACTCAATACGAGCATACGAGCTTGTTTGTGAGTGACATAGATAAGGTCGGTGGTTTTTTGTTAGTGACATAGATAAGGTTGGTAGTTGTTTGTTAGTGACATAGATAAGGTCGGTGGTTGTTTGTTTGTCACATAGATAAGGTTGGTAGTTGTTTGTTAGTGACATAGATAAGGTCGGTGGTTGTTTGTTAGTGACATAGATAAGGTCGGTGGTTGTTTGTTAGTGACATAGATAAGGTCGGTGGTTGTTTGTTAGTGACATAGATAAGGTCGGTGGTTTTTTGTCATGGTACTCATGATTCCACTGCCAATAAAGCTCAGTGATCAAACTGAATTAAACATCAATCATCCAGAATTCACACGCGTCATGCACACTAAGAAGGGTTTGAAGATACCAAAGGGGTAATCCGAATACGTATATCGAAGTAGAACAGACAACGCAATGGCCAAAAGAAAAAGTACAAAAGAACAAACAACGATCTACAAAACATGCACATAAAACTAAAGATCGAGTAACACGAACCCCACTAAAACTGGTGGTGAACTCAGGTGCCCCGGAAGGGTAAGCACTTCCTGCTCCACTAGTGACACCCGTCATGTTACTCTAGTTTCAAACCCGGTGATAAGTCATGAATGAGGAAAGGACCGGGAAGTGTGTTTTTATCTTAAAAATATTGTCCCATTCTAAAAGTAATTGCAGGAAGTTTTTCTTCATTTACATACTAATGTGCTGTTGTCGATGAAGACACCGGTGAACACATGGTACATTCTCACATTTTTATTAGGCCATTATGTGTTCAATTTAAGTTCCTAAGGTGGTGATAGTTTTGTTCTATATCACCCAGTAATGTTTACATCAATAGGAATACATTACGTTGCTATAGCAACCTAAAGACGGATTATTATTTGGCATATAATCAATTTAATTACAAGAAATAAAAATAAAGTAATGTCCATTGTTATTAAAATTTCAGTACACGATGTTGGTTGCCTTGGTAATGGCAGTAGAGGTAGCTGGAACAGTGTTGGGAATTGTATTTAAACATACAGTAAGTAGCCGGATCAGTGCTGGGTAATTTGTATATAAACATACAGTAATTAGCCGGTTCAGTGCTGGGAAATTTGTTTTTAAATCTACGGTATATAGCGGGACCAGTACTGGAAAGTTTCTCTAAATAAATATAGTATGAAGCCTGATCAAAGCTGAAAAGTGTGTCGTTATGCATATGGTATGTAGCCGGATCAGTGCTAGAACGTTGGTCTTTATACATAAGGCATATAGCCGGATCATTGCTAGAACGTTGGTCTTTATACATATGGCATATAGCCGGATCAGTGCTAGAACGTTGGTCTTTATACATATGGTATGCAGCTGGACCAGTGCTAGAACGTTGGTCTTTATGCATATGGCATTTAGCCGGATCAATGCTAGAACGTTGGTCTTTATACATATGGTATATAGCCGGATCAATGCTAGAACGTTGGTCTTTATGAATATGGTATGTAGCCGGATCTGTACTGGAACGTTGGTCTTTATATATATGGTATGTAGCCGAATCAGTGCTGGAACGTTGGTCTTTATGCATATGGTATGTAGCCGGATCAGTGCTAGAACGTTGGTCTTTATATATATGGTATGTAGTCGGATCAGTGCTGGAACGTTGGTCTTTATACATATGGGATATAGCCGGATCAGTGCTAGAAAATTGGTCTTTATACATATGATATGTAGTCAGATCAGTGCTAGAACGTTGGTCTTTATGCATATGGAATGTAGCCGGATCAGTGATGGAACGTTGGTCTTTATGCATGTGGTATGTAGCCGAATCAGTGCTAGAACGTTGGTCTTTATACATATGGTATGTAGCCGGGTCAGTGCTGGAAAGTGTCTTTATACATATATTACGTCGCCGGATCAGTGCTGTGAAGTTTGTGTGTATGCATATATTACGTCGCCGGATCAGTGCTGGGAAGTTTGTGTGTATACATATATTACGTCGCCGGATCAGTGCTGGGAAGTTTGTGTTTATACATATATTGTGTCGTCGGATCAGTGCTGGGATATTCCTCTATATACCTATGATTAACGTGTTTTAATGTATTTTATATATAGCCGTAACACTTTTATGCACTTTGAACATAAACAATCTACACCAACTCAGGTACAGATCAAACATCCAGAAATAATATGAAATCTAGCAATATTGAATATAAACTAGTCACTTCTCTGTCAAATCTGAATCTTCTGAACATAAGAATAGAATCCGATTGAAACAAAATATAAAGCAACATGAGTAATGAGAGGAGTACAATTAGTTACCATTTGAATTCCCTCAGTTTTGCGAACTATAAATATTGTCTTTTGATCGTTAGTTTACCTACAATATTGATCACTTTAGTAGAACAGGAACTGTAGCACCTGCGTTCTATCTTTAGTTTTATGTGTATGTTTTGTAGATCATTGTTTGTCGTTTGCACCTTTTTCGTTTGGCAATTGTGTTGTCTGTTCTTCTTCTATTTACGGATTCTGATTACCTCTTTGGTATCTTCAAGCTCTTCTTATTAATATACAACATACACAATTATTAGAATAGATGTCCCATCGGTGATCTTGAACTGGTATATTTTACTCTGCCTTCTTTGTTTTATATTTTTATTTTACAGGTAAATTATTGCTTTAAATTGTTATTTTATATTATTTTTTTACATGTATATTATTGGTTTAAATTGTTATATTATATCATTATTGTATATTATTATTTTATATTATTATTTTATATTATTATTTTATATCATTATTTTATATTATTATTTTATATTATTATTTTATTTTAATATTTTATATTATTTTGCATTATTATTTTATATTATTATTTTATTTTATTATTCTATATTATTCTTTTATATTATTATGTTATATTATTATACAATTAATGACTTTTGTTGAGGTTTTTATAAGGATCTATCGTTCCGAGATATATGATACTTACAGAGGCCGAAGCCGAGCTAAATATCATATATCTTGGAACGATAGATCCCTATATTAATCGAAATGAAAGTCAGTAATTGTTTTATTATATGATACTGTTATTAATGTCCTCTGGGACATGTTTGATAAATTGGCATTCAACACTACATGTGTTTTTTTGTGTTTAAATTTTAATGGTAACAAGAAAGATGTATGTATACTGCAAAAATTAATTTAGATCGTCCAGAGGAACCTTTGGACCATTATATTAACCTCATATGACGCTAATATTAAAAGTAGGAGTTTTCCGAATTTAGAGTCACGTGAGGTTAATATAACGTTCCAAAGGCTCCTCTGGAACGATCAAAATTAATCTTAACAGTATGCATACAATTGAAGGTTTAGACAGTATCCATCAAGTTCTATCATGAAAAAATTCCATCCTTTTAGCCAATCAGATAAAAGAAGTATTTATAGTCATATAATAATATGCTATATTGTTATTTTATATTATTATTTTATATCATTATTTTATATTGTTATTTTATATTATTTTTTTATATTATTATTTTATATTATTATTTTATATCATTATTTAATATTATTATTTTATATTATTTTTTTATATTATTATTTTATATTATTATTTTATATAATTATTTTATATTATTATTTCATATTATTGTTTCATATTATTATTTTATATTACCGGTATTGTTTTATATTATTATTATTTTATATCATTATTTTATATCATTATTTTATATTATTTTTCTATCATTATTTTATATTATTATTGTAAATTATTATTTTATATTATTATTTTATATTATTTTTTTATATTATTTTTTGCATTATGATTTTATATTATTATTTTATATTATTATTTTATATTATTATTTTATATTATTGTTTTATATTATTATTATTTTATATTATTATTTTATATTGTTATTTTATATTATTTTTTTATATTAATATTTTATATTATTTTTTATATTATTATTTTATACTATTATTTTATATTATTATTATTATTTTCTATCATTATTTTACATTATTATTTTATATTATTATTTTATATTATTATTTTATATTATTATTTTATATTTTTATTTTATATTATTATTTTATATTATTTTCTTATATTATTATTTTATATCATTATTTAATATTATTATTTGATATTATTATTTGATATCATTATTTGATATCATTATTTTATATTATTCTTTTATATATTTTTTGCAGGTAGAATCTAGTATGGAGAAAGCAATATCAAGAAGTATACTAGAGGAATATGATGGTTTAACTGACACTCAAGATACATTTACTATGCACTTTAATGCTGTTCAACAAAAGGTAAATATATTGTACAATTTACTATGCACTTTAATGCTGTACAACACAAGGTAAATATATCGTACAATTTACTATGCATTTTAATGTTGTACAACAAAAGGTAAAAATATTGTACAGTTTGGTAAAGGAGCAGATTTAATGTGTATAATTTACGTTAATGGATTATATTAATAGTATTTTAAGGTTCGCTTTGAACGAGGTTTATTGTATTCTGTTTAGAAATATTTCCTTTTGAAATTAACATTCATCATTAGGTAATATGTCATTAAATAACATGTAATTAGTTAATATGTCATTAAATAACATGTCATTAGGTAATATGTCATTAAATAACATGCCATTAGGTAATATGTCATTAAATAACATGTCATTAGGTAATATGTCATTAAATAACATGTAATTAGTTAATATGTCATTAAATAACATGTCATTGGTTAATAAGGGTAATAACAAAATTACAATCTTACAAAGGTAAAGTCAAAACTCATAATTATATAAACAGACAAAATCAGTCAACAACCGGAAAACTGTGAAAACCGTAATGACCCTGACTTGGTACAGGCATTTCTAAAGAAATGGTGGGTTGAATCAGATTTTAAGGCACCAAACCTCCCGCTCTCATTTCGGTTCAAAGGTTCCGACTGTCACTATAACAGTATTTAAATACAGGAACAAAATAGGTAAAATAGTTGTCAAAGCAGTACCATATTCAGTGACGTAAATGTCAAAAATATTTTTACGTCACACATTGATAAAAAAATATCCTTGACATCTTTATACATTTTCACTATATGAAAATGCATCGCTTATAATCGTTTCTGCAGAGACTGAATATATTTCGACAAGATCTTGGTATCGGAATATAAACTTTTTAAGAGATCGAATAAGGCGAATCTTTTTATAGCCCTGGTCCAGTAGCCTGTTTCTCAGATGAAGATGACGTTTCAGGAAATCAGAATAATTGCTACTGGCCCTTGCAAAAATTGAAGTCGTCCCGTTTATCATAAATTTTAGTACTAAGTTGATATGTCATTAAATAACATATCATTAGGTAATATGTCATTAAATAACATATCATTAGGTAATATGCCATTAAATAACTGTCATTAGTTAATATGTCATTAAATAACATGTCATTATGTAATATGTCATTAAATAACATTTCATTAGTTAATATGTTATTAAATAACATGTCATTAGGTAATCAGAAGCAGTAAGTCGAAGAAGGACAGACACTGCAATGACCAAAAGAAAAAGGACAAAAGGACAAACAACGATCTACAAAACATACACATAAAACTAAAGATCGAGCATCACGAGCCTCACTAAAAACGTTAACCGACCGTCAACACATGTGCTCCGAAAGGGTAAGAACTTCCATAGTATACTCCTACTTGTTTTGTTCATGTTTCAGTTGAAATGCTGCGGTTTTAACCATTCCAGTGACTTCACATCTGCCAGTATGTGGAATAAAACAACGGCAGATAACTCTGTAATGAAAATACCACCAGGATGTTGCAAAAATATGTCAGATTCAGAAGAATGTGTAAAGACGCCAACAACAGATAACTCATATACACAGGTAGCTATGCTATGCTTGGTAATCTTTATAGAAGCTAACACACAGTTAGTGTAAGCTACATGACGCGTTCTCCGACGACCGATGTCAACGAGTTAATCCATTGTTTTATAACACAGGCACTGATCTGAAAGTTAAATAGACCAAGGGTATACACACTCTAAATTATACCGAGATCTGAGTTATCTGGACAGCATAGGTTATAAGTGGCGAGGAATTAGTAACACGCTCAGGTTATAAGTGGCTAGAACCCAGTAACACACAAGGTTATAAGGTGATAAGTGGAGATAACTCAGTTACACACAAGGTTATGAGGTTATTGGTGGAGATAACTCAGTAACACGCAAGGTTATGAGGTTATAGGTGGAGATAACTCAGTAACACGCAAGGCTATAAGGTGATAAGTGGAGATAACTCAGTAACACAAGGCTATAAGGTTATAATTGGAGATAACTCAGAACCACACAAGGCTATAAGGCTATAAATGGCAATAACCCAGTAACACGCTCGTGTTATAAGGTGATAAGTGGAGATAACTCAGTAGCACACACGGTTATAAGGCTATAAGTGTCGAGAACTTAGTAGCACGCAAGGATATAAGGTTATAAGTGGTAATAACCCAGTAGCACACAAGATTATCAGGCTATAAGTGGCGAGAATTCAGTAGTACGCAAGGTTATAAGGCTATAAGTGGTGAGAATTCAGTAGCACGCAAGGTTATAAGGTTATAGGTGCTAATAACTCATTAGCACACAACGTTATCAGGCTATAAGTGGCGAGAATTCAGTAGTACGCAAGGTTATAAGGTTATAAATGGTAATAACTCAGTAGCACGCAAGGCTATAAGGTTATAAGTGGTAATAACTCAGTAGCACACAAGGTTTATATAAGGCTATAAGTGGCGAGAATTCAGTAGCACACAACGTTATCAGGCTATAAGTGGCGAGAATTCAGTAGTACGCAAGGTTATAAGGTTATAAATGGTAATAACTCAGTAGCACGCAAGGCTATAAGGTTATAAGTGGTAATAACCCAGTAGCACACAAGGTTATCAGGCTATAAGTGGCGAGAATTCAGTAGTACGCAAGGTTATAAGGCTATAAGTGGCGAGAATTCAGTAGCACGCAAGGTTATAAGGTTATAAGTGGTAATAACCCAGTAGCACACAAGGTTATAAAGTTATAAGTGGTAATAACTCAGTAGCACACAAGGTTATAAGGTTATAAGTGGTAATAACTCAGTAGCACACAAGGTTATAAGGTTATAGGTGGCGATAACTCAGTAACATGCAAGAATATAAGGTTATAAATGGTAATAACTCAGTAGCACGCAAGGATATAAGGTTATAGGTGGTAACAACTCAGTAGCACACAAGGCTATAAGGCTATAAATGGCGAGAACTCAGTAGCACACAAGGTTATGCGGTTATTAGTGGAGATAGCTCAGTAGCACACACGGTTATAAGGTTATAAGTGGCGATAACTCAGTAACACGCAAGGATATAAGGTTATAAATGGCGAGAACTCAAAAAGCTTGTTAGTTGAATATCGGTCAGAACTGCGTTACATGGAAACGTTACCAATGGTGAGTGCTTAATAACATAGACAGTTTTCTAAAGGTGACAACTTAAGCACAGTAACCTAAAACAATGAGCAACACGAACCCACCACAAAATGGTGTGAATCCAGATGCTCGCGAAGTTCCTGTCTCTTATAAAACACCCATCATGTTACTCAACTCACGTAGTCAAGAAATGTTTGAGATTCCTACACACTAACAAACACAATAAACACAAATAAGATATGTTTGAGATTCCTACACGCCAACAAACACAATAAACACAAATAAGAAATGTTTGAGATTCCTACACACTAACAAGCACAATACACACAAATAAGATATGTTTGAGATTCCTACACGCCAACAAACACAATAAACACAAATAAGAAATGTTTGAGATTCCTACACACTAACAAACACAACAAACACAAATAAGATATGTTTGAGATTCCTACACACTAACAAACACAATAAACACAAATAAGAAATGTTTGAGATTCCTACACGCTAACAAGCACATTAAACACAAATAAGAAATGTTTGAGATTTCTACACACTAACAAGCACAATAAACACAAATAAGATATGTGTGAGATTCCTACACGCTAACAAGCACAATAAACACAAATAAGAAATGTTTGAGATTCCTACACGCTAACAAGCACAATAAACACAAATAAGAAATGTTTGAGATTTCTACACACTAACAAGCACAATAAACAACACAATAAACACAAATAAGCAATGCTTGAGATTCCTACACACTAACAAACAGAATAAACACAAATAAGATATGTTTGAGATTCCTACACACTATCAAACACAATACAAAACACAATAAACACAAATAAGACATGTTTGAGATTCCTACACACTAACAAACACAATAAACACAAATAAGAAATGTTTGAGATTCCTACACACTAACAAGCACAATAAACAAAAATAAGATATGTGTGAGATTCCTACACGCTAACAAACACAATAAACACAAATAAGAAATGTTTGAGATTCCTACACACTAACAAACACAATAAACACAAATAAGATATGTTTGAGATTCCTACACACTAACAAACACAATGAACACAAATAAGAAATGTCTGAGATTCCTACACGCCAACAAACACAATAAACACAAATAAGAAATGTTTGAGATTCCTACACACTAACAAACACAATAAACACAAATAAGAAATGTTTGAGATTCGTACACACTAACAAGCACAATAAACACAAATAAGAAATGTTTGAGATTCCTGCACACAAACAAACACAATAAATACAAATAAGACATGTTTGAGATTCCTCCAAGCTAGCAAACACAATAAACACAAATAAGAAATGTTTGAGTTTCCTACACACTAACAAACACAATAAACACAAATAAGACATGTTTGAGATTCCTACACGCTAACAAATACAATAAACACAAATAGGAAATGTTTGAGATTCCTACACACTAACAAACACAATAAACACAAATAAGAAATGTTTGAGATTCCTACACACTAACAAACACAGTAAACACAAACAAGAAATTTTTGAGATTCCTACACAATAAAAAGCACAATAAACACAAATGAAATATGTTTGAGATTCCTACACACTAACAAACACAATAAACACAAATAGGAAATGTTTGAGATTCCTACTCACTAACAAACACAATAAACACAAATAAGAAATGTTTGAGATTCCTACACACTATCAAACACAATACAAAACACAATAAACACAAATAAGACATGTTTGAGAATCCTACACGCTAACAAACACAATAAACAAAAATAAGAAATGTTTGAGATTCCTACACACTAACAAGCACAATAAACACAAATAAGATATGTGTGAGATTCCTACACACTAACAAGCACAATAAACACAAATGAGATATGTGTGAGATTCCTACACGCTAGCAAACACAATAAACAAAAATAAGAAATGTTTGAGAATCCTACACGCTAACAAACACAATAAACACAAATAAGAAATGTTTGAGATTCCTACACACTAACAAGCACAATAAACACAAATAAGAAATGTTTGAGATTCCTACACACTAACAAACACAATAAACACAAAGAAGAAATGTTTGAGATTCATACACGCTAACAAACACAATAAACACAAATAAGACATGTTTGAGATTCCTACACACTAACAAGCGCAATAAACAACACAATAAACACAAATAAGACATGCTTGAGATTCCTACACACTAACAAACACAATAAACACAAATAAGATATGTTTGAGATTCCTACACACTAACAAACACAATAAACACAAATAAGAAATGTTTGAGATTCCTACACGCTAACAAACACAATACAAATAAATAAGAAATGTTTGAGATTCCTACACACTAACAAACACAATAAACACAAACAAGAAATGTTTGAGATTCCTACACGCTAACAAACACAATAAACACAAATAAGACATGTTTGAGATTCCTACACACTAACAAACACAATAAACAACACAATAAACACAAATAAGACATGTTTGAGATTCCTACACACTAACAAACACAATAAACACAAATAAGATATGTTTGAGATTCCTACACACTAACAAACACAATAAACACAAATAAGAAATGTTTGAGATTCCTACACGCTAACAAACACAATAAAAATAAATAAGAAATGTTTGAGATTCCTACACACTAACAAACACAATGAACACAAATAAGAAATGTCTGAGATTCCTACACGCCAACAAACACAATAAACACAAATAAGAAATGTTTGAGATTCCTACACACTAACAAACACAATAAAAATAAATAAGAAATGTTTGAGATTCCTACACACTAACAAACACAATAAACACAAATAAGAAATGTTTGAGATTCCTACACGCTAACAAACACAATAAAAATAAATAAGAAATGTTTGAGATTCCTACACACTAACAAACACAATAAACACAAATAAGAAATGAGCTCTCCTACAAACAACTGTGGACAATGTCGAACCGAACATCGTTTTTATACGGAAATTTTAGCAGAAATAACAACATTAAACTAAGAAAGTAAAGATATATACCGGTAACATAGCAAAATGTTGGACACCATATAATCATATTTTGATATTTTACTGTATTTACAGGGTTGTAAGGCGGCTTTAGAGGATCTGTTTGAAAAATATTTCTCAGTTATAATTGGAGTTGCTTCTACATTAGTATTTTGCCAGGTAATTATAATATTGTACAATTACAGACGACTATGATTAGAATACGTGTGGTTACTTTCTTAGGGAATACGTTCTAATGTGAGAATTCTATGTTTTACGTTCGTACAAAAATAAATGAACCCCACGACAACAAAATATGTTAATTAAAAGCACGATGACAGCCAAAGTCATAGATAAATAAGATAGCACAATGACAGCCAATATCATGGATAAATAACAGAGCACAATAAAAGTTTTAACAGTGTGATAACAACGTCTGTCTTGTTTAATAACAGTCTGCTAGCAACGTCTGTCTTGGTTATTAACAGTCTGATAACAACCCCACGAAAACAAGATATGTTAATTAAAAGCACGATGACATCCAAAGTCATAGATAAATAACAGAGCACAATGACAGCCAATATCATAGATAAATAACAGAGCACAATGACAGCCAAAATCATAGATAAATAACAGGACACAATGACAGCCACAATCATAGATAAATAACAGAGCACAATGACAGTTTTAACAGTCTGATAACAACGTCTGTCTTAGTTATTAAAAGTCTGCTAACAATGTCTGTCTTGGTTATTAACGGTCTGATAACAATGTCTGTCCTAGTTATTAACGGTCTGATAACAACGTCTGTCCTAGTTATTAACAGTCTGATAACAACGTATGTCTTAGTTATTAAAATTATGTTAACAACGTCTATCTTGGTTATTAACAGTCTGATAACAACGTCTCTCCTAGTTATTAACAGTCTGATAACAATATCTATATAGGTTATTAACAGTCTGTTAACAACGTCTGTCCTAGTTATTAACAGTCTGTTAACAACGTCTGTCTTAGTTATTAACAGTCTGTTAACAACGTCTGTCTTAGTTATTAACATTCTGATAACAATATCTATATAGGTTATTAACAGTCTGTTAACAACGTCTGTCCTAGTTATTAACAGTCTGATAACAATGTCTATATAGGTTATTAACAGTCTGTTAACAACATCTGTCCTAGTTATTAACAGTCTGTTAACAACGTCTGTTTTGATTATTAACATTCTGATAACAACGTCTGTATTAGGCATTAACAGTCTGATAACAACGTCTGTCTTAGTTATTAACAGTTTGATAGCAATGTCTGTCCTGGTTATTAACAGTCTGTTAACAACGTCTGTCCTAGTTATTAACAGTCTGATAACAATGTCTATATAGGTTATTAACAGTGTGTTAACAACATCTGTCCTAGTTATTAACAGTCTGTTAACAACGTCTGTTTTGATTATTAACAGTCTGATAACAGCGTCTGTATTAGGTATTAACAGTCTGATAACAGCGTCTGTATTAGGTATTAACAGTCTGATGACAACATCTGTCTTAGTTATTAACAGTTTGATAGCAACGTGTGTCTTAGTTAGTAACAGTCTGATAACAATGTCTGTCTTGGTTATTAACAGTATGATAGCAACGTGTGTCTTGGTTAGTAACAGTGTGATAACAACGTCTGTCTTAGTTAGTAACAGTCTGATAACAATGTCTGTCTTGGTTATTAACAGTATGATAGCAACGTGTGTCTTGGTTAGTAACAGTATGATAACAACGTCTGTCTTAGTTATTAACAGTCTGATAACAATGTCTGTCTTAGTTAGTAACAGTCTGATAACAATGTCTGTCTTGGTTATTAACAGTATGATAGCAACGTCTGTCTTGGTTAATAACAGTCTGCTAACAACCTATGTCTTAGTTATTAACAGTATGATATCAACATATGTCGTGGTTATTAACAGTCTGATAACAACGTATGTCTTGGTTATTAACAGTCTGATAACAACGTCTGTCCTAGTTATTAACAGTCTGATAACAACGTGTGTCTTGGTTAGTAACAGTATAATAACAACGTCTGTCTTGGTTATTAACAGTCTGATAACAACGTATGTCTTCGTTATTAACAGTCTGATAACAACGTCTGTCTTGGTGATTAACAGTCTGATAACAACGCCTTTCTTGGTTAATAACAGTCTGCTAACAACCTATGTCTTAGTTATTAACAGTCTGATAACAACGTATGTCTTCGTTATTAACAGTCTGATAACAACGTCTGTCTTGGTGATTAACAGTCTGATAACAACGCCTTTCTTGGTTAATAACAGTCTGCTAACAACCTATGTCTTAGTTATTAACAGTCTGATAACAACGTATGTCTTGGTTATTAACAGTCTGATAACAACGTCTGTCTTGGGGATTAACAGTCTGATAACAACGCCTTTCCTGGTTAATAACAGTCTGATAACAACCTATGTCTTAGTTATTAACAGTCTGATAACAACGTATGTCTTGGCTATTAACAGTCTGATAACAACGTCTGTCTTGTTTATTAACAGTCTGATAACAACGTCTGTCTTGTTTATTAACAGTCTGATAACAACGTCTGTCTTGTTTATTAACAGTCTGATAGCAACGTCTGTCTTGTTTATTAACAGTCTGATAACAACGTCTGTCTTGTTTATTAACAGTCTGATAACAACGTCTGTCTTGTTTATTAACAGTCTGATAGCAACGTCTGTCTTGTTTATTAACAGTCTGATAACAACGTCTGTCTTGTTTATTAACAGTCTGATAACAACGTCTGTCTTGTTTATTAACAGTCTGATAACAACGTCTGTCTTGTTTATTAACAGTCTGATAACAACGTCTGTCTTGTTTATTAACAGTCTGATAGCAACGTCTGTCTTGTTTATTAACAGTCTGATAACAACGTCTGTCTTGTTTATTAACAGTCTGATAACAACGTCTGTCTTGTTTATTAACAGTCTGATAGCAACGTCTGTCTTGTTTATTAACAGTCTGATAACAACGTCTGTCTTGTTTATTAACAGTCTGATAACAACGTCTGTCTTGTTTATTAACAGTCTGATAACAACGTCTGTCTTGTTTATTAACAGTCTGATAACAACGTCTGTCTTGTTTATTAACAGTCTGATACCAACGTCTGTCTTGTTTATTAACAGTCTGATAGCAACGTCTGTCTTGTTTATTAACAGTCTGATAACAACGTCTGTCTTGTTTATTAACAGTCTGATAACAACGTCTGTCTTGTTTATTAACAGTCTGATAACAACGTCTGTCTTGTTTATTAACAGTCTGATAGCAACGTCTGTCTTGTTTATTAACAGTCTGATAACAACGTCTGTCTTGTTTATTAACAGTCTGATAACAACGTCTGTCTTGTTTATTAACAGTCTGATAACAACGTCTGTCTTGTTTATTATCAGTCTGATAACAACGTCTGTTTTGTTTATTAACAGTCTGATAACAACGTCTGTCTTGTTTATTAACAGTCTGATAACAACGTCTGTCTTGTTTATTAACAGTCTGATAACAACGTCTGTCTTGTTTATTAACAGTCTGATAACAACGTCTGTCTTGTTTATTAACAGTCTGATAACAACGTCTGTCTTAGTTATTAACATTTTGATAACAACATCTTTCTTTTGTAGCTGGTTATGATGATACTCTCCTTCTTGATGATGTGCACCAAGGCAGATAACTCGTACACTTTTAAGGAATGAACAACGAAATAAATACAGGCTAATATTTAATTTACATATTTTGTTCATATATAATCTATAATATAATATCCAGGATAAGAATCAATATATTTTGTGATATCTAAGTGTGTTCAGGTTTTAAGATATATTTCCTGACACATTGTTATAATAAGAACAGCTGATCACATGTCATGGATTATTTATCTTAAGCTAAACAAACGTTTAATGAAAGCAAACTTGTTTTGTTCATCTCTCTGACTTTATGTTGTAACCAAGTAAACAACACCCGATTTATCAACTTTAATTCTAATTAAAAGGTCACCACGACTTTCGTTAGATCTTAATGGAGTGACAATTAAAGAACTAATTTGATTGGCTTAGATATTCTTTACCACTGAATTGAATATGAACTTATATAAACTGTTTGATTATCATATACAACTGTAGTTTTGTTTGATTTTATAGTTGATAGTCATTATCATAAAATATGTTCACTTGGTAACACATACCTGAACATAGAGATCAAATGATGAAGAACAATCTACTGTAGGGATAAGTTTCAAAGTTTAAATATATAAGAGAATTATTTTGTATATATGTAATCTGCCAATATTTAATTGAATAAATATAATTTTTGTAAGTATTTGCGTTGTACTTATATATACTAATGAAAAGAAAGATTAAGAAGTCATGGACAGCAATTCCACCAATATTAACAAAACGAACATTCACCTTTCACCTTGACTCACTGAGCACAAAAAGGTGGAACACGACATATGACGTTGAACATTCAAGTTCTGGCGTGGAACAGACATGTGGAGGGGAATTCAATTCCTGGCGTTGAACAGAAATGTGGAGGAGAATTCAAGTCCTGGCGTGGAACAGAAATGTGGAGGAGAATTCAAGTCCTGGCGTGGAACAGAAATGTGGAGGAGAATTCAAGTCCTGGCGTGGAACAGACATGTGGAGGAGAATTCAAGTCCTGGCGTTGAACAGAAATGTGGAGGAGAATTCAAGTCCTGGCGTGGAACAGAAATGTGGAGGAGAATTCAAGTCCTGGCGTGGAACAGACATGCGGAGGAGAATTCAAGTCCTGGCGTTGAACAGACATGTGGCGCAGAATTCAAGTCTTGGCGTGGAACAGACACATAGCGGAAAATTCAAGTCCTGGCGTAGAACAGACATGTGGAGGAGAATTCAATTCCTGGCGTGAAACAGAAATGTGTAGGAGAATTCAAGTCCTGGCGTGGAACAGACATGTAGTGCAGAATTCAAGTCATGGCGTGGAACAGACACATAGCGGAGAATTCAAGTCCTGGGGTAGAACAGACATCTGGAGGAGAATTCAAGTCCTGGCGTGGAACAAGAATTTGGAGGAGAATTCAAGTCCTGGCATGGAACAGACACGTGGAGGAGAATTCAAGTCCTGGCGTGGAACAGACATGTGGAGGAGTTACACTCACCATATAAACAATGAAAACTGTCATAGATGTCAAATACACACCATCAGTACATATAAACAATTTAAACTGTTATAGATGTCAAATAAACACCGTCAGTACATATAAAGAATGTAAACTGTTATAGATGTCAAATAAACACCGTCAGTACATATAAACAATGTAAACTGTTATAGATGTCAAATAAACACTGTCAGTACATATAAACAATGTAAACTGTGATAGATGTCAAATAAACATCGTCAGTACATATAAGCAATGCAAATTGTTATAGATGTCAAATAAACACCGTCAGTACATATAAACAATGTAAATTGTTATAGATGTCAAATAAACACCGTCAGTACATATTAATAATGTAAACTGCAATAGATGTCAAATAAACATCGTCAGTACATATAAACAATGTAAACTGCTATAGTTGTCAAATAAACACCGTCAGTACATATAAACAATGTAAACTGTGATAGATGTCAAATAAACACCGTCAGTACATATAAACAATGTAAACTGTGATAGATGTCAAATAAACACTTTCAGTACATATAAACAATATAAACTGTTATAGATGTCTAATAAACACCGTCAGTACATATAAACAATGTGAACTGTTACAGATGTCAAATAAACACCGTCAGTACATATAAACAATGTAAACTGCTATAGTTGTCAAATAAAAATCGTCAGTACATATAAACAATATAAACTGTTATAGATGTCAAATAAAAATCGTCAGTACATATAAACAATATAAACTGTTATAGATGTCAAATAAACACCGTCAGTACCTATAAACAATGTAAACTGTAATAGATGTCAAATAAACACCGTCAGTACATATAAACAATGTAAACTGTTATAGAGTTCAAATAAACACTGTCAGTACATTTAAACAATGTAGACTGTTTTAGCTGTCAAATAAACACCGTCAGTACATATAAACAATGTAAACTGCTATAGATGTCAAATAAAAATCGTCAGTACATATAAACAATATAAAGTGTAATAGATGTCAAATAAACCCCGTCAGTACCTATAAACAATGTAAACTGTTATTGATGTCTAATAAACACCGTCAGTACATATACACAATGTAAACTGTTGTTGATGTCAAATAAACACCGTCAGTACATCTAAGCAATGTAAACTGTTATAGAAATCAAATAAACACCGTCAGTACATATAAACAATGTAAACAATTACTGTTATAGATGTCAAATAAACACCGTCAGTACATATAAACAATGTAAACTGTGATAGATGTCAAATAAACACCGTCTGTACATATAAACAATGTAAACTGTTATAGAAATCAAATAAACACCGTCAGTACATATAAACAATGTAAACAATTACTGTTATAGATGTCAAATAAACACCGTCAGTACATATAAACAATGTAAACTGTGATAGATGTCAAATAAACACCGTCTGTACATATAAACAATGTAAACTGTTATAGATGTCTAATAAACACCGGCAGTACATATAAACAATGTGAACTGTTACAGATGTCAAATAAACACCGTCAGTACATATAAACAATGTAAACTGTGATAGATATCAAATAAACACCGTCAGTACATATATACAATGTAAACTGTGATTGATGTCAAATAAACACTGTCGGTACATATAAACAATGTGAACTGTAATAGCTGTCAAATAAACACCGTCAGTACATAAAAACAATGTAAATTGTTATAGATGTCAAATAAACACCGTCAGTACATATAAACAATGTAAACTGCTATAGATGTCAAATAAACACCGTCAGTACATATAAACAATGTAAACTGTGATAGATGTCAAATAAACACCGTCAGTACATATAAACAATGTAAACTGTTATAGATGTCAAATAAACACCGTCAGTACATATAAACAATGTAAACTGTTATAGATGTCAAATAAACACCGTCAGTACATATAAACAATGTAAACAATTACTGTTATAGATGTCAAATAAAAACCGGCAGTACATATAAACAATGTAATCTGCTATAGATGTCAAATAAATACCGTCAGTACATATAAACGATGTAAACTGTGATATAGATGTCAAATAAACACCGTCTGTACATATAAACAATGTAAACTGTTATGGATGTCAAATAAACACCGTCAGTACATATAAACAATGTAAACTGTTATAGATGTCAAATAAACACCGTCAGTACATATAAACAATGTAAACTGTTATAGATGTCAAATAAACACCGTCAGTACATATAAACAATGTGAACTGTTACAGATGTCAAATAAACACCCTCAGTACATATAAACAATTTAAACTGCTATAGATGTCAAATAAAAATCGTCAGTACATATAAACAATGTAAACTGTTACAGATGTCAAATAAAAACCGTCCGTACATATAAACAATGTAAACTGTTATAGATGTCAAATAAACACCGTCAGTACCTATAACCAATGTAAACTGTTATTGATATCAAATAAACACTCAGTACATATAAACAATGTAAACTGTTATAGCTGTCAAATAAACACCGTCAGTACATATAAACAATGTAAACTGCTATAGATGTCAAATAAACATCGTCAGTACATATAAACAATATAAACTGTTATAGATGTCTAATAAACACCGTCAGTACATAAAAACAATGTAAAGTGTTATTGATGTCAAATAAACACCGTCTGTACATATAAATAATGTAAACTGTTATAGCTGTCAAATAAACACCGTCAGTACATATAAACAATGTAAACTGCTATAGATGTCAAATAAACATCATCAGTACATATAAACAATATAAACTGTTATAGATGTCTAATAAACATCGTCAGTACATATAAACAATATAAACTGTTATAGATGTCTAATAAACACCGTCAGTACATAAAAACAATGTAAAGTGTTATTGATGTCAAATAAACACCGTCAGTACCTATAAACAATGTAAACTGTTATTGATGTCAAATAAACACTGTCAGTACATATAAACAATGTAAACTGTTATAGATGTCAAATAAACACCGTCAGTACATATAAACAATGTGAACTGTTACAGATGTCAAATAAACACCCTCAGTACATATAAACAATTTAAACAGCTATAGATGTCAAATAAAAATCGTCAGTACATATAAACAATATAAACTGTTACAGATGTCAAATAAAAACCGTCCGTACATATAAACAATGTAAACTGTTATAGATGTCAAATAAACACCGTCAGTACCTATAACCAATGTAAACTGTTATTGATATCAAATAAACACTCAGTACATATAAACAATGTTAACTGTTATAGCTGTCAAATAAACACCGTCAGTACATATAAACAATGTAAACTGCTATAGATGTCAAATAAACATCGTCAGTACATATAAACAATATAAACTGTTATAGATGTCTAATAAACACCGTCAGTACATAAAAACAATGTAAAGTGTTATTGATGTCAAATAAACACCGTCAGTACATATAAATAATGTAAACTGTTATAGCTGTCAAATAAACACCGTCAGTACATATAAACAATGTAAACTGCTATAGATGTCAAATAAACATCGTCAGTACATATAAACAATATAAACTGTTATAGATGTCTAATAAACATCGTCAGTACATATAAACAATATAAACTGTTATAGATGTATAATAAACACCGTCAGTACATAAAAACAATGTAAAGTGTTATTGATGTCAAATAAACACCGTCAGTACATATTAACAATGTAAACTGTTATTGATGTCAAATAAACACTGTCAGTACATATAAACAATGTAAACGGTTATAGCTGTCAAATAAACATCGTCAGTACATATAAACAATGTAAACTGTTATAGATGTCAAATAAACACCGTCAGTACATATAAACAATGTGAACTGTTACAGATGTCAAATAAACACCCTCAGTACATATAAACAATTTAAACTGCTATAGATGTCAAATAAAAATCGTCAGTACATATAAACAATATAAACTGTTACAGATGTCAAATAAACACCGTCCGTACATATAAACAATGTAAACTGTTATAGATGTCAAATAAACACCGTCAGTACCTATTACCAGTGCAAACTGTTATTGATGTCAAATAAACACTGTCAGTACATATAAACAATGTAAACTGTTATAGCTGTCAAATAAACACCGTCAGTACATATAAACAATGTAAACTGCTATAGATGTCAAATAAACATCGTCAGTACATATAAACAATATAAACTGTTATAGATGTCTAATAAACACCGTCAGTACATAAAAACAATGTAAAGTGTTATTGATATCAAATAAACACCGTCAGTACATATAAACAATGTGAACTGTTATAGATGTCAAATAAACACCGTCAGTACACATAAACAATATAAACGGCTATAGATGTAAAAAAAAAATCGTCAGTACATATAAACAATGTAAACTGTTACAGATGTCAAATAAACACCGTCCGTACATATAAACAATGTAAACTGTTATAGATGTCAAATAAACACCGTCAGTACCTATAACCAATGTAAACTGTTATTGATGTGAAATAAACACTGTCAGTACATATAAACAATGTAAACTGTTATAGCTGTCAAATAAACAACGTCAGTACATATAAACAATGTAAACTGTTATAGATGTCAAATAAACACCGTCAGTACATATAAAAAATGTACACTGCTATAGATGTCAAATAAACACCGTCAGTACATATAAACAATGTAAACAATTACTGTTATAGATGTCAAATAAAAACGTTAGTATATATAAACAATGTAATCTGCTATAGATGTCAAATAAACACCGTCAGTACATATAAACAATGTAAACTGTGATAGATGTCAAATAAGCACCGTCTGTACATATAAACAATGTAAACTGTTATAGATGTCAAATAAACACCGTCAGTACAGTACATATAAACAATGTGAACTGTTACAGATGTCAAATAAACACCGTCAGTACATATAAACAATGTAAACTGGTATAGATGTCAAATAAACACCGTCAGTACATATAAACAATGTAAACTGTTATAGATGTCAAATAAACACCGTCAGTACAGTACATATAAACAATGTGAACTGTTACAGATGTCAAATAAACACCGTCAGTACATATAAACAATTTAAACTGCTATAGATGTCAAATAAACACCGTCAGTACATATAAACAATGTAAACTGTTATAGATGTCAAATAAACACCGTCAGTACATATAAACAATGTAAACTGTTATAGATGTCAAATAAACAACGTCAGTACATATAAATAATGTAAACTGTAATAGATGTCAAATAAACACCGTCAGTACATATAAACAATGTGAACTGTTACAGATGTCAAATAAACACCGTCAGTACATATAAACAATGTAAACTGCTATGGATGTCAAATAAACACCGTCAGTACATATAAACAATGTAAACTGTTATAGATGTCAAATAAACACCGTCAGTACCTATAAACCATGTAAACTGTAATAGATGTCAAATAAACACCGTCAGTACCTATAAACAATATAAACGGCTATAGATGTCAAATAAACACCGTCTGTACATATAAACAATGTAAACTGTTATAGATGTCAAATAAACACCGTCAGTACATATAAACAATGTGAACTGTTACAGATGTCAAATAAACACCGTCAGTACATATAAACAATGTAGACTGTTATAGATGTCAAATAAACACTGTCAGAACATATATACAATGTGAACTGTTATATATGTCAAATAAACACCGTCAGTACATATAAACAATGTAAACTGTTATAGATGTCAAATAAACACCGTCAGTACATATAAACAATGTAAACTGTTATAGATGTCAAATAAACACCGTCAGTACATATAAACAATGTGATCTGTTACAGATGTCAAATAAACACCGTCAGTACATATAAACAATGCAGACTGTTACAGATGTCAAATAAACACCGTCAGTACATATAACCAATGTAAACTGCTATAGATGTCAAATAAACATCGTCAGTACATATAAACAATATAAACTGTTATAGATGTCTAATAAACACCGTCAGTACATAAAAACAATGTAAAGTGTTATTGATGTCAAATAAACACCGTCAGTACATATAAATAATGTAAACTATTATAGCAGTCAAATAAACACCGTCAGTACATATAAACAATGTAAACTGCTATAGATGTCAAATAAACATCGTCAGTACATATATACAATATAAACTGTTATAGATGTCTAATAAACATCGTCAGTACATATAAACAATATAAACTGTTATAGATGTCTAATAAACACCGTCAGTACATACAAACAATGTAAAGTGTTATTGATGTCAAATAAACACCGTCAGTACTTATAAACAATTTAAACTGTTATTGATGTCAAATAAACACTGTCAGTACATATAAACAATGTAAACTGTTATATCTGTCAAATAAACACCGTCAGTACATATAAACAATGTAATCTGTTATAGATGTCAAATAAACACCGTCAGTACTTATAAACAATTTAAACTGTTATTGATGTCAAATAAACACTGTCAGTACATATAAACAATGTAAACTGTTATATCTGTCAAATAAACACCGTCAGTACATATAAACAATGTAAACTGTTATAGATGTCAAATAAACACCGTCAGTACATATAAACAATGTGAACTGTTACAGATGTCAAATAAACACCCTCAGTACATATAAACAATTTAAACTGCTATAGATGTCAAATAAACACCGTCAGTACATATAACCAATGTAAACTGCTATAGATGTCAAATAAACATCGTCAGTACATATAAACAATATAAACTGTTATAGATGTCTAATAAACACCGTCAGTACATAAAAACAATGTAAAGTGTTATTGATGTCAAATAAACACCGTCAGTACATATAAATAATGTAAACTATTATAGCAGTCAAATAAACACCGTCAGTACATATAAACAATGTAAACTGTTATAGCTGTCAAATAAACACCGTCAGTACATATAAACAATGTAAACTGCTATAGATGTCAAATAAACATCGTCAGTACATATAAACAATATAAACTGTTATAGATGTCTAATAAACACCGTCAGTACATAAAAACAATGTAAAGTGTTATTGATGTCAAATAAACACCGTCAGTACATATAAATAATGTAAACTGTTATAGCTGTCAAATAAACACCGTCAGTACATATAAACAATGTAAACTGCTATAGATGTCAAATAAACATCGTCAGTACATATAAACAATATAAACTGTTATAGATATCTAATAAACATCGTCAGTACATATAAACAATATAAACTGTTATAGATGTATAATAAACACCGTCAGTACATAAAAACAATGTAAAGTGTTATTGATGTCAAATAAACACCGTCAGTACCTATTAACAATGTAAACTGTTATTGATGTCAAATAAACACTGTCAGTACATATAAACAATGTAAACGGTTATAGCTGTCAAATAAACATCGTCAGTACATATAAACAATGTAAACTGTTATAGATGTCAAATAAACACCGTCAGTACATATAAACAATGTGAACTGTTACAGATGTCAAATAAACACCCTCAGTACATATAAACAATTTAAACTGCTATAGATGTCAAATAAAAATCGTCAGTACATATAAACAATATAAACTGTTACAGATGTCAAATAAACACCGTCCGTACATATAAACAATGTAAACTGTTATAGATGTCAAATAAACACCGTCAGTACCTATTACCAGTGCAAACTGTTATTGATGTCAAATAAACACTGTCAGTACATATAAACAATGTAAACTGTTATAGCTGTCAAATAAACACCGTCAGTACATATAAACAATGTAAACTGCTATAGATGTCAAATAAACATCGTCAGTACATATAAACAATATAAACTGTTATAGATGTCTAATAAACACCGTCAGTACATAAAAACAATGTAAAGTGTTATTGATATCAAATAAACACCGTCAGTACATATAAACAATGTGAACTGTTATAGATGTCAAATAAACACCGTCAGTACACATAAACAATATAAACGGCTATAGATGTAAAAAAAAAATCGTCAGTACATATAAACAATGTAAACTGTTACAGATGTCAAATAAACACCGTCCGTACATATAAACAATGTAAACTGTTATAGATGTCAAATAAACACCGTCAGTACCTATAACCAATGTAAACTGTTATTGATGTGAAATAAACACTGTCAGTACATATAAACAATGTAAACTGTTATAGCTGTCAAATAAACAACGTCAGTACATATAAACAATGTAAACTGTTATAGATGTCAAATAAACACCGTCAGTACATATAAACAATGTACACTGCTATAGATGTCAAATAAACACCGTCAGTACATATAAACAATGTAAACAATTACTGTTATAGATGTCAAATAAAAACGTTAGTATATATAAACAATGTAATCTGCTATAGATGTCAAATAAACACCGTCAGTACATATAAACAATGTAAACTGTGATAGATGTCAAATAAGCACCGTCTGTACATATAAACAATGTAAACTGTAATAGATGTCAAATAAACACCGTCAGTACAGTACATATAAACAATGTGAACTGTTACAGATGTCAAATAAACACCGTCAGTACATATAAACAATGTAAACTGGTATAGATGTCAAATAAACACCGTCAGTACATATAAACAATGTAAACTGTTATAGATGTCAAATAAACACCGTCAGTACAGTACATATAAACAATGTGAACTGTTACAGATGTCAAATAAACACCGTCAGTACATATAAACAATTTAAACTGCTATAGATGTCAAATAAACACCGTCAGTACATATAAACAATGTAAACTGTTATAGATGTCAAATAAACACCTTCAGTACATATAAACAATGTAAACTGTTATAGATGTCAAATAAACAACGTCAGTACATATAAATAATGTAAACTGTAATAGATGTCAAATAAACACCGTCAGTACATATAAACAATGTGAACTGTTACAGATGTCAAATAAACACTGTCAGTACATATAAACAATGTAAACTGCTATGGATGTCAAATAAACACCGTCAGTACATATAAACAATGTAAACTGTTATAGATGTCAAATAAACACCGTCAGTACCTATAAACCATGTAAACTGTAATAGATGTCAAATAAACACCGTCAGTACCTATAAACAATATAAACGGCTATAGATGTCAAATAAACACCGTCTGTACATATAAACAATGTAAACTGTTATAGATGTCAAATAAACACCGTCAGTACATATAAACAATGTGAACTGTTACAGATGTCAAATAAACACCGTCAGTACATATAAACAATGTAGACTGTTATAGATGTCAAATAAACACTGTCAGAACATATATACAATGTGAACTGTTATATATGTCAAATAAACACCGTCAGTACATATAAACAATGTAAACTGTTATAGATGTCAAATAAACACCGTCAGTACATATAAACAATGTAAACTGTTATAGATGTCAAATAAACACCGTCAGTACATATAAACAATGTGATCTGTTACAGATGTCAAATAAACACCGTCAGTACATATAAACAATGCAGACTGTTACAGATGTCAAATAAACACCGTCAGTACATATAACCAATGTAAACTGCTATAGATGTCAAATAAACATCGTCAGTACATATAAACAATATAAACTGTTATAGATGTCTAATAAACACCGTCAGTACATAAAAACAATGTAAAGTGTTATTGATGTCAAATAAACACCGTCAGTACATATAAATAATGTAAACTATTATAGCAGTCAAATAAACACCGTCAGTACATATAAACAATGTAAACTGCTATAGATGTCAAATAAACATCGTCAGTACATATATACAATATAAACTGTTATAGATGTCTAATAAACATCGTCAGTACATATAAACAATATAAACTGTTATAGATGTCTAATAAACACCGTCAGTACATACAAACAATGTAAAGTGTTATTGATGTCAAATAAACACCGTCAGTACTTATAAACAATTTAAACTGTTATTGATGTCAAATAAACACTGTCAGTACATATAAACAATGTAAACTGTTATATCTGTCAAATAAACACCGTCAGTACATATAAACAATGTAAACTGTTATAGATGTCAAATAAACACCGTCAGTACATATAAACAATGTGAACTGTTACAGATGTCAAATAAACACCCTCAGTACATATAAACAATTTAAACTGCTATAGATGTCAAATAAAAATCGTCAGTACATATAAACAATATAAACTGTTACAGATGTCAAATAAACACCGTCCGTACATATAAACAATGTAAACTGCTATAGATGTCAAATAAACACCGTCAGTACCTATAACCAATGCAAACTGTTATTGATGTCAAATAAACACTGTTAGTACATATAAACAATGTAAACTGTTATAGCTGTCAAATAAACACCGTCAGTACATATAAACTATGTAAATTGCTATAGATGTCAAATAAACATCGTCAGTACATATAAACAATATAAACTGTTATAGATGTCTAATAAACACCGTCAGTACATAAAAACAATGTAAAGTGTTATTGATGTCAAAAAAAAATTTTCAGTACATATAAACAATGTAAACTGTTATTGATGTCAAATAAACACCGTCAGTACACATAAACAATATAAACGGCTATAGATGTCAAATAAACATCGTCAGTACATATAAACAATGTAAACTGTTATTGATGTCTAATAAACACTGTCAGTACATATACACAATGTAAACTGTAGTTGATGTCAAATAAACACCGTCAGTACATGTAAACAATGTAAACTGTTATAGATGTCAAATAAACACCGTCAGTACATATAAACAATGTACACTGCTATAGATGTCAAATAAACACCGTCAGTACATATAAACAATGTAAACAATTACTGTTATAGATGTCAAATAAAAACCGTCAGTATATATAAACAATGTAATCTGCTATAGATGTCAAGTAAACACCGTCAGTACATATAAACAATGTAAACTGTGATAGATGTCAAATAAACACCGTCTGTACATATAAACAATGTAAACTGTTATAGATGTCAAATAAACACCGTCAGTACATATAAACAATGTGAACTGTTACAGATGTCAAATAAACACCGTCAGTACATATAAACAATGTAAACTGTGATAGATGTCAAATAAACACCGTCTGTACATATATACAATGTAAACTGTGATTGATGTCAAATAAACACTGTCAGTACATATAAACAATGTGAACTGTAATAGATGTCAAATAAACACCGTCAGTACATAAAAACAATGTAAATTGTTATAGATGTCAAATAAACACCGTCAGTACAAATAAACAATGTAAACTGCTATAGATGTCAAATAAACACCGTCAGTACATATAAACAATGTAAACAATTACTGTTATAGATGTCAAATAAAAACCGTCAGTACATATAAACAATGTAATCTGCTATAGATGTCAAATAAACACCGTCCGTACATATAAACAATGTAAATTGTGATAGATGTCAAATAAACACCGTCTGTACATATAAACAATGTAAACTGTTATGGATGTCAAATAAACACCGTCAGTACATATAAACAATGTAAACTGGTATAGATGTCAAATAAACACCGTCAGTACATATAAACAATGTAAACTGTTATAGATGTCAAATAAACACCGTCAGTACAGTACATATAAACAATGTGAACTGTTACAGATGTCAAATAAACACGTCAGTACATATAAACAATTTAAACTGCTATAGATGTCAAATAAACACCGTCAGTACATATAAACAATGTAAACTGTTATAGATGTCAAATAAACACCGTCAGTACATATAAACAATGTAAACTGTTATAGATGTCAAATAAACACTGTCAGTACATATAAACAATGTAAACTGTTATGGATGTCAAATAAACACCGTCAGTACATATAAACAATGTAAACTGGTATAGATGTCAAATAAACACCGTCAGTACATATAAACAATGTAAACTGTAATAGATGTCAAATAAACACCGTCAGTACATATAAACAATGTGAACTGTTACAGATGTCAAATAAACACCGTCAGTACATATAAACAATGTAAACTGCTATGGATGTCAAATAAACTCCGTCAGTACATATAAACAATGTAAACTGTTATAGATGTCAAATAAACACCGTCAGTACCTATAAACCATGTAAACTGTAATAGATGTCAAATAAACACCGTCAGTACCTATAAACAATATAAACGGCTATAGATGTCAAATAAACACCGTCTGTACATATAAACAATGTAAACTGTTATAGATGTCAAATAAACACCGTCAGTACATATAAACAATGTGAACTGTTACAGATGTCAAATAAACACCGTCAGTACATATAAACAATGTAGACTGTTATAGATGTCAAATAAACACTGTCAGAACATATATACAATGTGAACTGTTATATATGTCAAATAAACACCGTCAGTACATATAAACAATGTAAACTGTTATAGATGTCAAATAAACACCGTCAGTACATATAAACAATGTAAACTGTTATAGATGTCAAATAAACACTGTCAGTACATATAAACAATGTGAACTGTTACAGATGTCAAATAAACACCGTCAGTACATATAAACAATGTAGACTGTTATAGATGTCAAATAAACACTGTCAGTACATATATACAATGTGAACTGTTATAGATGTCAAATAAACACCGTCAGTACATATAAACAATACAAACTGTTATTGATGTCAAATAAACACCGTCAGTACATATAAACAATGTGAACTGTTACAGATGTCAAATAAACACCGTCAGTACATATAAACAATGTAGACTGTAATAGATGTCAAATAAACACCGTCAGTACATATATACAATGTAAACTATGATTGATGTCAAATAAACACTGTCAGTACATATAAACAATGTGAACTGTAATAGATGTCAAATAAACACCGTCTGTACATATAAACAATGTAAACTGTTATAGAAATCAAATAAACACCGTCAATACATATAAACAATGCAAACTGCTATAGATGTCAAATAAACACCGTCAGTACATATAAACAATGTAAACTGTTATAGATGTCAAATAAACACCGTCAGTACAGTACATATAAACAATGTGAACTGTTACAGATGTCAAATAAACACGTCAGTACATATAAACAATTTAAACTGCTATAGATGTCAAATAAACACCGTCAGTACATATAAACAATGTAAACTGTTATAGATGTCAAATAAACACCGTCAGTACATATAAACAATGTAAACTGTTATAGATGTCAAATAAACACTGTCAGTACATATAAACAATGTAAACTGTTATGGATGTCAAATAAACACCGTCAGTACATATAAACAATGTAAACTGGTATAGATGTCAAATAAACACCGTCAGTACATATAAACAATGTAAACTGTAATAGATGTCAAATAAACACCGTCAGTACATATAAACAATGTGAACTGTTACAGATGTCAAATAAACACCGTCAGTACATATAAACAATGTAAACTGCTATGGATGTCAAATAAACTCCGTCAGTACATATAAACAATGTAAACTGTTATAGATGTCAAATAAACACCGTCAGTACCTATAAACCATGTAAACTGTAATAGATGTCAAATAAACACCGTCAGTACCTATAAACAATATAAACGGCTATAGATGTCAAATAAACACCGTCTGTACATATAAACAATGTAAACTGTTATAGATGTCAAATAAACACCGTCAGTACATATAAACAATGTGAACTGTTACAGATGTCAAATAAACACCGTCAGTACATATAAACAATGTAGACTGTTATAGATGTCAAATAAACACTGTCAGAACATATATACAATGTGAACTGTTATATATGTCAAATAAACACCGTCAGTACATATAAACAATGTAAACTGTTATAGATGTCAAATAAACACCGTCAGTACATATAAACAATGTAAACTGTTATAGATGTCAAATAAACACTGTCAGTACATATAAACAATGTGAACTGTTACAGATGTCAAATAAACACCGTCAGTACATATAAACAATGTAGACTGTTATAGATGTCAAATAAACACTGTCAGTACATATATACAATGTGAACTGTTATAGATGTCAAATAAACACCGTCAGTACATATAAACAATACAAACTGTTATTGATGTCAAATAAACACCGTCAGTACATATAAACAATGTGAACTGTTACAGATGTCAAATAAACACCGTCAGTACATATAAACAATGTAGACTGTAATAGATGTCAAATAAACACCGTCAGTACATATATACAATGTAAACTATGATTGATGTCAAATAAACACTGTCAGTACATATAAACAATGTGAACTGTAATAGATGTCAAATAAACACCGTCTGTACATATAAACAATGTAAACTGTTATAGAAATCAAATAAACACCGTCAATACATATAAACAATGCAAACTGCTATAGATGTCAAATAAACACCGTCAGTACATATAAACAATGTAAACAATTACTGTTATAGATGTCAAATAAAAACGTCAGTACATATAAACAATGTAAACTGTGATAGATGTCAAATAAACACCGTCTGTACATATAAACAATGTAAACTGTTATAGATGTCAAATAAACACCGTCTGTACATATAAACAATGTAAACTGTTATAGATGTCAAATAAACACCGTTAGTACATATAAACAATGTGAACTGTTACAGATATCAAATAAACACCGTCAGTACATATGAACAATGTAAACTGTGATCGATGTCAAGTAAACACCGTCAGTACATATATACAATGTAAACTGTGATTGATGTCAAATAAACACTGTCAGTACATATAAACAATGTGAACTGTAATAGCTGTCAAATAAACACCGTCAGTACATAAAAACAATGTAAATTGTTATAGATGTCAAATAAACACCGTCAGTACATATAAACAATGTAAACTGCTATAGATGTCAAATAAACACCGTCAGTACATATAAACAATGTAAACAATTACTGTTATAGATGTCAAATAAACACCGTCAGTACATATAAACAATGTAAACTGCTATAGATGTCAAATAAACACCGTCAGTACATATAAACAATGTAAACAATTACTGTTATAGATGTCAAATAAAAACCGTCAGTACATATAAACAATGTAATCTGCTATAGATGTCAAATAAACACCGTCAGTACATATAAACAATGTAAACTGTGATAGATGTCAAATAAACACCGTCAGTGCATATAAACAATGTAAACTGTTACAGATGTCAAATAAACACCGTCAGTACATATAAACAATGTAAACTGTTATGGATGTCAAATAAACACCGTCAGTACATATAAACAATGTAAACTGTTATAGATGTCAAATAAACACCGTCAGTACATATAAACAATGTAAACTGTTATAGATGTCAAATAAACACCGTCAGTATATATAAACAATGTGAACTGTTACAGATGTCAAATAAACACCGTCAGTACATATAAACAATTTAAACTGCTATAGATGTCAAATAAAAATCGTCAATACATATAAACAATATAAACTGTTACAGATGTCAAATAAACACCGTCAGTACATATAAACAATGTAAACTGTTATAGATGTCAAATAAACACCGTCAGTACCTATAAACAATGTAAACTGTTATTGATGTCAAATAAACACTGTCAGTACATATAAACAATGTGAACTGTTATAGCTGTCAAATAAACACTGTCAGTACATATAAACAATGTAAACTGTTATGGATGTCAAATAAATACCGTCAGTACATATAAACAATGTAAACAATTACTGTTATAGATGTCAAATAAAAACCGTCAGTACATATAAACAATGTAATCTGCTATAGATGTCAAATAAACACCGTCAGTACATATAAACAATGTAAACTGTGATAGATGTCAAATAAACACCGTCAGTACATATAAACAATGTAAACTGTTATAGATGTCAAATAAACACCGTCAGTACATATAAACAATGTAAACTGTTATGGATGTCAAATAAACACCGTCAGTACATATAAACAATGTAAACTGTTATAGATGTCAAATAAACACCGTCAGTACATATAAACAATGTGAACTGTTATAGATGTCAAATAAACACCGTCAGTATATATAAACAATGTGAACTGTTATAGATGTCAAATAAACACCGTCAGTACATATAAACAATGTAATCTGCTATAGATGTCAAATAAACACCGTCAGTACATATAAACAATGTAAACTGTGATAGATGTCAAATAAACACCGTCAGTACATATAAACAATGTAAACTGTTATAGATGTCAAATAAACACCGTCAGTACATATAAACAATGTAAACTGTTATGGATGTCAAATAAACACTGTCAGTACATATAAACAATGTGAACTGTAATAGCTGTCAAATAAACACCGTCAGTACATAAAAACAATGTAAATTGTTATAGATGTCAAATAAACACCGTCAGTACATATAAACAATGTAAACTGCTATAGATGTCAAATAAACACCGTCAGTACATATAAACAATGTAAACAATTACTGTTATAGATGTCAAATAAACACCGTCAGTACATATAAACAATGTAAACTGCTATAGATGTCAAATAAACACCGTCAGTACATATAAACAATGTAAACAATTACTGTTATAGATGTCAAATAAAAACCGTCAGTACATATAAACAATGTAATCTGCTATAGATGTCAAATAAACACCGTCAGTACATATAAACAATGTAAACTGTGATAGATGTCAAATAAACACCGTCAGTGCATATAAACAATGTAAACTGTTACAGATGTCAAATAAACACCGTCAGTACATATAAACAATGTAAACTGTTATGGATGTCAAATAAACACCGTCAGTACATATAAACAATGTAAACTGTTATAGATGTCAAATAAACACCGTCAGTACATATAAACAATGTAAACTGTTATAGATGTCAAATAAACACCGTCAGTATATATAAACAATGTGAACTGTTACAGATGTCAAATAAACACCGTCAGTACATATAAACAATTTAAACTGCTATAGATGTCAAATAAAAATCGTCAATACATATAAACAATATAAACTGTTACAGATGTCAAATAAACACCGTCAGTACATATAAACAATGTAAACTGTTATAGATGTCAAATAAACACCGTCAGTACCTATAAACAATGTAAACTGTTATTGATGTCAAATAAACACTGTCAGTACATATAAACAATGTGAACTGTTATAGCTGTCAAATAAACACTGTCAGTACATATAAACAATGTAAACTGTTATGGATGTCAAATAAATACCGTCAGTACATATAAACAATGTAAACAATTACTGTTATAGATGTCAAATAAAAACCGTCAGTACATATAAACAATGTAATCTGCTATAGATGTCAAATAAACACCGTCAGTACATATAAACAATGTAAACTGTGATAGATGTCAAATAAACACCGTCAGTACATATAAACAATGTAAACTGTTATAGATGTCAAATAAACACCGTCAGTACATATAAACAATGTAAACTGTTATGGATGTCAAATAAACACCGTCAGTACATATAAACAATGTAAACTGTTATAGATGTCAAATAAACACCGTCAGTACATATAAACAATGTGAACTGTTATAGATGTCAAATAAACACCGTCAGTATATATAAACAATGTGAACTGTTATAGATGTCAAATAAACACCGTCAGTACATATAAACAATTTAAACTGCTATAGATGTCAAATAAAAATCGTCAGTACATATAAACAATATAAACTGTTACAGATGTCAAATAAACACCGTCAGTACATATAAACAATGTAAACTGTTATAGATGTCAAATAAACACCGTCAGTACATATAAACAATGTGAACTGTTACAGATGTCAAATAAACACCGTCAGTACATATAAACAATGTAGACTGTTATAGATGTCAAATAAACACTGTCAGAACATATATACAATGTGAACTGTTATATATGTCAAATAAACACCGTCAGTACATATAAACAATGTAAACTGTTATAGATGTCAAATAAACACCGTCAGTACATATAAACAATGTAAACTGTTATAGATGTCAAATAAACACTGTCAGTACATATAAACAATGTGAACTGTTACAGATGTCAAATAAACACCGTCAGTACATATAAACAATGTAGACTGTTATAGATGTCAAATAAACACTGTCAGTACATATATACAATGTGAACTGTTATAGATGTCAAATAAACACCATCAGTACATATAAACAATACAAACTGTTATTGATGTCAAATAAACACCGTCAGTACATATAAACAATGTGAACTGTTACAGATGTCAAATAAACACCGTCAGTACATATAAACAATGTAGACTGTAATAGATGTCAAATAAACACCGTCAGTACATATATACAATGTAAACTATGATTGATGTCAAATAAACACTGTCAGTACATATAAACAATGTGAACTGTAATAGATGTCAAATAAACACCGTCTGTACATATAAACAATGTAAACTGTTATAGAAATCAAATAAACACCGTCAATACATATAAACAATGCAAACTGCTATAGATGTCAAATAAACACCGTCAGTACATATAAACAATGTAAACTGTTATAGATGTCAAATAAACACCGTCAGTACAGTACATATAAACAATGTGAACTGTTACAGATGTCAAATAAACACGTCAGTACATATAAACAATTTAAACTGCTATAGATGTCAAATAAACACCGTCAGTACATATAAACAATGTAAACTGTTATAGATGTCAAATAAACACCGTCAGTACATATAAACAATGTAAACTGTTATAGATGTCAAATAAACACTGTCAGTACATATAAACAATGTAAACTGTTATGGATGTCAAATAAACACCGTCAGTACATATAAACAATGTAAACTGGTATAGATGTCAAATAAACACCGTCAGTACATATAAACAATGTAAACTGTAATAGATGTCAAATAAACACCGTCAGTACATATAAACAATGTGAACTGTTACAGATGTCAAATAAACACCGTCAGTACATATAAACAATGTAAACTGCTATGGATGTCAAATAAACTCCGTCAGTACATATAAACAATGTAAACTGTTATAGATGTCAAATAAACACCGTCAGTACCTATAAACCATGTAAACTGTAATAGATGTCAAATAAACACCGTCAGTACCTATAAACAATATAAACGGCTATAGATGTCAAATAAACACCGTCTGTACATATAAACAATGTAAACTGTTATAGATGTCAAATAAACACCGTCAGTACATATAAACAATGTGAACTGTTACAGATGTCAAATAAACACCGTCAGTACATATAAACAATGTAGACTGTTATAGATGTCAAATAAACACTGTCAGAACATATATACAATATGAACTGTTATATATGTCAAATAAACACCGTCAGTACATATAAACAATGTAAACTGTTATAGATGTCAAATAAACACCGTCAGTACATATAAACAATGTAAACTGTTATAGATGTCAAATAAACACTGTCAGTACATATAAACAATGTGAACTGTTACAGATGTCAAATAAACACCGTCAGTACATATAAACAATGTAGACTGTTATAGATGTCAAATAAACACTGTCAGTACATATATACAATGTGAACTGTTATAGATGTCAAATAAACACCGTCAGTACATATAAACAATACAAACTGTTATTGATGTCAAATAAACACCGTCAGTACATATAAACAATGTGAACTGTTACAGATGTCAAATAAACACCGTCAGTACATATAAACAATGTAGACTGTAATAGATGTCAAATAAACACCGTCAGTACATATATACAATGTAAACTATGATTGATGTCAAATAAACACTGTCAGTACATATAAACAATGTGAACTGTAATAGATGTCAAATAAACACCGTCTGTACATATAAACAATGTAAACTGTTATAGAAATCAAATAAACACCGTCAATACATATAAACAATGCAAACTGCTATAGATGTCAAATAAACACCGTCAGTACATATAAACAATGTAAACAATTACTGTTATAGATGTCAAATAAAAACGTCAGTACATATAAACAATGTAAACTGTGATAGATGTCAAATAAACACCGTCTGTACATATAAACAATGTAAACTGTTATAGATGTCAAATAAACACCGTCTGTACATATAAACAATGTAAACTGTTATAGATGTCAAATAAACACCGTTAGTACATATAAACAATGTGAACTGTTACAGATATCAAATAAACACCGTCAGTACATATGAACAATGTAAACTGTGATCGATGTCAAGTAAACACCGTCAGTACATATATACAATGTAAACTGTGATTGATGTCAAATAAACACTGTCAGTACATATAAACAATGTGAACTGTAATAGCTGTCAAATAAACACCGTCAGTACATAAAAACAATGTAAATTGTTATAGATGTCAAATAAACACCGTCAGTACATATAAACAATGTAAACTGCTATAGATGTCAAATAAACACCGTCAGTACATATAAACAATGTAAACAATTACTGTTATAGATGTCAAATAAACACCGTCAGTACATATAAACAATGTAAACTGCTATAGATGTCAAATAAACACCGTCAGTACATATAAACAATGTAAACAATTACTGTTATAGATGTCAAATAAAAACCGTCAGTACATATAAACAATGTAATCTGCTATAGATGTCAAATAAACACCGTCAGTACATATAAACAATGTAAACTGTGATAGATGTCAAATAAACACCGTCAGTGCATATAAACAATGTAAACTGTTACAGATGTCAAATAAACACCGTCAGTACATATAAACAATGTAAACTGTTATGGATGTCAAATAAACACCGTCAGTACATATAAACAATGTAAACTGTTATAGATGTCAAATAAACACCGTCAGTACATATAAACAATGTAAACTGTTATAGATGTCAAATAAACACCGTCAGTATATATAAACAATGTGAACTGTTACAGATGTCAAATAAACACCGTCAGTACATATAAACAATGTAAACTGTTATAGATGTCAAATAAACACCGTCAGTATATATAAACAATGTGAACTGTTATAGATGTCAAATAAACACCGTCAGTACATATAAACAATTTAAACTGCTATAGATGTCAAATAAAAATCGTCAGTACATATAAACAATATAAACTGTTACAGATGTCAAATAAACACCGTCAGTACATATAAACAATGTAAACTGTTATAGATGTCAAATAAACACCGTCAGTACCTATAAACAATGTAAACTGTTATTGATGTCAAATAAACACTGTCAGTACATATAAACAATGTGAACTGTTATAGCTGTCAAATAAACACTGTCAGTACATATAAACAATGTAAACTGTTATGGATGTCAAATAAACACCGTCAGTACATATAAACAATGTAAACAATTACTGTTATAGATGTCAAATAAAAACCGTCAGTACATATAAACAATGTAATCTGCTATAGATGTCAAATAAACACCGTCAGTACATATAAACAATGTAAACTGTGATAGATGTCAAATAAACACCGTCAGTACATATAAACAATGTAAACTGTTATAGATGTCAAATAAACACCGTCAGTACATATAAACAATGTAAACTGTTATGGATGTCAAATAAACACCGTCAGTACATATAAACAATGTAAACTGTTATAGATGTCAAATAAACACCGTCAGTATATATAAACAATGTGAACTGTTACAGATGTCAAATAAACACCGTCAGTACATATAAACAATTTAAACTGCTATAGATGTCAAATAAAAACCGTCAGTACATATAAACAATGTAAACTGTTATAGATGTCAAATAAACAACGTCAGTACCTATAAACAATGTAAACTGTTATTGATGTCAAATAAACACTGTCAGTACATATAAACAATGTGAACTGTTATAGCTGTCAAATAAACACTGTCAGTACATATAAACAATTTAAACTGCTATAGATGTCAAATAAAAATTGTCAGTACATATAAACAATATAAACTGTTACAGATGTCAAATAAACACCGTCCGTACATATAAACAATGTAAACTGTTATAGATGTCAAATAAACACCGTCAGTACCTATAAACAATGTAAACTGTTATTGATGTCAAATAAACACTGTCAGTACATATAAACAATGTAAACTGTTATAGATGTCAAATAAACACCGTCAGTACATATAAACAATGTAAACTGTTATAGATGTCAAATAAACACCGTCAGTACATATAAACAATGTAGACTGTTATAGATGTCAAATAAACACTGTCAGTACATATATACAATGTGAACTGTTATAGATGTCAAATAAACACCGTCAGTACATATAAACAATGTAAACTGTTATAGATGTCAAATAAACACCGTCAGTACATATAAACAATGTGAACTGTTACAGATGTCAAATAAACACCGCCAGTAAATATAAACAATGTAGACTGTTATAGATGTCAAATAAACACCGTCAGTACATATATACAATGTAAACTGTGATTGATGTCAAATAAACACTATCAGTACATATAAACAATGTGAACTGTAATATATGTCAAATAAACACCGTCAGTACATAAAAACAATGTAAATTGTTATAGATGTCAAATAAACACCGTCAGTACATATAAACAATGTAAACTGCTATAGATGTCAAATAAACACCGTCAGTACATATAAACAATGTAAACAATTACTGTTATAGATGTCAAATAAAAACCGTCAGTACATATAAACAATGTAATCTGCTATAGATGTCAAATAAACACAGTCCGTACATATAAACAATGTAAACTGTGATAGATGTCAAATAAACACCGTCTGTACATATAAACAATGTAAACTGTTATGGATGTCAAATAAACACCGTCAGTACATATAAACAATGTGAACTGGTATAGATGTCAAATAAACACCGTCAGTACATATAAACAATGTAAACTGTGATCGATGTCAAGTAAACACCGTCTGTTCATATATACAATGTAAACTGTGATTGATGTCAAATAAACACTGTCAGTACATATAAACAATGTGAACTGTAATAGCAGTCAAATAAACACCGTCAGTACATAAAAACAATGTAAATTGTTATAGATGTCAAATAAACACCGTCAGTACATATAAACAATGTAAACTGCTATAGATGTCAAATAAACACCGTCAGTACATATAAACAATGTAAACAATTACTGTTATAGATGTCAAATAAAAACCGTCAGTACATATAAACAATGTAATCTGCTATAGATGTCAAATAAACACCGTCAGTACATATAAACAATGTAAACTGTGATAGATGTCAAATAAACACCGTCAGTACATATAAACAATGTAAACTGTTATAGATGTCAAATAAACACCGTCAGTACATATAAACAATGTAAACTGTTATGGATGTCAAATAAACACCGTCAGTACATATAAACAATGTAAACTGTTATAGATGTCAAATAAACACCGTCAGTACATATAAACAGTGTAAACTGTTATAGATGTCAAATAAACACCGTCAGTATATATAAACAATGTGAACTGTTACAGATGTCAAATAAACACTGTCAGTACATATAAACAATTTAAACTGCTATAGATGTCAAATAAACACCGTCAGTACATATAAACAATGTAAACTGTTATAGATGTCAAATAAACACCGTCAGTACCTATAAACAATGTAAACTGTTATTGATGTCAAATAAACACTGTCAGTACATATAAACAATGTGAACTGTTATAGCTGTCAAATAAACACTGTCAGTACATATAAACAATTTAAACTGCTATAGATGTCAAATAAAAATTGTCAGTACATATAAACAATATAAACTGTTACAGATGTCAAATAAACACCGTCCGTACATATAAACAATGTAAACTGTTATAGATATCAAATAAACACCGTCAGTACCTATAAACAATGTAAACTGTTATTGATGTCAAATAAACACTGTCAGTACATATAAACAATGTAAACTGTTATAGCTGTCAAATAAACACCGTCAATACATATAAACAATGTAAACTGCTATGGATGTCAAATAAACATCGTCAGTACATATAAACAATATAAACTGTTATAGATGTCTAATAAACACCGTCAGTACATAAAAACAATGTAAACTGTTATTGATGTCAAATAAACGATGTCAGTACATATAAACAATGTAAACGGTTATAGATGTCTAATAAACACTGTCAGTACATATAAACAATGTAAACTGTTATTGATGTCAAATAAATACTGTCAGTACATATAAACAATGTAAACTGCTATAGATGTCAAATAAACACCGTCAGTACATATAAATAATATAAACTGCTATAAATGTCAAATAAACACCGTCAGTACATATAAACAATGTAAACTGCTATTGATGTCAAATAAACATCGTCAGTACATATAAACAATGTGAACTGTTATAGATGTCAAATAAACACCGTCAGTACACATAAACAATATAAACTGTTATAGATGTCAAATAAACACCGTCAGTACACATAAACAATATAAACGGCTATAGATGTCAAATAAACATCGTCAGTACATATAAACAATGTGAACTGTTATAGATGTCAAATAAACACCGTCAGTACACATAAACAATATAAACGGCTATAGATGTAAAAAAAAATTGGTCAGTACATATAAACAATTTAAACTGTTATTGATGTCAAATAAATACCGTCAGTACACATAAACAATATAAACGGCTATAGATGTCAAATAAACATCGTCAGTACATATAAACAATGTAAACTGTTATTGATGTCTAATAAACACTGTCAGTACATATACACAATGTAAACTGTTGTTGATGTCAAATAAACAACATCAGTACATATAAACAATGTAAACTGTTATAGATGTCAAATAAACAACGTCAGTACATATAAACAATGTAAACTGTTATTGATGTCTAATAAACACTGTCAGTACATATAAACAATGTAAACTGTTATAGCTGTCAAATAAACACCGTCAGTACATATAAACAATGTAAACTGCTATGGATGTCAAATAAACATCGTCAGTACATATAAACAATATAAACTGTTATAGATGTCTAATAAACACCGTCAGTACATATAAACAATGTAAACTGTTATTGATGTCAAATAAACGATGTCAGCACATATAAACAATGTGAACTGTTATAGATGTCAAATAAACACCGTCAGTACACAAAAACAATATAAACGGCAATAGATGTCAAATAAACATCGTCAGTACATATAAACAATGTGAACTGTTATAGATGTCAAATAAACACCGTCAGTACACATAAACAATATAAACAGCTATAGATGAAAAAAAAATTGGTCAGTACATATAAACAATGTAAACTGTTATTGATGTCAAATAAATACCGTCAGTACACATAAACAATATAAACGGCTATAGATGTCAAATAAACATCGTCAGTACATATAAACAATGTAAACTGTTATTGATGTCTAATAAACACTGTCAGTACATATACACAATGTAAACTGTTGTTGATGTCAAATAAACAACGTCAGTACACATAAACAATGTAAACTGTTATAGATGTCAAATAAACACCATCAGTACCTATAAACAATATAAACGGCTATGGATGTCAAATAAACACCGTCTGTAATATAAACAATGTAATCTGTTATAGATGTCAAATAAACACCGTCAGTACCTATAAACAATATAAACGGCTATTGATGTCAAATAAACACGTCTGTACATATAAACAATGTAATCTGTTATAGATGTCAAATAAACACCGTCAGTACATATAAACAATGTGAACTGTTACAGATGTCAAATAAACACCGTCTGTACATATAAACAATGTAGACTGTTATAGATGTCGAATAAACACTGTCAGTACATATATACAATGTGAACTGTTATAGATGTCGAATAAACACTGTCAGTACATATATACAATGTGAACTGTTATATATGTCAAATAAACACCGTCAGTACATATAAACAATGTAGACTGTTATAGATGTCAAATAAACACCGTCAGTACATATAAACAATGTAAACTGTTATAGATGTCAAATAAACACCGTCAGTACATATAAACAATGTAAACTGTTATAGATGTCAAATAAACACCGTCAGTACATATAAACAATGTAGACTGTTATAGATGTCAAATAAACACTGTCAGTACATATATACAATGTGAACTGTTATAGATGTCAAATAAACACCGTCAGTACATATAAACAATGTAAACTGTTATAGATGTCAAATAAACACCGTCAGTACATATAAACAATGTGAACTGTTACAGATGTCAAATAAACACCGCCAGTACATATAAACAATGTACGCTGTTATATATGTCAAATAAACACCGTCAGTACATATATACAATGTAAACTGTGATTGATGTCAAATAAACACTGTCAGTACATATAAACAATGTGAACTGTAATAGATGTCAAATAAACACCGTCTGTACATATAAACAATGTAAACTGTGATAGAAATTAAATAAACACCGACAGTACATATAAACAATGCAAACTGCTATAGATGTCAAATAAACACCGTCAGTACATATAAACAATGTAAACAATTACTGTTATAGATGTCAAATAAAAACCGTCAGTACATATAAACAATGTAATCTGCTATAGATGTCAAATAAACACCGTCAGTACATATAAACAATGTAAACTGTGATAGATGTCAAATAAACACCGTCTGTACATATAAACAATGTAAACTGTTATAGCTGTCAAATGAACACCGTCAGTACATATAAACAATGTGAACTGTTACAGATGTCAAATAAACACCGTCAGTACATATAAACAATTTAAACTGCTATAGATGTCAAATAAAAATCGTCAGTACATATAAACAATATAAACTGTTACAGATGTCAAATAAACACCGTCCGTACATATAAACAATGTAAACTGTTATAGATGTCAAATAAACACCGTCAGTACCTATAAACAATGTAAACTGTTATTGATGTCAAATAAACACTGTCAGTACATATAAACAATGTAAACTGTTATAGCTGTCAAATAAACACCGTCAGTACATATAAACAATGTAAACTGCTATAGATGTCAAATAAACATCGTCAGTACATATAAACAATATAAACTGTTATAGAAGTCTAATAAACACCGTCAGTACATATAAACAATGTAAACGGTTATTGATGTCAAAATAAACGCTGTCAGTACAAATAAACAATGTGAACTGTTATAGATGTCAAATAAACACCATCAGTACACATAAACAATATAAACGGCTATAGATGTCAAATAACATCGTCAGTACATATAAACAATGTGAACTGTTATAGATGTCAAATAAACACCGTCAGTACACATAAACAATATAAACGGCTATAGATGTAAAAAAAATTGGTCAGTACATATAAACAATGTAAACTGTTATTGATGTCAAATAAATACCGTCAGTACACATAAACAATATAAACGGTTATAGATGTCAAATAAACATCGTCAGTACATATAAACAATGTAAACTGCTATTGATGTCTAATAAACACTGTCAGTACATATAAACAATGCAATCTGCTATTGATGTCAAATAAACACCGTCAGTACCTATAAACAATATAAACGGCTATAGATGTCAAATAAACACCGTCTGTACATATAAACAATGTAATCTGTTATAGATGTCAAATAAACACCGTCAGTACATATAAACAATGTGAACTGTTACAGATGTCAAATAAACACCGTCAGTACATATAAACAATGTAGACTGTTATAGATGTCGAATAAACACTGTCAGTACATATATACAATGTGAACTGTTATATATGTCAAATAAACACCGTCAGTACATATAAACAATGTAAACTGTTATAGATGTCAAATAAAAATCGTCAGTACATATAAACAATGTAAGCTGTTATAGATGTCAAATAAACACCGTCAGTACATATAAACAATGTAAACTGTTATAGATGTCAAATAAACACCGTCAGTACATATAAACAATGTGAACTGTTACAGATGTCAAATAAACACCGTCAGTACATATAAACAATGTAGACTGTTATAGATGTCAAATAAACATTGTCAGTACATATATACAATGTAAACTGTGATTGATGTCAAATAAACACCGTCAGTACATATAAACAATGTGAACTGTAATAGATGTCAAATAAACACCGTCTGTCCATATAAACAATGTAAACTGTTATAGAAATCAAATAAACACCGTCAGTACATATAAACAATGCAAACTGCTATAGATGTCAAATAAACACCGTCAGTACATATAAACAATGTAAACAATTACTGTTATAGATGTCAAATAAAAACCGTCAGTACATATAAACAATGTAATCTGCTATAGATGTCAAATAAACACCGTCAGTACATATATACAATGTAAACTGTGATAGATGTCAAATAAACACCGTCAGTACAAATAAACAATATAAACTGTTATAGATGTCAAATAAAAATCGTCAGTACATATGAACAATATAAACTGTTACAAATGTCAAATAAACACTGTCAGTACATATAAACAATGTAAACTGTTATAGATGTCAAATAGACACCGTCAGTACCTATAAACCATGTAAACTGTAATAGATGTCAAATAAACACCGTCAGTACATATAAACAATGTGAACTGTTACAGATCTCAAATAAACACGTCAGTACATATAAACAATGTAGACTGTTATTGATGTCAAATAAACACTGTCAGTACATATATACAATGTGAACTGTTATAGATGTCAAATAAACACCGTCAGTACATATAAACAATGTGAACTGTTACAGATGTCAAATAAACACCGTCAGTACATATAAACAATGTAGACTGTTATAGATGTCAAATAAACACCGTCAGTACATATATACAATGTAAACTGTGATTGATGTCAAATAAACACTGTCAGTACATATAAACAATGTGAACTGTAATATATGTCAAATAAACACCCTCAGTACATATATACAATGTGAACTGTTATATATGTCAAATAAACACTGTCAGTACATATAAACAATGTGAACTGTAATAGATGTCAAATAAACACCGTCAGTACATATAAACAATGTAAACTGTGATAGATGACAAATAAACACTGTCAGTACATATAAACAATGTAAACGGTTATAGATGTCTAATAAACACTGTCAGTACATATTAACAATGTAAACTGTTATTGATGTCAAATAAACACTGTCAGTACATATAAACAATTTAAACTGCTATAGATGTCAAATAAACACCGTCAGTACATATAAATAATATAAACTGCTATAGATGTCAAATAAACACCGTCAGTACACATAAACAATGTAAACTGCTATAGATGTCAAATAAACACCGTTAGTACACATAAACAATATAAACGGCTATAGATGTCAAATAAACACCGTCAGTACATATAAACAATGTAAACTGTTATAGAAGTCAAATAAACACCCTCAGTACATATAAACAATGTAAACTGTTATAGATGTCAAATAAACACCGTCAGTACCTATAAACCATGTAAACTGTAATAGATGTCAAATAAACACCGTCAGTACCTATAAACAATATAAACGCTATAGATGTCAAATAAACACCGTCAGTACATATAAACAATGTAAACTGTTATAGATGTCAAATAAACACCGTCAGTACATATAAACAATGTGAACTGTTACAGATGTCAAATAAACACCGTCAGTACATATAAACAATGTAGACTGTTATAGATGTCAAATAAACACTGTCAGTACATATATACAATGTAAACTGTGATTGATGTCAAATAAACACTGTCAGTACATATAAACAATGTGAACTGTTACAGATGTCAAATAAACACCGTCAGTACATATAAACAATGTAAACTGTTATAGATGTCAAATAAACACCGACAGTACCTATAAACCATGTAAACTGTAATAGATGTCAAATAAACACCGTCAGTACCTATAAACAATATAAACGGCAATAGATGTCAAATAAACACCGTCTGTACATATAAACAATGTAAATTGTTATAGATGTCAAATAAACACCGTCAGTACATATAAACAATGTGAACTGTTACAGATGTCAAATAAACACTGTCAGTACATATTAACATTGTAGACTGTTATAGATGTCAAATAAACACTGTCAGTACATATATACAATGTGAACTGTTATATATGTCAAATAAACACCATCAGTACATATAAACAATGTAAACTGTTATAGATGTCAAATAAACACCGTCAGTACACATAAACAATGTAAACTGTTACAGATGTCAAATAAACACCGTCAGTACATATAAACAATGTAGACTGTTATTGATGTCAAATAAACACCGTCAGTACATATATACAATGTAAACTGTGATTGATGTCAAATAAACACTGTCAGTACATATAAACAATGTGAACTGTAATATATGTCAAATAAACACCGTCAGTACATATAAACAAGGTAAACTGTGATAGATGTCAAATAAACACCGTCAGTACATATAAACAATGTAAACTGTTATAGATGTCAAATAAACACCGTCAGTACATATAAACAATGTAAACTGTTATAGATGTCAAATAAACACCGTCAGTACATATAAACAATGTGAACTGTTATAGATGTCAAATAAACACCGTCAATACATATAAACAATGTAGACTGTTATAGATGTCAAATAAACACTGTCAGTACATATATACAATGTGAACTGTTATATATGTCAAATAAACACCGTCAGTACATATATACAATGTAAACTGTGATTGATGTCAAATAAACACTGTCAGTACATATAAACAATGTGAACTGTAATAGATGTCAAATAAACACCGTCAGTACATATAAACAATGTAAACTGCTATAGATGTCAAATAAACACCGTCAGTACACATAAACAATGTAAACTGCTATAGATGTCAAATAAACACCGTTAGTACACATAAACAATATAAACGGCTATTGATGTCAAATAAACATAGTCAGTACATATAAACAATGTAAACTGTTATAGAAGTCAAATAAACACCGTCAGTACATATAAACAATGTAAACTGTTACAGATGTCAAATAAACACTGTCAGTACATATTAACATTGTAGACTGTTATTGATGTCAAATAAACACTGTCAGTACATATATACAATGTGAACTGTTATATATGTCAAATAAACACCATCAGTACATATAAACAATGTAAACTGTTATAAATGTCAAATAAACACCGTCAGTACACATAAACAATGTAAACTGTTACAGATGTCAAATAAACACCGTCAGTACATATAAACAATGTAGACTGTTATTGATGTAAAATAAACACCGTCAGTACATATATACAATGTAAACTGTGATTGATGTCAAATAAACACTGTCAGTACATATAAACAATGTGAACTGTAATATATGTCAAATAAACACCGTCAGTACATATAAACAAAGTAAACTGTGATAGATGTCAAATAAACACCGTCAGCAAATATAAACAATGTAAACTGTTATAGATGTCAAATAAACACCGTCAGTACATATAAACAATGTAAACTGTTATAGATGTCAAATAAACACCGTCAGTACATATAAACAATGTAAACTGTTATAGATGTCAAATAAACACCGTCAGTACATATAAACAATGTAAACTGTTATAGATGTCAAATAAACACTGTCAGTACATATAAACAATGTGAACTGTTATAGATGTCAAATAAACACCGTCAATACATATAAACAATGTAGACTGTTATAGATGTCAAATAAACACTGTCAGTACATATATACAATGTGAACTGTTATATATGTCAAATAAACACCGTCAGTACATATATACAATGTAAACTGTGATTGATGTCAAATAAACACTGTCAGTACATATAAACAATGTGAACTGTAATAGATGTCAAATAAACACCGTCAGTACATATAAACAATGTAAACTGTGATAGATGACAAATAAACACCGTCAGTACCTATAAACAATATAAACGCTATAGATGTCAAATAAACACCGTCAGTACATATAAACAATGTAAACTGTAATAGATGTCAAATAAACACCGTCAGTACATATAAACAATGTGAACTGTTACAGATGTCAAATAAACACCGTCAGTACATATAAACAATGTAGACTGTTATAGATGTCAAATAAACACTGTCAGTACATATATACAATGTAAACTGTGATTGATGTCAAATAAACACTGTCAGTACATATAAACAATGTGAACTGTTACAGATGTCAAATAAACACCGTCAGTACATATAAACAATGTAAACTGTTATAGATGTCAAATAAACACCGTCAGTACCTATAAACCATGTAAACTGTAATAGATGTCAAATAAACACCGTCAGTACCTATAAACAATATAAACGGCAATAGATGTCAAATAAACACCGTCTGTACATATAAACAATGTAAATTGTTATAGATGTCAAATAAACACCGTCAGTACATATAAACAATGTGAACTGTTACAGATGTCAAATAAACACTGTCAGTACATATTAACATTGTAGACTGTTATAGATGTCAAATAAACACTGTCAGTACATATATACAATGTGAACTGTTATATATGTCAAATAAACACCATCAGTACATATAAACAATGTAAACTGTTATAGATGTCAAATAAACACCGTCAGTACACATAAACAATGTAAACTGTTACAGATGTCAAATAAACACCGTCAGTACATATAAACAATGTAGACTGTTATTGATGTCAAATAAACACCGTCAGTACATATATACAATGTAAACTGTGATTGATGTCAAATAAACACTGTCAGTACATATAAACAATGTGAACTGTAATATATGTCAAATAAACACCGTCAGTACATATAAACAAAGTAAACTGTGATAGATGTCAAATAAACACCGTCAGCCCATATAAACAATGTAAACTGTTATAGATGTCAAATAAACACCGTCAGTACATATAAACAATGTAAACTGTTATAGATGTCAAATAAACACCGTCAGTACATATAAACAATGTAAACTGTTATAGATGTCAAATAAACACCGTCAGTACATATAAACAATGTAAACTGTTATAGATGTCAAATAAACACCGTCAGTACATATAAACAATGTGAACTGTTATAGATGTCAAATAAACACCGTCAATACATATAAACAATGTAGACTGTTATAGATGTCAAATAAACACTGTCAGTACATATATACAATGTGAACTGTTATATATGTCAAATAAACACCGTCAGTACATATATACAATGTAAACTGTGATTGATGTCAAATAAACACTGTCAGTACATATAAACAATGTGAACTGTAATAGATGTCAAATAAACACCGTCAGTACATATAAACAATGTAAACTGCTATAGATGTCAAATAAACACCGTCAGTACACATAAACAATGTAAACTGCTATAGATGTCAAATAAACACCGTTAGTACACATAAACAATATAAACGGCTATTGATGTCAAATAAACATAGTCAGTACATATAAACAATGTAAACTGTTATAGAAGTCAAATAAACACCGTCAGTACATATAAACAATGTAAACTGTTACAGATGTCAAATAAACACTGTCAGTACATATTAACATTGTAGACTGTTATAGATGTCAAATAAACACTGTCAGTACATATATACAATGTGAACTGTTATATATGTCAAATAAACACCATCAGTACATATAAACAATGTAAACTGTTATAGATGTCAAATAAACACCGTCAGTACACATAAACAATGTAAACTGTTACAGATGTCAAATAAACACCGTCAGTACATATAAACAATGTAGACTGTTATTGATGTAAAATAAACACCGTCAGTACATATATACAATGTAAACTGTGATTGATGTCAAATAAACACTGTCAGTACATATAAACAATGTGAACTGTAATATATGTCAAATAAACACCGTCAGTACATATAAACAAAGTAAACTGTGATAGATGTCAAATAAACACCGTCAGCAAATATAAACAATGTAAACTGTTATAGATGTCAAATAAACACCGTCAGTACATATAAACAATGTAAACTGTTATAGATGTCAAATAAACACCGTCAGTACATATAAACAATGTAAACTGTTATAGATGTCAAATAAACACCGTCAGTACATATAAACAATGTAAACTGTTATAGATGTCAAATAAACACCGTCAGTACATATAAACAATGTGAACTGTTATAGATGTCAAATAAACACCGTCAATACATATAAACAATGTAGACTGTTATAGATGTCAAATAAACACTGTCAGTACATATATACAATGTGAACTGTTATATATGTCAAATAAACACCGTCAGTACATATATACAATGTAAACTGTGATTGATGTCAAATAAACACTGTCAGTACATATAAACAATGTGAACTGTAATAGATGTCAAATAAACACCGTCAGTACATATAAACAATGTAAACTGTGATAGATGACAAATAAACACCGTCAGTACATATAAACAATGTAAACTGCTATAGATGTCAAATAAACACCGTCAGTACACATAAACAATGTAAACTGCTATAGATGTCAAATAAACACCGTTAGTACACATAAACAATATAAACGGCTATTGATGTCAAATAAACATAGTCAGTACATATAAACAATGTAAACTGTTATAGAAGTCAAATAAACACCGTCAGTACATATAAACAATGTAAACTGTTATAGATGTCAAATAAACACCGTCAGTACCTATAAACCATGTAAACTGTAATAGATGTCAAATAAACACCGTCAGTACCTATAAACAATATAAACGGCTATAGATGTCAAATAAACACCGTCTGTACATATAAACAATGTAAACTGTTATAGATGTCAAATAAACACCGTCAGTACATATAAACAATGTAAACTGTTACAGATGTCAAATAAACACCGTCAGTACATATTAACAATGTAGACTGTTATAGATGTCAAATAAACACCGTCAGTACATATATACAATGTGAACTGTTATATATGTCAAATAAACACCGTCAGTACATATAAACAATGTAAACTGTTATAGATGTCAAATAAACACCGTCAGTACATATAAACAATGTGAACTGTTACAGATGTCAAATAAACACCGTCAGTACATATAAACAATGTAGACTGTTATAGATGTCAAATAAACACCGTCAGTACATATAAACAATGTGAACTGTTACAGATGTCAAATAAACACCGTCAGTACATATAAACAATGTGAACTGTTACAGATGTCAAATAAACACCGTCAGTACATATAAACAATGTAAACTGTGATTGATGTCAAATAAATACTGTCAGTACATATAAACAATGTGAACTGTAATATATGTCAAATAAACACCGTCAGTACATATAAACAAAGTAAACTGTGATAGATGTCAAATAAACACCGTCAGCACATATAAACAATGTAAACTGTTATTGATGTCAAATAAACACCGTCAGTACATATAAACAATGTAAACTGTTATAGATGTCAAATAAACACCGTCAGTACATATAAACAATGTAAACTGTTATAGATGTCAAATAAACACCGTCAGTACATATAAACAATGTAAACTGTTATAGATGTCAAATAAAAACCCTCAGTACATATAAACAATGTGAACTGTTATAGATGTCAAATAAACACCGTCAGTACATATAAACAATGTAGACTGTTATAGATGTCAAATAAACACTGTCAGTACATATATATAATGTGAACTGTTATAGATGTCAAATAAACACCGTCAGTACATATAAACAATGTGAACAGTTACAGATGACAAATAAACACCGTCAGTACATATAAACAATGTAGACTGTTATAGATGTCAAATAAACACCGTCAGTACATATATACAATGTAAACTGTGATTGATGTCAAATAAACACTGTCAGTACATATAAACAATGTGCACTGTTATAGATGTCAAATAAACACCGTCAGTACACATAAACAATATAAACGGCAATAGATGTCAAATAACATCGTCAGTACATATAAACAATGTGAACTGGTATAGATGTCAAATAAACACCGTCAGTACACATAAACAATATAAACGGCTATAGATGTAAAAAAAATTGGTCAGTACATATAAACAATGTAAACTGTTGTTGATGTCAAATAAACAACGTCAGTACATATAAACAATGTAAACTGTTATAGATGTCAAATAAACACCGTCAGTACATATAAACAATATAAACTGTTATAGATGTCAAATAAACACCCTCAGTACATATAAACAATGTAGACTGTTATAGATGTCAAATAAACACCGTCAGTACATATAAACAATGTAAACTGTTATAGATGTCAAATAAACACCCTCAGTACATATAAACAATGTAAACTGTTATAGATGTCAAATAAACACCGTCAGTACATATAAACAATGTGAACTGTTACAGATGTCAAATAAACACCGTCAGTACATATAAACAATGTGAACTGTTACAGATGTCAAATAAACACCGTCAGTACATATAAACAATGTAGACTGTTATAGATGTCGAATAAACACTGTCAGTACATATAAACAATGTAAACTGTTATAGATGTCAAATAAACACCGTCAGTACATATAAACAATGTAAACTGTTATAGATGTCAAATAAACACCCTCAGTACATATAAACAATGTAAACTGTTATAGATGTCAAATAAACACCGTCAGTACCTATAAACAATGTAAACTGTTATTGATGTCAAATAAACACTGTCAGTACATATAAACAATGTGAACTGTTATAGCTGTCAAATAAACACTGTCAGTACATATAAACAATTTAAACTGCTATAGATGTCAAATAAAAATTGTCAGTACATATAAACAATATAAACTGTTACAGATGTCAAATAAACACCGTCCGTACATATAAACAATGTAAACTGTTATAGATATCAAATAAACACCGTCAGTACCTATAAACAATGTAAACTGTTATTGATGTCAAATAAACACTGTCAGTACATATAAACAATGTAAACTGTTATAGCTGTCAAATAAACACCGTCAATACATATAAACAATGTAAACTGCTATGGATGTCAAATAAACATCGTCAGTACATATAAACAATATAAACTGTTATAGATGTCTAATAAACACCGTCAGTACATAAAAACAATGTAAACTGTTATTGATGTCAAATAAACGATGTCAGTACATATAAACAATGTAAACGGTTATAGATGTCTAATAAACACTGTCAGTACATATAAACAATGTAAACTGTTATTGATGTCAAATAAATACTGTCAGTACATATAAACAATGTAAACTGCTATAGATGTCAAATAAACACCGTCAGTACATATAAATAATATAAACTGCTATAAATGTCAAATAAACACCGTCAGTACATATAAACAATGTAAACTGCTATTGATGTCAAATAAACATCGTCAGTACATATAAACAATGTGAACTGTTATAGATGTCAAATAAACACCGTCAGTACACATAAACAATATAAACTGTTATAGATGTCAAATAAACACCGTCAGTACACATAAACAATATAAACGGCTATAGATGTCAAATAAACATCGTCAGTACATATAAACAATGTGAACTGTTATAGATGTCAAATAAACACCGTCAGTACACATAAACAATATAAACGGCTATAGATGTAAAAAAAAATTGGTCAGTACATATAAACAATTTAAACTGTTATTGATGTCAAATAAATACCGTCAGTACACATAAACAATATAAACGGCTATAGATGTCAAATAAACATCGTCAGTACATATAAACAATGTAAACTGTTATTGATGTCTAATAAACACTGTCAGTACATATACACAATGTAAACTGTTGTTGATGTCAAATAAACAACATCAGTACATATAAACAATGTAAACTGTTATAGATGTCAAATAAACAACGTCAGTACATATAAACAATGTAAACTGTTATTGATGTCTAATAAACACTGTCAGTACATATAAACAATGTAAACTGTTATAGCTGTCAAATAAACACCGTCAGTACATATAAACAATGTAAACTGCTATGGATGTCAAATAAACATCGTCAGTACATATAAACAATATAAACTGTTATAGATGTCTAATAAACACCGTCAGTACATATAAACAATGTAAACTGTTATTGATGTCAAATAAACGATGTCAGCACATATAAACAATGTGAACTGTTATAGATGTCAAATAAACACCGTCAGTACACAAAAACAATATAAACGGCAATAGATGTCAAATAAACATCGTCAGTACATATAAACAATGTGAACTGTTATAGATGTCAAATAAACACCGTCAGTACACATAAACAATATAAACAGCTATAGATGTAAAAAAAATTGGTCAGTACATATAAACAATGTAAACTGTTATTGATGTCAAATAAATACCGTCAGTACACATAAACAATATAAACGGCTATAGATGTCAAATAAACATCGTCAGTACATATAAACAATGTAAACTGTTATTGATGTCTAATAAACACTGTCAGTACATATACACAATGTAAACTGTTGTTGATGTCAAATAAACAACGTCAGTACACATAAACAATGTAAACTGTTATAGATGTCAAATAAACACCATCAGTACCTATAAACAATATAAACGGCTATGGATGTCAAATAAACACCGTCTGTAATATAAACAATGTAATCTGTTATAGATGTCAAATAAACACCGTCAGTACCTATAAACAATATAAACGGCTATTGATGTCAAATAAACACGTCTGTACATATAAACAATGTAATCTGTTATAGATGTCAAATAAACACCGTCAGTACATATAAACAATGTGAACTGTTACAGATGTCAAATAAACACCGTCTGTACATATAAACAATGTAGACTGTTATAGATGTCGAATAAACACTGTCAGTACATATATACAATGTGAACTGTTATATATGTCAAATAAACACCGTCAGTACATATAAACAATGTAGACTGTTATTGATGTCAAATAAACACCGTCAGTACATATAAACAATGTAAACTGTTATTGATGTCAAATAAACACCGTCAGTACATATAAACAATGTAAACTGTTATAGATGTCAAATAAACACCGTCAGTACATATAAACAATGTAGACTGTTATAGATGTCAAATAAACACTGTCAGTACATATATACAATGTGAACTGTTATAGATGTCAAATAAACACCGTCAGTACATATAAACAATGTAAACTGTTATAGATGTCAAATAAACACCGTCAGTACATATAAACAATGTGAACTGTTACAGATGTCAAATAAACACCGCCAGTACATATAAACAATGTACGCTGTTATATATGTCAAATAAACACCGTCAGTACATATATACAATGTAAACTGTGATTGATGTCAAATAAACACTGTCAGTACATATAAACAATGTGAACTGTAATAGATGTCAAATAAACACCGTCTGTACATATAAACAATGTAAACTGTGATAGAAATTAAATAAACACCGACAGTACATATAAACAATGCAAACTGCTATAGATGTCAAATAAACACCGTCAGTACATATAAACAATGTAAACAATTACTGTTATAGATGTCAAATAAAAACCGTCAGTACATATAAACAATGTAATCTGCTATAGATGTCAAATAAACACCGTCAGTACATATAAACAATGTAAACTGTGATAGATGTCAAATAAACACCGTCTGTACATATAAACAATGTAAACGGTTATTGATGTCAAAATAAACGCCGTCAGTACAAATAAACAATGTGAACTGTTATAGATGTCAAATAAACACCGTCAGTACACATAAACAATATAAACGGCTATATATGTCAAATAACATCGTCAGTACATATAAACAATGTGAACTGTTATAGATGTCAAATAAACACCGTCAGTACACATAAACAATATAAACGGCTATAGATGTAAAAAAAATTGGTCAGTACATATAAACAATGTAAACTGTTATTGATGTCAAATAAATACCGTCAGTACACATAAACAATATAAACGGTTATAGATGTCAAATAAACATCGTCAGTACATATAAACAATGTAAACTGCTATTGATGTCTAATAAACACTGTCAGTACATATAAACAATGCAAACTGCTATTGATGTCAAATAAACACCGTCTGTACATATAAACAATGTAATCTGTTATAGATGTCAAATAAACACCGTCAGTACATATAAACAATGTGAACTGTTACAGATGTCAAATAAACACCGTCAGTACATATAAACAATGTAGACTGTTATAGATGTCGAATAAACACTGTCAGTACATATATACAATGTGAACTGTTATATATGTCAAATAAACACCGTCAGTACATATAAACAATGTAAACTGTTATAGATGTCAAATAAAAATCGTCAGTACATATAAACAATGTAAGCTGTTATAGATGTCAAATAAACACCGTCAGTACATATAAACAATGTAAACTGTTATAGATGTCAAATAAACACCGTCAGTACATATAAACAATGTGAACTGTTACAGATGTCAAATAAACACCGTCAGTACATATAAACAATGTAGACTGTTATAGATGTCAAATAAACATTGTCAGTACATATATACAATGTAAACTGTGATTGATGTCAAATAAACACCGTCAGTACATATAAACAATGTGAACTGTAATAGATGTCAAATAAACACCGTCTGTCCATATAAACAATGTAAACTGTTATAGAAATCAAATAAACACCGTCAGTACATATAAACAATGCAAACTGCTATAGATGTCAAATAAACACCGTCAGTACATATAAACAATGTAAACAATTACTGTTATAGATGTCAAATAAAAACCGTCAGTACATATAAACAATGTAATCTGCTATAGATGTCAAATAAACACCGTCAGTACATATATACAATGTAAACTGTGATAGATGTCAAATAAACACCGTCAGTACAAATAAACAATATAAACTGTTATAGATGTCAAATAAAAATCGTCAGTACATATGAACAATATAAACTGTTACAAATGTCAAATAAACACTGTCAGTACATATAAACAATGTAAACTGTTATAGATGTCAAATAGACACCGTCAGTACCTATAAACCATGTAAACTGTAATAGATGTCAAATAAACACCGTCAGTACATATAAACAATGTGAACTGTTACAGATGTCAAATAAACACGTCAGTACATATAAACAATGTAGACTGTTATTGATGTCAAATAAACACTGTCAGTACATATATACAATGTGAACTGTTATAGATGTCAAATAAACACCGTCAGTACATATAAACAATGTGAACTGTTACAGATGTCAAATAAACACCGTCAGTACATATAAACAATGTAGACTGTTATAGATGTCAAATAAACACCGTCAGTACATATATACAATGTAAACTGTGATTGATGTCAAATAAACACTGTCAGTACATATAAACAATGTGAACTGTAATATATGTCAAATAAATACCGTCAGTACATATATACAATGTGAACTGTTATATATGTCAAATAAACATCGTCAGTACATATATACAATGTAAACTGTGATTGATGTCAAATAAACACTGTCAGTACATATAAACAATGTGAACTGTAATAGATGTCAAATAAACACCGTCAGTACATATAAACAATGTAAACTGTGATAGATGACAAATAAACACTGTCAGTACATATAAACAATGTAAACGGTTATAGATGTCTAATAAACACTGTCAGTACATATAAACAATGTAAACTGTTATTGATGTCAAATAAACACTGTCAGTACATATAAACAATGTAAACTGCTATAGATGTCAAATAAACACCGTCAGTACATATAAATAATATAAACTGCTATAGATGTCAAATAAACACCGTCAGTACACATAAACAATGTAAACTGCTATAGATGTCAAATAAACACCGTTAGTACACATAAACAATATAAACGGCTATAGATGTCAAATAAACATAGTCAGTACATATAAACAATGTAAACTATTATAGAAGTCAAATAAACACCCTCAGTACATATAAACAATGTAAACTGTTATAGATGTCAAATAAACACCGTCAGTACCTATAAACCATGTAAACTGTAATAGATGTCAAATAAACACCGTCAGTACCTATAAACAATATAAACGCTATAGATGTCAAATAAACACCGTCAGTACATATAAACAATGTAAACTGTTATAGATGTCAAATAAACACCGTCAGTACATATAAACAATGTGAACTGTTACAGATGTCAAATAAACACCGTCAGTACATATAAACAATGTAGACTGTTATAGATGTCAAATAAACACTGTCAGTACATATATACAATGTAAACTGTGATTGATGTCAAATAAACACTGTCAGTACATATAAACAATGTGAACTGTTACAGATGTCAAATAAACACCGTCAGTACATATAAACAATGTAAACTGTTATAGATGTCAAATAAACACCGTCAGTACCTATAAACCATGTAAACTGTAATAGATGTCAAATAAACACCGTCAGTACCTATAAACAATATAAACGGCAATAGATGTCAAATAAACACCGTCTGTACATATAAACAATGTAAATTGTTATAGATGTCAAATAAACACCGTCAGTACATATAAACAATGTGAACTGTTACAGATGTCAAATAAACACTGTCAGTACATATTAACATTGTAGACTGTTATAGATGTCAAATAAACACTGTCAGTACATATATACAATGTGAACTGTTATATATGTCAAATAAACACCATCAGTACATATAAACAATGTAAACTGTTATAGATGTCAAATAAACACCGTCAGTACACATAAACAATGTAAACTGTTACAGATGTCAAATAAACACCGTCTGTACATATAAACAATGTAGACTGTTATTGATGTCAAATAAACACCGTCAGTACATATATACAATGTAAACTGTGATTGATGTCAAATAAACACTGTCAGTACATATAAACAATGTGAACTGTAATATATGTCAAATAAACACCGTCAGTACATATAAACAAGGTAAACTGTGATAGATGTCAAATAAACACCGTCAGCCCATATAAACAATGTAAACTGTTATAGATGTCAAATAAACACCGTCAGTACATATAAACAATGTAAACTGTTATAGATGTCAAATAAACACCGTCAGTACATATAAACAATGTAAACTGTTATAGATGTCAAATAAACACCGTCAGTACATATAAACAATGTGAACTGTTATAGATGTCAAATAAACACCGTCAATACATATAAACAATGTAGACTGTTATAGATGTCAAATAAACACTGTCAGTACATATATACAATGTGAACTGTTATATATGTCAAATAAACACCGTCAGTACATATATACAATGTAAACTGTGATTGATGTCAAATAAACACTGTCAGTACATATAAACAATGTGAACTGTAATAGATGTCAAATAAACACCGTCAGTACATATAAACAATGTAAACTGCTATAGATGTCAAATAAACACCGTCAGTACACATAAACAATGTAAACTGCTATAGATGTCAAATAAACACCGTTAGTACACATAAACAATATAAACGGCTATTGATGTCAAATAAACATAGTCAGTACATATAAACAATGTAAACTGTTATAGAAGTCAAATAAACACCGTCAGTACATATAAACAATGTAAACTGTTACAGATGTCAAATAAACACTGTCAGTACATATTAACATTGTAGACTGTTATAGATGTCAAATAAACACTGTCAGTACATATATACAATGTGAACTGTTATATATGTCAAATAAACACCATCAGTACATATAAACAATGTAAACTGTTATAGATGTCAAATAAACACCGTCAGTACACATAAACAATGTAAACTGTTACAGATGTCAAATAAACACCGTCAGTACATATAAACAATGTAGACTGTTATTGATGTAAAATAAACACCGTCAGTACATATATACAATGTAAACTGTGATTGATGTCAAATAAACACTGTCAGTACATATAAACAATGTGAACTGTAATATATGTCAAATAAACACCGTCAGTACATATAAACAAAGTAAACTGTGATAGATGTCAAATAAACACCGTCAGCACATATAAACAATGTAAACTGTTATAGATGTCAAATAAACACCGTCAGTACATATAAACAATGTAAACTGTTATAGATGTCAAATAAACACCGTCAGTACATATAAACAATGTAAACTGTTATAGATGTCAAATAAACACCGTCAGTACATATAAACAATGTAAACTGTTATAGATGTCAAATAAACACCGTCAGTACATATAAACAATGTGAACTGTTATAGATGTCAAATAAACACCGTCAATACATATAAACAATGTAGACTGTTATAGATGTCAAATAAACACTGTCAGTACATATATACAATGTGAACTGTTATATATGTCAAATAAACACCGTCAGTACATATATACAATGTAAACTGTGATTGATGTCAAATAAACACTGTCAGTACATATAAACAATGTGAACTGTAATAGATGTCAAATAAACACCGTCAGTACATATAAACAATGTAAACTGTGATAGATGACAAATAAACACCGTCAGTACCTATAAACAATATAAACGCTATAGATGTCAAATAAACACCGTCAGTACATATAAACAATGTAAACTGTTATAGATGTCAAATAAACACCGTCAGTACATATAAACAATGTGAACTGTTACAGATGTCAAATAAACACCGTCAGTACATATAAACAATGTAGACTGTTATAGATGTCAAATAAACACTGTCAGTACATATATACAATGTAAACTGTGATTGATGTCAAATAAACACTGTCAGTACATATAAACAATGTGAACTGTTACAGATGTCAAATAAACACCGTCAGTACATATAAACAATGTAAACTGTTATAGATGTCAAATAAACACCGTCAGTACCTATAAACCATGTAAACTGTAATAGATGTCAAATAAACACCGTCAGTACCTATAAACAATATAAACGGCAATAGATGTCAAATAAACACCGTCTGTACATATAAACAATGTAAATTGTTATAGATGTCAAATAAACACCGTCAGTACATATAAACAATGTGAACTGTTACAGATGTCAAATAAACACTGTCAGTACATATTAACATTGTAGACTGTTATAGATGTCAAATAAACACTGTCAGTACATATATACAATGTGAACTGTTATATATGTCAAATAAACACCATCAGTACATATAAACAATGTAAACTGTTATAGATGTCAAATAAACACCGTCATTACACATAAACAATGTAAACTGTTACAGATGTCAAATAAACACCGTCAGTACATATAAACAATGTAGACTGTTATTGATGTCAAATAAACACCGTCAGTACATATATACAATGTAAACTGTGATTGATGTCAAATAAACACTGTCAGTACATATAAACAATGTGAACTGTAATATATGTCAAATAAACACCGTCAGTACATATAAACAAAGTAAACTGTGATAGATGTCAAATAAACACCGTCAGCCCATATAAACAATGTAAACTGTTATAGATGTCAAATAAACACCGTCAGTACATATAAACAATGTAAACTGTTATAGATGTCAAATAAACACCGTCAGTACATATAAACAATGTAAACTGTTATAGATGTCAAATAAACACCGTCAGTACATATAAACAATGTAAACTGTTATAGATGTCAAATAAACACCGTCAGTACATATAAACAATGTGAACTGTTATAGATGTCAAATAAACACCGTCAATACATATAAACAATGTAGACTGTTATAGATGTCAAATAAACACTGTCAGTACATATATACAATGTGAACTGTTATATATGTCAAATAAACACCGTCAGTACATATATACAATGTAAACTGTGATTGATGTCAAATAAACACTGTCAGTACATATAAACAATGTGAACTGTAATAGATGTCAAATAAACACCGTCAGTACATATAAACAATGTAAACTGCTATAGATGTCAAATAAACACCGTCAGTACACATAAACAATGTAAACTGCTATAGATGTCAAATAAACACCGTTAGTACACATAAACAATATAAACGGCTATTGATGTCAAATAAACACCGTTAGTACACATAAACAATATAAACGGCTATTGATGTCAAATAAACATAGTCAGTACATATAAACAATGTAAACTGTTATAGAAGTCAAATAAACACCGTCAGTACATATAAACAATGTAAACTGTTATAGATGTCAAATAAACACCGTCAGTACATATAAACAATGTGAACTGTTATAGATGTCAAATAAACACCGTCAATACATATAAACAATGTAGACTGTTATAGATGTCAAATAAACACTGTCAGTACATATATACAATGTGAACTGTTATATATGTCAAATAAACACCGTCAGTACATATATACAATGTAAACTGTGATTGATGTCAAATAAACACTGTCAGTACATATAAACAATGTGAACTGTAATAGATGTCAAATAAACACCGTCAGTACATATAAACAATGTAAACTGTGATAGATGACAAATAAACACCGTCAGTACATATAAACAATGTAAACTGCTATAGATGTCAAATAAACACCGTCAGTACACATAAACAATGTAAACTGCTATAGATGTCAAATAAACACCGTTAGTACACATAAACAATATAAACGGCTATTGATGTCAAATAAACATAGTCAGTACATATAAACAATGTAAACTGTTATAGAAGTCAAATAAACACCGTCAGTACATATAAACAATGTAAACTGTTATAGATGTCAAATAAACACCGTCAGTACCTATAAACCATGTAAACTGTAATAGATGTCAAATAAACACCGTCAGTACCTATAAACAATATAAACGGCTATAGATGTCAAATAAACACCGTCTGTACATATAAACAATGTAAACTGTTATAGATGTCAAATAAACACCGTCAGTATATATAAACAATGTAAACTGTTACAGATGTCAAATAAACACCGTCAGTACATATTAACAATGTAGACTGTTATAGATGTCAAATAAACACCGTCAGTACATATATACAATGTGAACTGTTATATATGTCAAATAAACACCGTCAGTACATATAAACAATGTAAACTGTTATAGATGTCAAATAAACACCGTCAGTACATATAAACAATGTGAACTGTTACAGATGTCAAATAAACACCGTCAGTACATATAAACAATGTAGACTGTTATAGATGTCAAATAAACACCGTCAGTACATATAAACAATGTGAACTGTTACAGATGTCAAATAAACACCGTCAGTACATATAAACAATGTGAACTGTTACAGATGTCAAATAAACACCGTCAGTACATATAAACAATGTAAACTGTGATTGATGTCAAATAAACACTGTCAGTACATATAAACAATGTGAACTGTAATATATGTCAAATAAACACCGTCAGTACATATAAACAAAGTAAACTGTGATAGATGTCAAATAAACACCGTCAGCACATATAAACAATGTAAACTGTTATTGATGTCAAATAAACACCGTCAGTACATATAAACAATGTAAACTGTTATAGATGTCAAATAAACACCGTCAGTACATATAAACAATGTAAACTGTTATAGATGTCAAATAAACACCGTCAGTACATATAAACAATGTAAACTGTTATAGATGTCAAATAAAAACCCTCAGTACATATAAACAATGTGAACTGTTATAGATGTCAAATAAACACCGTCAGTACATATAAACAATGTAGACTGTTATAGATGTCAAATAAACACTGTCAGTACATATATATAATGTGAACTGTTATAGATGTCAAATAAACACCGTCAGTACATATAAACAATGTGAACAGTTACAGATGACAAATAAACACCGTCAGTACATATAAACAATGTAGACTGTTATAGATGTCAAATAAACACCGTCAGTACATATATACAATGTAAACTGTGATTGATGTCAAATAAACACTGTCAGTACATATAAACAATGTGCACTGTTATAGATGTCAAATAAACACCGTCAGTACACATAAACAATATAAACGGCTATAGATGTCAAATAACATCGTCAGTACATATAAACAATGTGAACTGGTATAGATGTCAAATAAACACCGTCAGTACACATAAACAATATAAACGGCTATAGATGTAAAAAAAATTGGTCAGTACATATAAACAATGTAAACTGTTGTTGATGTCAAATAAACAACGTCAGTACATATAAACAATGTAAACTGTTATAGATGTCAAATAAACACCGTCAGTACATATAAACAATATAAACTGTTATAGATGTCAAATAAACACCCTCAGTACATATAAACAATGTAGACTGTTATAGATGTCAAATAAACACCGTCAGTACATATAAACAATGTAAACTGTTATAGATGTCAAATAAACACCCTCAGTACATATAAACAATGTAAACTGTTATAGATGTCAAATAAACACCGTCAGTACATATAAACAATGTGAACTGTTACAGATGTCAAATAAACACCGTCAGTACATATAAACAATGTGAACTGTTACAGATGTCAAATAAACACCGTCAGTACATATAAACAATGTAGACTGTTATAGATGTCGAATAAACACTGTCAGTACATATAAACAATGTAAACTGTTATAGATGTCAAATAAACACCGTCAGTACATATAAACAATGTAAACTGTTATAGATGTCAAATAAACACCCTCAGTACATATAAACAATGTAAACTGTTATAGATGTCAAATAAACACCGTCAGTACATATAAACAATGTGAACTGTTACAGATGTCAAATAAACACCGTCAGTACATATAAACAATGTGAACTGTTACAGATGTCAAATAAACACCGTCAGTACATATAAACAATGTAGACTGTTATAGATGTCGAATAAACACTGTCAGTACATATATACAATGTGAACTGTTATATATGTCAAATAAACACCGTCAGTACATATAAACAATGTAGACTGTTATAGATGTCAAATAAACACCGTCAGTACATATAAACAATGTAGACTGTTATATATGTCAAATAAACACTGTCAGTACATATATACAATGTGAACTGTTATAGATGTCAAATAAACACCGTCAGTACATATAAACAATGTAAACTGTTATAGATGTCAAATAAACACCGTCAGTACATATAAACAATGTGAACTGTTACAGATGTCAAATAAACACCGTCAGTACATATAAACAATGTAGACTGTTATATATGTCAAATAAACACCGTCAGTACATATATACAATGTAAACTGTGATTAATGTCAAATAAACACTGTCAGTACATATAAACAATGTGAACTGTAATAGATGTCAAATAAACACCGTCAGTACATATAAACAATGTAAACTGCTATAGATGTCAAATAAACACCGTCAGTACATATAAACAATGTAAACAATTACTGTTATAGATGTCAAATAAAAACCGTCAGTACATGTAAACAATGTAATCTGCTATTGATGTCAAATAAACACCGTCAGTACATATAAACAATGTAAACTGGTATAGATGTCAAATAAACACCGTCAGTACATAGAAACAATGTAAACTGTTATGGATGTCAAATAAACACCGTCAGTACATATAAACAATGTAGACTGCTATAGATGTCGAATAAACACTGTCAGTACATATATACAATGTGAACTGTTATATATGTCAAATAAACACCGTCAGTACATATAAACAATGTAAACTGTTATAGATTTCAAATAAACACCGTCAGTACATATAAACAATGTAAACTGTTATAGATGTCAAATAAACACCGTCAGTACATATAAACAATGTAAACTGTTATAGATGTCAAATAAACACCGTCAGTACATATAAACAATGTAGACTGTTATATATGTCAAATAAACACTGTCAGTACATATATACAATGTGAACTGTTATAAATGTCAAATAAACACCGTCAGTACATATAAGCAATGTAAACTGTTATAGATGTCAAATAAACACCGTCAGTACATATAAACAATGTGAACAGTTACAGATGTCAAATAAACACCGTCAGTACATATAAACAATGTAGACTGTTATATATGTCAAATAAACACCGTCAGTACATATATACAATGTAAACTGTGATTGATGTCAAATAAATACTGTCAGTACATATAAACAATGTGAACTGTAATAGATGTCAAATAAACACCGTCTGTCCATATAAACAATGTAAACTGTTATAGAAATCAAATAAAAACCGTCAGTACATATAAACAATGCAAACTGCTATAGATGTCAAATAAACACCGTCAGTACATATAAACAATGTAAACAATTACTGTTATAGATGTCAAATAAAAACCGTCAGTACATATAAACAATGTAATCTGCTATAGATGTCAAATAAACACCGTCAGTACATATAAACAAGGTAAACTGTGATAGATGTCAAATAAACACCGTCTGTACATATAAACAATGTAAACTGTTATAGATGTCAAATAAACACCGTCAGTACATATAAACAATGTGAACTGTTACAGATGTCAAATAAACACCGTCAGTACATATAAACAATGTAAACTGTGATAGATGTCAAATAAACACCGTCTGTACATATATACAATGTAAACTGTGATTGATGTCAAATAAACACCGTCAGTACATAAAAACAATGTAAATTGTTATAGATGTCAAATAAACGCCGTCAGTACATATAAACAATGTAAACTGCTATAAATGTCAAATAAACACCGTCAGTACATATAAACAATGTAAACAATTACTGTTATAGATGTCAAATAAAAACCGTCAGTACATATAAACAATGTAATCTGCTATTGATGTCAAATAAACACCGTCAGTACATATAACCAATGTAATCTGTGATAGATGTCAAATAAACACCGTCAGTACAAATAAACAATATAAACTGTTATAGATGTCAAATAAACACCGTCAGTACATATAAACAATGTAAACTGTTATGGATGTCAAATAAACACCGTCAGTACATATAAACAATGTAAACTGGTATAGATGTCAAATAAATACCGTCAGTACATAGAAACAATGTAAACTGTTATGGATGTCAAATAAAAACGTCAGTACATATAAACAATGTGAACTGTTACAGATGTCAAATAAACACCGTCAGTACATATAAACAATTTAAACTGCTATAGATGTCAAATAAACACCGTCAGTACATATAAACAATGTAAACTGTTATAGATGTCAAATAAACACCGTCAGTACATATAAACAATGTGAACTGTTACAGATGTCAAATAAATACCGTCAGTACATATAAACAATGTAATCTGCTATAGATGTCAAATAAAAATCGTCAGTACATATAAACAATATAAACTGTTAAAGATGTCAAATAAACACCGTCAGTACATATAAACAATGTAAACTGTTATAGATGTCAAATAAACACCGTCAGTACCTATAAACAATATAAACGGCTATAGATGTCAAATAAACACCGTCTGTACATATAAACAATGTAAACTGTTATAGATGTCAAATAAACACCGTCAGTACATATAAACAATGTGAACTGTTACAGATGTCAAATAAACACTGTCAGTACATATTAACAATGTAGACTGTTATAGATGTCAAATAAACACTGTCAATACATATATGCAATGTGAACTGTTATATATGTCAAATAAACACCGTCAGTACATATAAACAATGTAAACTGTTATAGATGTCAAATAAACACCGTCAGTACATATAAACAATGTAAACTGTTATAGATGTCAAATAAACACCGTCAGTACATATAAACAATGTGAACTGTTACAGATGTCAAATAAACACCGTCAGTACATATAAACAATGTAGACTGTTATAGATGTCAAATAAACACTGTCAGTACATATATACAATGTGAACTGTTATAGATGTCAAATAAACACCGTCAATACATATAAACAATATGAACTGTTACAGATGTCAAATAAACACCGTCAGTACATATAAACAATGTAGACTGTTACATATGTCAAATAAACACTGTCAGTACATATATACAATGTGAACTGTTATATATGTCAAATAAACACCGTCAGTACATATAAACAAAGTAAACTGTGATAGATGTCAAATAAACACCGTCAGCACATATAAACAATGTAAACTGTTATTGATGTCAAATAAACACCGTCAGTACATATAAACAAATGTAAACTATTATTGATGTCAAATAAACACCGTCAGTACATATAAACAATGTGAACTGTTATAGATGTCAAATAAATACCGTCAGTACATATAAACAATGTAGACTGTTATAGATGTCAAATAAACACTGTCAGTACATATATACAATGTGAACTGTTATATATGTCAAATAAACACCGTCAGTACATATACACAATGTAAACTGTGATTGATGTCAAATAAACACTGTCAGTACATATAAACAATGTGAACTGTAATAGATGTCAAATAAACACCGTCAGTACATATAAACAATATAAACTGTGATAGATGACAAATAAACACCGTCAGTACATATAAACAATGTAAACGGTTATAGATGTCTAATAAACACTGTCAGTACATATAAACAATGTAAACTGTTATTGATGTCAAATAAATACTGTCAGTACATATAAACAATGTAAACTGCTATAGATGTCAAATAAACACCGTCAGTACATATAAACAATGTAAACAGTTATAGATGTCAAATAAACACCGTCAGTACATATAAACAATGTAAACTGTTATAGATGTCAAATAAACACCGTCAGTACATATAAACAATGTAAACTGTTATAGATGTCAAATAAACACCGTCAGTACATATAAACAATATAAACTGTTATAGATGTCAAATAAACACCGTCAGTACATATAAACAATGTAGACTGTTATAGATGTCAAATAAACACCGTCAGTACATATAAACAATGTAAACTGTTATAGATGTCAAATAAACACCCTCAGTACATATAAACAATGTAAACTGTTATAGATGTCAAATAAACACCGTCAGTACATATAAACAATGTGAACTGTTACAGATGTCAAATAAACACCGTCAGTACATATAAACAATGTGAACTGTTACAGATGTCAAATAAACACCGTCAGTACATATAAACAATGTAGACTGTTATAGATGTCGAATAAACACTGTCAGTACATATAAACAATGGAAACTGTTATAGATGTCAAATAAACACCGTCAGTACATATAAACAATGTAAACTGTTATAGATGTCAAATAAACACCCTCAGTACATATAAACAATGTAAACTGTTATAGATGTCAAATAAACACCGTCAGTACATATAAACAATGTGAACTGTTACAGATGTCAAATAAACACCGTCAGTACATATAAACAATGTGAACTGTTACAGATGTCAAATAAACACCGTCAGTACATATAAACAATGTAGACTGTTATAGATGTCGAATAAACACTGTCAGTACATATATACAATGTGAACTGTTATATATGTCAAATAAACACCGTCAGTACATATAAACAATGTAGACTGTTATAGATGTCAAATAAACACCGTCAGTACATATAAACAATGTAGACTGTTATATATGTCAAATAAACACTGTCAGTACATATATACAATGTGAACTGTTATAGATGTCAAATAAACACCGTCAGTACATATAAACAATGTAAACTGTTATAGATGTCAAATAAACACCGTCAGTACATATAAACAATGTGAACTGTTACAGATGTCAAATAAACACCGTCAGTACATATAAACAATGTAGACTGTTATATATGTCAAATAAACACCGTCAGTACATATATACAATGTAAACTGTGATTGATGTCAAATAAACACTGTCAGTACATATAAACAATGTGAACTGTAATAGATGTCAAATAAACACCGTCAGTACATATAAACAATGTAAACTGCTATAGATGTCAAATAAACACCGTCAGTACATATAAACAATGTAAACAATTACTGTTATAGATGTCAAATAAAAACCGTCAGTACATATAAACAATGTAATCTGCTATTGATGTCAAATAAACACCGTCAGTACATATAAACAATGTAAACTGGTATAGATGTCAAATAAACACCGTCAGTACATAGAAACAATGTAAACTGTTATGGATGTCAAATAAACACCGTCAGTACATATAAACAATGTGAACTGTTACAGATGTCAAATAAACACCGTCAGTACATATAAACAATGTAGACTGTTATAGATGTCGAATAAACACTGTCAGTACATATATACAATGTGAACTGTTATATATGTCAAATAAACACCGTCAGTACATATAAACAATGTAAACTGTTATAGATTTCAAATAAACACTGTCAGTACATATAAACAATGTAAACTGTTATAGATGTCAAATAAACACCGTCAGTACATATAAACAATGTAAACTGTTATAGATGTCAAATAAACACCGTCAGTACATATAAACAATGTAGACTGTTATATATGTCAAATAAACACTGTCAGTACATATATACAATGTGAACTGTTATAAATGTCAAATAAACACCGTCAGTACATATAAGCAATGTAAACTGTTATAGATGTCAAATAAACACCGTCAGTACATATATACAATGTGAACAGTTACAGATGTCAAATAAACACCGTCAGTACATATAAACAATGTAGACTGTTATATATGTCAAATAAACACCGTCAGTACATATATACAATGTAAACTGTGATTGATGTCAAATAAATACTGTCAGTACATATAAACAATGTGAACTGTAATAGATGTCAAATAAACACCGTCTGTCCATATAAACAATGTAAACTGTTATAGAAATCAAATAAACACCGTCAGTACATATAAACAATGCAAACTGCTATAGATGTCAAATAAACACCGTCAGTACATATAAACAATGTAAACAATTACTGTTATAGATGTCAAATAAAAACCGTCAGTACATATAAACAATGTAATCTGCTATAGATGTCAAATAAACACCGTCAGTACATATAAACAAGGTAAACTGTGATAGATGTCAAATAAACACCGTCTGTACATATAAACAATGTACACTGTTATAGATGTCAAATAAACACCGTCAGTACATATAAACAATGTGAACTGTTACAGATGTCAAATAAACACCGTCAGTACATATAAACAATGTAAACTGTGATAGATGTCAAATAAACACCGTCTGTACATATATACAATGTAAACTGTGATTGATGTCAAATAAACACTGTCAGTACATATAAACAATGTGAACTGTAATAGATGTCAAATAAACACCGTCAGTACATAAAAACAATGTAAATTGTTATAGATGTCAAATAAACGCCGTCAGTACATATAAACAATGTAAACTGCTATAGATGTCAAATAAACACCGTCAGTACATATAAACAATGTAAACAATTACTGTTATAGATGTCAAATAAAAACCGTCAGTACATATAAACAATGTAATCTGCTATTGATGTCAAATAAACACCGTCAGTACATATAAACAATGTAATCTGTGATAGATGTCAAATAAACACCGTCAGTACAAATAAACAATATAAACTGTTATAGATGTCAAATAAACACCGTCAGTACATATAAACAATGTAAACTGTTATGGATGTCAAATAAACACCGTCAGTACATATAAACAATGTAAACTGGTATAGATGTCAAATAAACACTGTCAGTACATATAAACAATGTGAACTGTAATAGATGTCAAATAAACACCGTCAGTACATATAAACAATATAAACTGTGATAGATGACAAATAAACACCGTCAGTACATATAAACAATGTAAACGGTTATAGATGTCTAATAAACACTGTCAGTACATATAAACAATGTAAACTGTTATTGATGTCAAATAAATACTGTCAGTACATATAAACAATGTAAACTGCTATAGATGTCAAATAAACACCGTCAGTACATATAAACAATGTAAACAGTTATAGATGTCAAATAAACACCGTCAGTACATATAAACAATGTAAACTGTTATTGATGTCAAATAAACACCGTCAGTACATATAAACAATGTAAACTGTTATAGATGTCAAATAAACACCGTCAGTACATATAAACAATATAAACTGTTATAGATGTCAAATAAACACCGTCAGTACATATAAACAATGTAGACTGTTATAGATGTCAAATAAACACCGTCAGTACATATAAACAATGTAAACTGTTATAGATGTCAAATAAACACCCTCAGTACATATAAACAATGTAAACTGTTATAGATGTCAAATAAACACCGTCAGTACATATAAACAATGTGAACTGTTACAGATGTCAAATAAACACCGTCAGTACATATAAACAATGTGAACTGTTACAGATGTCAAATAAACACCGTCAGTACATATAAACAATGTAGACTGTTATAGATGTCGAATAAACACTGTCAGTACATATAAACAATGTAAACTGTTATAGATGTCAAATAAACACCGTCAGTACATATAAACAATGTAAACTGTTATAGATGTCAAATAAACACCCTCAGTACATATAAACAATGTAAACTGTTATAGATGTCAAATAAACACCGTCAGTACATATAAACAATGTGAACTGTTACAGATGTCAAATAAACACCGTCAGTACATATAAACAATGTGAACTGTTACAGATGTCAAATAAACACCGTCAGTACATATAAACAATGTAGACTGTTATAGATGTCGAATAAACACTGTCAGTACATATATACAATGTGAACTGTTATATATGTCAAATAAACACCGTCAGTACATATAAACAATGTAGACTGTTATAGATTTCAAATAAACACCGTCAGTACATATAAACAATGTAGACTGTTATATATGTCAAATAAACACTGTCAGTACATATATACAATGTGAACTGTTATAGATGTCAAATAAACACCGTCAGTACATATAAACAATGTAAACTGTTATAGATGTCAAATAAACACCGTCAGTACATATAAACAATGTGAACTGTTACAGATGTCAAATAAACACCGTCAGTACATATATACAATGTAAACTGTGATTGATGTCAAATAAACACTGTCAGTACATATAAACAATGTGAACTGTAATAGATGTCAAATAAACACCGTCAGTACATATAAACAATGTAAACTGCTATAGATGTCAAATAAACACCGTCAGTACATATAAACAATGTAAACAATTACTGTTATAGATGTCAAATAAAAACCGTCAGTACATATAAACAATGTAAACTGTTATAGATGTCAAATAAACACCGTCAGTACATATAAACAATGTGAACTGTTACAGATGTCAAATAAACACCGTCAGTACATATAAACAATGTGAACTGTTACAGATGTCAAATAAACACCGTCAGTACATATAAACAATGTAGACTGTTATAGATGTCGAATAAACACTGTCAGTACATATATACAATGTGAACTGTTATATATGTCAAATAAACACCGTCAGTACATATAAACAATGTAGACTGTTATAGATGTCAAATAAACACCGTCAGTACATATAAACAATGTAGACTGTTATATATGTCAAATAAACACTGTCAGTACATATATACAATGTGAACTGTTATAGATGTCAAATAAACACCGTCAGTACATATAAACAATGTAAACTGTTATAGATGTCAAATAAACACCGTCAGTACATATAAACAATGTGAACTGTTACAGATGTCAAATAAACACCGTCAGTACATATAAACAATGTAGACTGTTATATATGTCAAATAAACACCGTCAGTACATATATACAATGTAAACTGTGATTAATGTCAAATAAACACTGTCAGTACATATAAACAATGTGAACTGTAATAGATGTCAAATAAACACCGTCAGTACATATAAACAATGTAAACTGCTATAGATGTCAAATAAACACCGTCAGTACATATAAACAATGTAAACAATTACTGTTATAGATGTCAAATAAAAACCGTCAGTACATGTAAACAATGTAATCTGCTATTGATGTCAAATAAACACCGTCAGTACATATAAACAATGTAAACTGGTATAGATGTCAAATAAACACCGTCAGTACATAGAAACAATGTAAACTGTTATGGATGTCAAATAAACACCGTCAGTACATATAAACAATGTAGACTGCTATAGATGTCGAATAAACACTGTCAGTACATATATACAATGTGAACTGTTATATATGTCAAATAAACACCGTCAGTACATATAAACAATGTAAACTGTTATAGATTTCAAATAAACACCGTCAGTACATATAAACAATGTAAACTGTTATAGATGTCAAATAAACACCGTCAGTACATATAAACAATGTAAACTGTTATAGATGTCAAATAAACACCGTCAGTACATATAAACAATGTAGACTGTTATATATGTCAAATAAACACTGTCAGTACATATATACAATGTGAACTGTTATAAATGTCAAATAAACACCGTCAGTACATATAAGCAATGTAAACTGTTATAGATGTCAAATAAACACCGTCAGTACATATAAACAATGTGAACAGTTACAGATGTCAAATAAACACCGTCAGTACATATAAACAATGTAGACTGTTATATATGTCAAATAAACACCGTCAGTACATATATACAATGTAAACTGTGATTGATGTCAAATAAATACTGTCAGTACATATAAACAATGTGAACTGTAATAGATGTCAAATAAACACCGTCTGTCCATATAAACAATGTAAACTGTTATAGAAATCAAATAAAAACCGTCAGTACATATAAACAATGCAAACTGCTATAGATGTCAAATAAACACCGTCAGTACATATAAACAATGTAAACAATTACTGTTATAGATGTCAAATAAAAACCGTCAGTACATATAAACAATGTAATCTGCTATAGATGTCAAATAAACACCGTCAGTACATATAAACAAGGTAAACTGTGATAGATGTCAAATAAACACCGTCTGTACATATAAACAATGTAAACTGTTATAGATGTCAAATAAACACCGTCAGTACATATAAACAATGTGAACTGTTACAGATGTCAAATAAACACCGTCAGTACATATAAACAATGTAAACTGTGATAGATGTCAAATAAACACCGTCTGTACATATATACAATGTAAACTGTGATTGATGTCAAATAAACACTGTCAGTACATATAAACAATGTGAACTGTAATAGATGTCAAATAAACACCGTCAGTACATAAAAACAATGTAAATTGTTATAGATGTCAAATAAACGCCGTCAGTACATATAAACAATGTAAACTGCTATAAATGTCAAATAAACACCGTCAGTACATATAAACAATGTAAACAATTACTGTTATAGATGTCAAATAAAAACCGTCAGTACATATAAACAATGTAATCTGCTATTGATGTCAAATAAACACCGTCAGTACATATAACCAATGTAATCTGTGATAGATGTCAAATAAACACCGTCAGTACAAATAAACAATATAAACTGTTATAGATGTCAAATAAACACCGTCAGTACATATAAACAATGTAAACTGTTATGGATGTCAAATAAACACCGTCAGTACATATAAACAATGTAAACTGGTATAGATGTCAAATAAATACCGTCAGTACATAGAAACAATGTAAACTGTTATGGATGTCAAATAAAAACGTCAGTACATATAAACAATGTGAACTGTTACAGATGTCAAATAAACACCGTCAGTACATATAAACAATTTAAACTGCTATAGATGTCAAATAAACACCGTCAGTACATATAAACAATGTAAACTGTTATAGATGTCAAATAAACACCGTCAGTACATATAAACAATGTGAACTGTTACAGATGTCAAATAAATACCGTCAGTACATATAAACAATGTAATCTGCTATAGATGTCAAATAAAAATCGTCAGTACATATAAACAATATAAACTGTTAAAGATGTCAAATAAACACCGTCAGTACATATAAACAATGTAAACTGTTATAGATGTCAAATAAACACCGTCAGTACCTATAAACAATATAAACGGCTATAGATGTCAAATAAACACCGTCTGTACATATAAACAATGTAAACTGTTATAGATGTCAAATAAACACCGTCAGTACATATAAACAATGTGAACTGTTACAGATGTCAAATAAACACTGTCAGTACATATTAACAATGTAGACTGTTATAGATGTCAAATAAACACTGTCAATACATATATGCAATGTGAACTGTTATATATGTCAAATAAACACCGTCAGTACATATAAACAATGTAAACTGTTATAGATGTCAAATAAACACCGTCAGTACATATAAACAATGTAAACTGTTATAGATGTCAAATAAACACCGTCAGTACATATAAACAATGTGAACTGTTACAGATGTCAAATAAACACCGTCAGTACATATAAACAATGTAGACTGTTATAGATGTCAAATAAACACTGTCAGTACATATATACAATGTGAACTGTTATAGATGTCAAATAAACACCGTCAATACATATAAACAATATGAACTGTTACAGATGTCAAATAAACACCGTCAGTACATATAAACAATGTAGACTGTTACATATGTCAAATAAACACTGTCAGTACATATATACAATGTGAACTGTTATATATGTCAAATAAACACCGTCAGTACATATAAACAAAGTAAACTGTGATAGATGTCAAATAAACACCGTCAGCACATATAAACAATGTAAACTGTTATTGATGTCAAATAAACACCGTCAGTACATATAAACAAATGTAAACTATTATTGATGTCAAATAAACACCGTCAGTACATATAAACAATGTGAACTGTTATAGATGTCAAATAAATACCGTCAGTACATATAAACAATGTAGACTGTTATAGATGTCAAATAAACACTGTCAGTACATATATACAATGTGAACTGTTATATATGTCAAATAAACACCGTCAGTACATATACACAATGTAAACTGTGATTGATGTCAAATAAACACTGTCAGTACATATAAACAATGTGAACTGTAATAGATGTCAAATAAACACCGTCAGTACATATAAACAATATAAACTGTGATAGATGACAAATAAACACCGTCAGTACATATAAACAATGTAAACGGTTATAGATGTCTAATAAACACTGTCAGTACATATAAACAATGTAAACTGTTATTGATGTCAAATAAATACTGTCAGTACATATAAACAATGTAAACTGCTATAGATGTCAAATAAACACCGTCAGTACATATAAACAATGTAAACAGTTATAGATGTCAAATAAACACCGTCAGTACATATAAACAATGTAAACTGTTATAGATGTCAAATAAACACCGTCAGTACATATAAACAATGTAAACTGTTATAGATGTCAAATAAACACCGTCAGTACATATAAACAATATAAACTGTTATAGATGTCAAATAAACACCGTCAGTACATATAAACAATGTAGACTGTTATAGATGTCAAATAAACACCGTCAGTACATATAAACAATGTAAACTGTTATAGATGTCAAATAAACACCCTCAGTACATATAAACAATGTAAACTGTTATAGATGTCAAATAAACACCGTCAGTACATATAAACAATGTGAACTGTTACAGATGTCAAATAAACACCGTCAGTACATATAAACAATGTGAACTGTTACAGATGTCAAATAAACACCGTCAGTACATATAAACAATGTAGACTGTTATAGATGTCGAATAAACACTGTCAGTACATATAAACAATGGAAACTGTTATAGATGTCAAATAAACACCGTCAGTACATATAAACAATGTAAACTGTTATAGATGTCAAATAAACACCCTCAGTACATATAAACAATGTAAACTGTTATAGATGTCAAATAAACACCGTCAGTACATATAAACAATGTGAACTGTTACAGATGTCAAATAAACACCGTCAGTACATATAAACAATGTGAACTGTTACAGATGTCAAATAAACACCGTCAGTACATATAAACAATGTAGACTGTTATAGATGTCGAATAAACACTGTCAGTACATATATACAATGTGAACTGTTATATATGTCAAATAAACACCGTCAGTACATATAAACAATGTAGACTGTTATAGATGTCAAATAAACACCGTCAGTACATATAAACAATGTAGACTGTTATATATGTCAAATAAACACTGTCAGTACATATATACAATGTGAACTGTTATAGATGTCAAATAAACACCGTCAGTACATATAAACAATGTAAACTGTTATAGATGTCAAATAAACACCGTCAGTACATATAAACAATGTGAACTGTTACAGATGTCAAATAAACACCGTCAGTACATATAAACAATGTAGACTGTTATATATGTCAAATAAACACCGTCAGTACATATATACAATGTAAACTGTGATTGATGTCAAATAAACACTGTCAGTACATATAAACAATGTGAACTGTAATAGATGTCAAATAAACACCGTCAGTACATATAAACAATGTAAACTGCTATAGATGTCAAATAAACACCGTCAGTACATATAAACAATGTAAACAATTACTGTTATAGATGTCAAATAAAAACCGTCAGTACATATAAACAATGTAATCTGCTATTGATGTCAAATAAACACCGTCAGTACATATAAACAATGTAAACTGGTATAGATGTCAAATAAACACCGTCAGTACATAGAAACAATGTAAACTGTTATGGATGTCAAATAAACACCGTCAGTACATATAAACAATGTGAACTGTTACAGATGTCAAATAAACACCGTCAGTACATATAAACAATGTAGACTGTTATAGATGTCGAATAAACACTGTCAGTACATATATACAATGTGAACTGTTATATATGTCAAATAAACACCGTCAGTACATATAAACAATGTAAACTGTTATAGATTTCAAATAAACACTGTCAGTACATATAAACAATGTAAACTGTTATAGATGTCAAATAAACACCGTCAGTACATATAAACAATGTAAACTGTTATAGATGTCAAATAAACACCGTCAGTACATATAAACAATGTAGACTGTTATATATGTCAAATAAACACTGTCAGTACATATATACAATGTGAACTGTTATAAATGTCAAATAAACACCGTCAGTACATATAAGCAATGTAAACTGTTATAGATGTCAAATAAACACCGTCAGTACATATATACAATGTGAACAGTTACAGATGTCAAATAAACACCGTCAGTACATATAAACAATGTAGACTGTTATATATGTCAAATAAACACCGTCAGTACATATATACAATGTAAACTGTGATTGATGTCAAATAAATACTGTCAGTACATATAAACAATGTGAACTGTAATAGATGTCAAATAAACACCGTCTGTCCATATAAACAATGTAAACTGTTATAGAAATCAAATAAACACCGTCAGTACATATAAACAATGCAAACTGCTATAGATGTCAAATAAACACCGTCAGTACATATAAACAATGTAAACAATTACTGTTATAGATGTCAAATAAAAACCGTCAGTACATATAAACAATGTAATCTGCTATAGATGTCAAATAAACACCGTCAGTACATATAAACAAGGTAAACTGTGATAGATGTCAAATAAACACCGTCTGTACATATAAACAATGTACACTGTTATAGATGTCAAATAAACACCGTCAGTACATATAAACAATGTGAACTGTTACAGATGTCAAATAAACACCGTCAGTACATATAAACAATGTAAACTGTGATAGATGTCAAATAAACACCGTCTGTACATATATACAATGTAAACTGTGATTGATGTCAAATAAACACTGTCAGTACATATAAACAATGTGAACTGTAATAGATGTCAAATAAACACCGTCAGTACATAAAAACAATGTAAATTGTTATAGATGTCAAATAAACGCCGTCAGTACATATAAACAATGTAAACTGCTATAGATGTCAAATAAACACCGTCAGTACATATAAACAATGTAAACAATTACTGTTATAGATGTCAAATAAAAACCGTCAGTACATATAAACAATGTAATCTGCTATTGATGTCAAATAAACACCGTCAGTACATATAAACAATGTAATCTGTGATAGATGTCAAATAAACACCGTCAGTACAAATAAACAATATAAACTGTTATAGATGTCAAATAAACACCGTCAGTACATATAAACAATGTAAACTGTTATGGATGTCAAATAAACACCGTCAGTACATATAAACAATGTAAACTGGTATAGATGTCAAATAAACACTGTCAGTACATATAAACAATGTGAACTGTAATAGATGTCAAATAAACACCGTCAGTACATATAAACAATATAAACTGTGATAGATGACAAATAAACACCGTCAGTACATATAAACAATGTAAACGGTTATAGATGTCTAATAAACACTGTCAGTACATATAAACAATGTAAACTGTTATTGATGTCAAATAAATACTGTCAGTACATATAAACAATGTAAACTGCTATAGATGTCAAATAAACACCGTCAGTACATATAAACAATGTAAACAGTTATAGATGTCAAATAAACACCGTCAGTACATATAAACAATGTAAACTGTTATTGATGTCAAATAAACACCGTCAGTACATATAAACAATGTAAACTGTTATAGATGTCAAATAAACACCGTCAGTACATATAAACAATATAAACTGTTATAGATGTCAAATAAACACCGTCAGTACATATAAACAATGTAGACTGTTATAGATGTCAAATAAACACCGTCAGTACATATAAACAATGTAAACTGTTATAGATGTCAAATAAACACCCTCAGTACATATAAACAATGTAAACTGTTATAGATGTCAAATAAACACCGTCAGTACATATAAACAATGTGAACTGTTACAGATGTCAAATAAACACCGTCAGTACATATAAACAATGTGAACTGTTACAGATGTCAAATAAACACCGTCAGTACATATAAACAATGTAGACTGTTATAGATGTCGAATAAACACTGTCAGTACATATAAACAATGTAAACTGTTATAGATGTCAAATAAACACCGTCAGTACATATAAACAATGTAAACTGTTATAGATGTCAAATAAACACCCTCAGTACATATAAACAATGTAAACTGTTATAGATGTCAAATAAACACCGTCAGTACATATAAACAATGTGAACTGTTACAGATGTCAAATAAACACCGTCAGTACATATAAACAATGTGAACTGTTACAGATGTCAAATAAACACCGTCAGTACATATAAACAATGTAGACTGTTATAGATGTCGAATAAACACTGTCAGTACATATATACAATGTGAACTGTTATATATGTCAAATAAACACCGTCAGTACATATAAACAATGTAGACTGTTATAGATTTCAAATAAACACCGTCAGTACATATAAACAATGTAGACTGTTATATATGTCAAATAAACACTGTCAGTACATATATACAATGTGAACTGTTATAGATGTCAAATAAACACCGTCAGTACATATAAACAATGTAAACTGTTATAGATGTCAAATAAACACCGTCAGTACATATAAACAATGTGAACTGTTACAGATGTCAAATAAACACCGTCAGTACATATATACAATGTAAACTGTGATTGATGTCAAATAAACACTGTCAGTACATATAAACAATGTGAACTGTAATAGATGTCAAATAAACACCGTCAGTACATATAAACAATGTAAACTGCTATAGATGTCAAATAAACACCGTCAGTACATATAAACAATGTAAACAATTACTGTTATAGATGTCAAATAAAAACCGTCAGTACATATAAACAATGTAATCTGCTATTGATGTCAAATAAACACCGTCAGTACATATAAACAATGTAAACTGGTATAGATGTCAAATAAACACCGTCAGTACATAGAAACAATGTAAACTGTTATGGATGTCAAATAAACACCGTCAGTACATATAAACAATGTGAACTGTTACAGATGTCAAATAAACACCGTCAGTACATATAAACAATGTAGACTGTTATAGATGTCGAATAAACACTGTCAGTACATATATACAATGTGAACTGTTATATATGTCAAATAAACACCGTCAGTACATATAAACAATGTAAACTGTTATAGATTTCAAATAAACACCGTCAGTACATATAAACAATGTAAACTGTTATAGATGTCAAATAAACACCGTCAGTACATATAAACAATGTAAACTGTTATAGATGTCAAATAAACACCGTCAGTACATATAAACAATGTAGACTGTTATATATGTCAAATAAACACTGTCAGTACATATATACAATGTGAACTGTTATAAATGTCAAATAAACACCGTCAGTACATATAAGCAATGTAAACTGTTATAGATGTCAAATAAACACGTCAGTACATATAAACAATGTGAACAGTTACAGATGTCAAATAAACACCGTCAGTACATATAAACAATGTAGACTGTTATATATGTCAAATAAACACCGTCAGTACATATATACAATGTAAACTGTGATTGATGTCAAATAAATACTGTCAGTACATATAAACAATGTGAACTGTAATAGATGTCAAATAAACACCGTCTGTCCATATAAACAATGTAAACTGTTATAGAAATCAAATAAACACCGTCAGTACATATAAACAATGCAAACTGCTATAGATGTCAAATAAACACCGTCAGTACATATAAACAATGTAAACAATTACTGTTATAGATGTCAAATAAAAACCGTCAGTACATATAAACAATGTAATCTGCTATAGATGTCAAATAAACACCGTCAGTACATATAAACAAGGTAAACTGTGATAGATGTCAAATAAACACCGTCTGTACATATAAACAATGTACACTGTTATAGATGTCAAATAAACACCGTCAGTACATATAAACAATGTGAACTGTTACAGATGTCAAATAAACACCGTCAGTACATATAAACAATGTAAACTGTGATAGATGTCAAATAAACACCGTCTGTACATATATACAATGTAAACTGTGATTGATGTCAAATAAACACTGTCAGTACATATAAACAATGTGAACTGTAATAGATGTCAAATAAACACCGTCAGTACATAAAAACAATGTAAATTGTTATAGATGTCAAATAAACGCCGTCAGTACATATAAACAATGTAAACTGCTATAGATGTCAAATAAACACCATCAGTACATATAAACAATGTAAACAATTACTGTTATAGATGTCAAATAAAAACCGTCAGTACATATAAACAATGTAATCTGCTATTGATGTCAAATAAACACCGTCAGTACATATAAACAATGTAATCTGTGATAGATGTCAAATAAACACTGTCAGTACAAATAAACAATATAAACTGTTATAGATGTCAAATAAACACCGTCAGTACATAGAAACAATGTAAACTGTTATGGATGTCAAATAAACACCGTCAGTACATATAAACAATGTGAACTGTTACAGATGTCAAATAAACACCGTCAGTACATATAAACAATGTAGACTGTTATAGATGTCGAATAAACACTGTCAGTACATATATACAATGTGAACTGTTATATATGTCAAATAAACACCGTCAGTACATATAAACAATGTAAACTGTTATAGATTTCAAATAAACACCGTCAGTACATATAAACAATGTAAACTGTTATAGATGTCAAATAAACACCGTCAGTACATATAAACAATGTAAACTGTTATAGATGTCAAATAAACACCGTCAGTACATATAAACAATGTAGACTGTTATATATGTCAAATAAACACTGTCAGTACATATATACAATGTGAACTGTTATAAATGTCAAATAAACACCGTCAGTACATATAAGCAATGTAAACTGTTATAGATGTCAAATAAACACGTCAGTACATATAAACAATGTGAACAGTTACAGATGTCAAATAAACACCGTCAGTACATATAAACAATGTAGACTGTTATATATGTCAAATAAACACCGTCAGTACATATATACAATGTAAACTGTGATTGATGTCAAATAAATACTGTCAGTACATATAAACAATGTGAACTGTAATAGATGTCAAATTAACACCGTCTGTCCATATAAACAATGTAAACTGTTATAGAAATCAAATAAACACCGTCAGTACATATAAACAATGCAAACTGCTATAGATGTCAAATAAACACCGTCAGTACATATAAACAATGTAAACAATTACTGTTATAGATGTCAAATAAAAACCGTCAGTACATATAAACAATGTAATCTGCTATAGATGTCAAATAAACACCGTCAGTACATATAAACAAGGTAAACTGTGATAGATGTCAAATAAACACCGTCTGTACATATAAACAATGTACACTGTTATAGATGTCAAATAAACACCGTCAGTACATATAAACAATGTGAACTGTTACAGATGTCAAATAAACACCGTCAGTACATATAAACAATGTAAACTGTGATAGATGTCAAATAAACACCGTCTGTACATATATACAATGTAAACTGTGATTGATGTCAAATAAACACTGTCAGTACATATAAACAATGTGAACTGTAATAGATGTCAAATAAACACCGTCAGTACATAAAAACAATGTAAATTGTTATAGATGTCAAATAAACGCCGTCAGTACATATAAACAATGTAAACTGCTATAGATGTCAAATAAACACCATCAGTACATATAAACAATGTAAACAATTACTGTTATAGATGTCAAATAAAAACCGTCAGTACATATAAACAATGTAATCTGCTATTGATGTCAAATAAACACCGTCAGTACATATAAACAATGTAATCTGTGATAGATGTCAAATAAACACCGTCAGTACAAATAAACAATATAAACTGTTATAGATGTCAAATAAACACCGTCAGTACATATAAACAATGTAAACTGTTATGGATGTCAAATAAACACCGTCAGTACATATAAACAATGTAAACTGGTATAGATGTCAAATAAATACCGTCAGTACATAGAAACAATGTAAACTGTTATGGATGTCAAATAAAAACGTCAGTACATATAAACAATGTGAACTGTTACAGATGTCAAATAAACACCGTCAGTACATATAAACAATGTAATCTGCTATAGATGTCAAATAAAAATCGTCAGTACATATAAACAATATAAACTGTTAAAGATGTCAAATAAACACCGTCAGTACATATAAACAATGTAAACTGTTATAGATGTCAAATAAACACCGTCAGTACCTATAAACAATATAAACGGCTATAGATGTCAAATAAACACCGTCTGTACATATAAACAATGTAAACTGTTATAGATGTCAAATAAACACCGTCAGTACATATAAGCAATGTGAACTGTTACAGATGTCAAATAAACACTGTCAGTACATATTAACAATGTAGACTGTTATAGATGTCAAATAAACACTGTCAATACATATATGCAATGTGAACTGTTACAGATGTCAAATAAACACCGTCAGTACATATAAACAATGTAGACTGTTATAGATGTCAAATAAACACCGTCAGTACATATATACAATGTGAACTGTTATAGATGTCAAATAAACACCGTCAATACATATAAACAATGTGAACTGTTACAGATGTCAAATAAACACCGTCAGTACATATAAACAATGTAGACTGTTACAGATGTCAAATAAACACTGTCAGTACATATATACAATGTGAACTGTTATATATGTCAAATAAACACCGTCAGTACATATAAACAAAGTAAACTGTGATAGATGTCAAATAAACACCGTCAGCACATATAAACAATGTAAACTGTTATTGATGTCAAATAAACACCGTCAGTACATATAAACAATGTAAACTGTTATTGATGTCAAATAAACACCGTCAGTACATATAAACAATGTGAACTGTTATAGATGTCAAATAAATACCGTCAGTACATATAAACAATGTAGACTGTTATAGATGTCAAATAAACACTGTCAGTACATATAAACAATGTGAACTGTAATAGATGTCAAATAAACACCGTCAGTACATATAAACAATATAAACTGTGATAGATGACAAATAAACACCGTCAGTACATATAAACAATGTAAACGGTTATAGATGTCTAATAAACACTGTCAGTACATATAAACAATGTAAACTGTTATTGATGTCAAATAAATACTGTCAGTACATATAAACAATGTAAACTGCTATAGATGTCAAATAAACACCTTCAGTACATATAAATAATATAAACTGCTATAAATGTCAAATAAACACCGTCAGTACATATAAACAATGTAAACTGCTATAGATGTCAAATAAACACCGTTAGTACACATAAACAATATAAACGGCTATAGATGTCAAATAAACATAGTCAGTACATATAAACAATGTAAACTGTTATAGAAGTCAAATAAACACCCTCAGTACATATAAACAATGTAAACTGTTATAGATGTCAAATAAACACCGTCAGTACCTATAAACCATGTAAACTGTAATAGATGTCAAATAAACACCGTCAGTACCTATAAACAATATAAACGGCTATAGATGTCAAATAAACACCGTCTGTACATATAAACAATGTAAACTGTTACAGATGTCAAATAAACACCGTCAGTACATATAAACAATGTGAACTGTTACAGATGTCAAATAAACACTGTCAGTACATATTAACAATTTAGACTGTTATAGATGTCAAATAAACACTGTCAGTACATATATACAATGTGAACTGTTATAGATGTCAAATAAACACCGTTAGTACACATAAACAATATAAACGGCTATAGATGTCAAATAAACATAGTCAGTACATATAAACAATGTAAACTGTTATAGAAGTCAAATAAACACCCTCAGTACATATAAACAATGTAAACTGTTATAGATGTCAAATAAACACCGTCAGTACCTATAAACCATGTAAACTGTAATAGATGTCAAATAAACACCGTCAGTACCTATAAACAATATAAACGGCTATAGATGTCAAATAAACACCGTCTGTACATATAAACAATGTAAACTGTTACAGATGTCAAATAAACACCGTCAGTACATATAAACAATGTGAACTGTTACAGATGTCAAATAAACACTGTCAGTACATATTAACAATTTAGACTGTTATAGATGTCAAATAAACACCGTCAGTACATATATACAATGTAAACTGTTATAGATGTCAAATAAACACTGTCAGTACATATATACAATGTAAACTGTGATTGATGTCAAATAAACACTGTCAGTACATATAAACAATGTGAACTGTAATATATGTCAAATAAACACCGTCAGTACATATAAACAAAGTAAACTGTGATAGATGTCAAATAAACACCGTCAGCACATATAAACAATGTAAACTGTTATAGATGTCAAATAAACACCGTCAGTACATATAAACAATGTGAACTGTTACAGATGTCAAATAAACACCGTCAGTACATATAAACAATGTAGACTGTTATAGATGTCAAATAAACACTGTCAGTACATATATACAATGTGAACTGTTATATATGTCAAATAAACACCGTCAGTACATATATACAATGTAAACTGTGATTGATGTCAAATAAACACTGTCAGTACATATAAACAATGTAAACTGCTATAGATGTCAAATAAACACCGTCAGTACAAATAAATAATATAAACTGCTATTGATGTCAAATAAACACCGTCAGTACACATAAACAATGTAAACTGCTATAGATGTCAAATAAACACTGTCAGTACATATATACAATGTGAACTGTTATATATGTCAAATAAACACCGTCAGTACATATAAACAAAGTAAACTGTGATAGATGTCAAATAAACACCGTCAGCACATATAAACAATGTAAACTGTTATTGATGTCAAATAAACACCGTCAGTACATATAAACAATGTAAACTGTTATTGATGTCAAATAAACACCGTCAGTACATATAAACAATGTGAACTGTTATAGATGTCAAATAAATACCGTCAGTACATATAAACAATGTAGACTGTTATAGATGTCAAATAAACACTGTCAGTACATATATACAATGTGAACTGTTATATATGTCAAATAAACACCGTCAGTACATATATACAATGTAAACTGTGATTGATGTCAAATAAACACTGTCAGTACATATAAACAATGTGAACTGTAATAGATGTCAAATAAACACCGTCAGTACATATAAACAATATAAACTGTGATAGATGACAAATAAACACCGTCAGTACATATAAACAATGTAAACGGTTATAGATGTCTAATAAACACTGTCAGTACATATAAACAATGTAAACTGTTATTGATGTCAAATAAATACTGTCAGTACATATAAACAATGTAAACTGCTATAGATGTCAAATAAACACCTTCAGTACATATAAATAATATAAACTGCTATAAATGTCAAATAAACACCGTCAGTACATATAAACAATGTAAACTGCTATAGATGTCAAATAAACACCGTTAGTACACATAAACAATATAAACGGCTATAGATGTCAAATAAACATAGTCAGTACATATAAACAATGTAAACTGTTATAGAAGTCAAATAAACACCCTCAGTACATATAAACAATGTAAACTGTTATAGATGTCAAATAAACACCGTCAGTACCTATAAACCATGTAAACTGTAATAGATGTCAAATAAACACCGTCAGTACCTATAAACAATATAAACGGCTATAGATGTCAAATAAACACCGTCTGTACATATAAACAATGTAAACTGTTACAGATGTCAAATAAACACCGTCAGTACATATAAACAATGTGAACTGTTACAGATGTCAAATAAACACTGTCAGTACATATTAACAATTTAGACTGTTATAGATGTCAAAAAAACACTGTCAGTACATATATACAATGTGAACTGTTATAGATGTCAAATAAACACCGTTAGTACACATAAACAATATAAACGGCTATAGATGTCAAATAAACATAGTCAGTACATATAAACAATGTAAACTGTTATAGAAGTCAAATAAACACCCTCAGTACATATAAACAATGTAAACTGTTATAGATGTCAAATAAACACCGTCAGTACCTATAAACCATGTAAACTGTAATATATGTCAAATAAACACCGTCAGTACCTATAAACAATATAAACGGCTATAGATGTCAAATAAACACCGTCTGTACATATAAACAATGTAAACTGTTACAGATGTCAAATAAACACCGTCAGTACATATAAACAATGTGAACTGTTACAGATGTCAAATAAACACTGTCAGTACATATTAACAATTTAGACTGTTATAGATGTCAAATAAACACCGTCAGTACATATATACAATGTAAACTGTTATAGATGTCAAATAAACACTGTCAGTACATATATACAATGTAAACTGTGATTGATGTCAAATAAACACTGTCAGTACATATAAACAATGTGAACTGTAATATATGTCAAATAAACACCGTCAGTACATATAAACAAAGTAAACTGTGATAGATGTCAAATAAACACCGTCAGCACATATAAACAATGTAAACTGTTATAGATGTCAAATAAACACCGTCAGTACATATAAACAATGTGAACTGTTACAGATGTCAAATAAACACCGTCAGTACATATAAACAATGTAGACTGTTATAGATGTCAAATAAACACTGTCAGTACATATATACAATGTGAACTGTTATATATGTCAAATAAACACCGTCAGTACATATATACAATGTAAACTGTGATTGATGTCAAATAAGCACTGTCAGTACATATAAACAATGTAAACTGCTATAGATGTCAAATAAACACCGTCAGTACAAATAAATAATATAAACTGCTATTGATGTCAAATAAACACCGTCAGTACACATAAACAATGTAAACTGCTATAGATGTCAAATAAACACCGTTAGTACACATAAACAATATAAACGGCTATAGATGTCAAATAAACATAGTCAGTACATATAAACAATGTAAACTGTTATAGAAGTCAAATAAACACCCTCAGTACATATAAACAATGTAAACTGTTATAGATGTCAAATAAACACCGTCAGTACATATAAACAATGTAAACTGTTACAGATGTCAAATAAACACCGTCAGTACATATAAACAATGTAAACTGTTATAGATGTCAAAAAAACACCGTCAGTACATATAAACAATGTAAACTGTTACAGATGTCAAATAAACACCGTCAGTACATATAAACAATGTAAACTGTTATAGATGTCAAATAAACACCGTCTGTACATATAAACAATGTAAACTATTATAGAAGTCAAATAAACACCGTCAGTACATATAAACAATGTAAACTGTTATTAATGTCAAAAAACACCGTCAGTGCATATAAACAATGTAGACTGTTATAGGTATCATATAAACACCTTCAGTACATATAAACAATGTAGACTGTTATAGGTATCATATAAACACCTTCAGTACATATAAACAATGTAAACTGTTATTGATGTCAAATAAACACCGTCAGTACATATAAACAATGTAAACTGCTATAGATGTCAAATAAACACCGTCAGTACATATAAATAATATAAACTGCTATTGATGTCAAATAAACACCGTCAGTACACATAAACAATGTAAACTGCTATAGATGTCAAATAAACACCGTTAGTACACATAAACAATATAAACGGCTATAGATGTCAAATAAACATAGTCAGTACATATAAACAATGTAAACTGTTATTGAAGTCAAATAAACACCCTCAGTACATATAAACAATGTAAACTGTTATAGATGTCAAATAAACACCGTCAGTACATATAAACAATGTAAACTGTTACAGATGTCAAATAAACACCGTCAGTACATATAAACAATGTAAACTGTTATAGATGTCAAATAAACACCGTCAGTACATATAAACAATGTAAACTGTTACAGATGTCAAATAAACACCGTCAGTACATATAAACAATGTAAACTGTTATAGATGTCAAATAAACACGTCTGTACATATAAACAATGTAAACTATTATAGAAGTCAAATAAACACCGTCAGTACATATAAACAATGTAAACTGTTACAGATGTCAAATAAACACTGTCAGTACATATTAACAATTTAGACTGTTATAGATGTCAAATAAACACCGTCAGTACATATATACAATGTAAACTGTTATAGATGTCAAATAAACACTGTCAGTACATATATACAATGTAAACTGTGATTGATGTCAAATAAACACTGTCAGTACATATAAACAATGTGAACTGTAATATATGTCAAATAAACACCGTCAGTACATATAAACAAAGTAAACTGTGATAGATGTCAAATAAACACCGTCAGCACATATAAACAATGTAAACTGTTATAGATGTCAAATAAACACCGTCAGTACATATAAACAATGTGAACTGTTACAGATGTCAAATAAACACCGTCAGTACATATAAACAATGTAGACTGTTATAGATGTCAAATAAACACTGTCAGTACATATATACAATGTGAACTGTTATATATGTCAAATAAACACCGTCAGTACATATATACAATGTAAACTGTGATTGATGTCAAATAAGCACTGTCAGTACATATAAACAATGTAAACTGCTATAGATGTCAAATAAACACCGTCAGTACAAATAAATAATATAAACTGCTATTGATGTCAAATAAACACCGTCAGTACACATAAACAATGTAAACTGCTATAGATGTCAAATAAACACCGTTAGTACACATAAACAATATAAACGGCTATAGATGTCAAATAAACATAGTCAGTACATATAAACAATGTAAACTGTTATAGAAGTCAAATAAACACCCTCAGTACATATAAACAATGTAAACTGTTATAGATGTCAAATAAACACCGTCAGTACATATAAACAATGTAAACTGTTACAGATGTCAAATAAACACCGTCAGTACATATAAACAATGTAAACTGTTATAGATGTCAAAAAAACACCGTCAGTACATATAAACAATGTAAACTGTTACAGATGTCAAATAAACACCGTCAGTACATATAAACAATGTAAACTGTTATAGATGTCAAATAAACACCGTCTGTACATATAAACAATGTAAACTATTATAGAAGTCAAATAAACACCGTCAGTACATATAAACAATGTAAACTGTTATTAATGTCAAAAAACACCGTCAGTGCATATAAACAATGTAGACTGTTATAGGTATCATATAAACACCTTCAGTACATATAAACAATGTAGACTGTTATAGGTATCATATAAACACCTTCAGTACATATAAACAATGTAAACTGTTATTGATGTCAAATAAACACCGTCAGTACATATAAACAATGTAAACTGTTACAGATGTCAAATAAACACTGTCAGTACATATTAACAATTTAGACTGTTATAGATGTCAAATAAACACCGTCAGTACATATATACAATGTAAACTGTTATAGATGTCAAATAAACACTGTCAGTACATATATACAATGTAAACTGTGATTGATGTCAAATAAACACTGTCAGTACATATAAACAATGTGAACTGTAATATATGTCAAATAAACACCGTCAGTACATATAAACAAAGTAAACTGTGATAGATGTCAAATAAACACCGTCAGCACATATAAACAATGTAAACTGTTATAGATGTCAAATAAACACCGTCAGTACATATAAACAATGTGAACTGTTACAGATGTCAAATAAACACCGTCAGTACATATAAACAATGTAGACTGTTATAGATGTCAAATAAACACTGTCAGTACATATATACAATGTGAACTGTTATATATGTCAAATAAACACCGTCAGTACATATATACAATGTAAACTGTGATTGATGTCAAATAAGCACTGTCAGTACATATAAACAATGTAAACTGCTATAGATGTCAAATAAACACCGTCAGTACAAATAAATAATATAAACTGCTATTGATGTCAAATAAACACCGTCAGTACACATAAACAATGTAAACTGCTATAGATGTCAAATAAACACCGTTAGTACACATAAACAATATAAACGGCTATAGATGTCAAATAAACATAGTCAGTACATATAAACAATGTAAACTGTTATAGAAGTCAAATAAACACCCTCAGTACATATAAACAATGTAAACTGTTATAGATGTCAAATAAACACCGTCAGTACATATAAACAATGTAAACTGTTACAGATGTCAAATAAACACCGTCAGTACATATAAACAATGTAAACTGTTATAGATGTCAAAAAAACACCGTCAGTACATATAAACAATGTAAACTGTTACAGATGTCAAATAAACACCGTCAGTACATATAAACAATGTAAACTGTTATAGATGTCAAATAAACACCGTCTGTACATATAAACAATGTAAACTATTATAGAAGTCAAATAAACACCGTCAGTACATATAAACAATGTAAACTGTTATTAATGTCAAAAAACACCGTCAGTGCATATAAACAATGTAGACTGTTATAGGTATCATATAAACACCTTCAGTACATATAAACAATGTAGACTGTTATAGGTATCATATAAACACCTTCAGTACATATAAACAATGTAAACTGTTATTGATGTCAAATAAACACCGTCAGTACATATAAACAATGTAAACTGCTATAGATGTCAAATAAACACCGTCAGTACATATAAATAATATAAACTGCTATTGATGTCAAATAAACACCGTCAGTACACATAAACAATGTAAACTGCTATAGATGTCAAATAAACACCGTTAGTACACATAAACAATATAAACGGCTATAGATGTCAAATAAACATAGTCAGTACATATAAACAATGTAAACTGTTATTGAAGTCAAATAAACACCCTCAGTACATATAAACAATGTAAACTGTTATAGATGTCAAATAAACACCGTCAGTACATATAAACAATGTAAACTGTTACAGATGTCAAATAAACACCGTCAGTACATATAAACAATGTAAACTGTTATAGATGTCAAATAAACACCGTCAGTACATATAAACAATGTAAACTGTTACAGATGTCAAATAAACACCGTCAGTACATATAAACAATGTAAACTGTTATAGATGTCAAATAAACACGTCTGTACATATAAACAATGTAAACTATTATAGAAGTCAAATAAACACCGTCAGTACATATAAACAATGTAAACTGTTATAGATGTCAAATAAACACCGTCAGTGCATATAAACAATGTAAACTGTCATTGATGTCAAAAAACACCGTCAGTGCATATAAACAATGTAGACTGTTATAGGTATCATATAAACACCTTCAGTACATATAAACAATGTAGACTGTTATAGGTATCATATAAACACCTTCAGTACATATAAAAAATGTAAACTGTTATAGATGGTATTTTGACCCCGTGCCTACGGTATATTGACCCACTTACCCATGGTATTTTGATCTCCCGTACCCATTGTATTTTGACCCCCCTAACCATGGCATATCAACTCCCATAGGCATGGTATTTTGACCCCCCTACTCATGGTATATCGATCCCCTACCCATGGTATTTTGACCCCCCTACCTATGGTATATCGACCCCCTACCCATTGTTTTTTACCTCCTACCTATGATATATCGATCCCACTACCCATGGTATAGCGACCGCCTACCTATGTATTTTGCCCCCTATCCATGGTATAACGACACACTTACCCCTTGTATTTTGATACCCCTATCGATGGTATATCGACACCTATACCCATGGTATATCGAGCCCCCTACCCATGATATTTTGACCCCCTACCAATGGTATATCGACCCCTACCCATTGTATTTTGACATCCCTACCCATGGTATTTTGACCCCACTATCCATGGTACATTTATATCGACCACCTATCCATGGTATTTTGACCCACTATCATGGTATATCGACACCCCTACCTATGGTATATCGACCCCCTAAAAATGGTATAAAGACCCTTTTATCCATGGTATTTTGACCCACTACCCATGGTATATTGACCTCCATACCCATGATATATCGACCCCCTACCCATGGTATATCGACCTCTTACCCATGTTATTTTAACCCCCTACCTATGGTATTTTGACACCCTACCCATGATATGAAGACCCACTTACCCATTGTGTTTTTTCCCCACTACCCATAATATTTTGACCCCCTGCCCACGGTATATTGACCGACTTACCCATGGTATTTTGACACCCTTACAATGGTATATCGACCCCCCTACCCATGATATTTTGACCCCCTACCAATGGTATATCGACCCCTACCCATTGTATTTTGGCATCCCTACCCATGGTATTTTGACCCCACTATCCATGGTACATTTATATCGACCACCTATCCATGGTATTTTGACCCACTATCATGGTATATCGACACCCCTACCTATGGTATATCGACCCCCTAAAAATGGTATAAAGACCCTTTTATCCATGGTATTTTGACCCCCCTACCCATGGTATATTGACCTCCATACCCATGATATATCGACCCCCTACCCATGGTATATCGACCTCTTACCCATGTTATTTTAACCCCCTACCTATGGTATTTTGACACCCTACACATGATATGAAGACCCACTTACCCATTGTGTTTTTTCCCCACTACCCATAATATTTTGACCCCCTGCCCACGGTATATTGACCGACTTACCCATGGTATTTTGACACCCTTACAATGGTATATCGACCCCCATACTCATGGTATTTTAACCACCCTAACCATTGTATTTTGACCCCCTACCATAGTACATCGACCCTCCTACCCATGGTATAGCGACCCACTTACCCATGGTATTTTGACCCCCCTACCCATGTGATATTGACCCACCTATCAATGGTATTTTGAACCGCTACCCATGGTATAATACCCACTTGCCCATGGTATTTAGACCCCACTACCCATGGTATTTTGACCACCTCCCCAGGGTATATCGACCCCCATACTCATGGTATTTTAACCCCCTTATCCATTGTTATTTGACCCCCTACCATAGTATATCGACCTTCCTACCCATGGAATAGCGACCCACTTACCCATGGTATTTTGACCCCCCTACCCATGTTATATTGACCCACCTATCAATGGTATTTTGAACCGCTACCCATGGTATTATACCCACTTGCCCATGGTATTTTGACCCCCTACCCATGTTATATTGACCCACCTATCAATGGTATTTTGAACCGCTACCCATGGTATAATACCCACTTGCCCATGGTATTTTGAACCCCCTACCCATTGTATTTTGACCCCCTATCCATGGTATTTTGACCCCCTGCCTAGCTCTTGATTAGAAATGAGGGGGGTGAAAATACCATGGGGGTCTGTTTTCAATAAGGGGGGTCAAAATACCATATGACACAGGTCCTTTCTTCATTTATGACCTATCACCGGATTTGTAATCAGATTAACACGACGAGTACCACTAGTGGAGCAGGAACAGCTTACCTTTCCCGAGCACCCGAGTTCAGTACCGGTTTTTAGTGGGGTGTGCTACACGATTTTTAGTTTTATGTGTATGTTTTGTAGATCATTGTTTGTCCTTTTGTCCTTTTTTGCCATTGTGTTGTCCGTCCTTCGATTTACGCATTCTTATTACCCTTTCGGCTTTGGTATCTTGAAACTCTTCTTAAGAAAAGTTGTTATTCATTTCCCAATAGGCTCCTATGTTAAAAACTGCCACGTGTCGGGGAGTTAAAACACTTTGTTGCTCACCTTTCATTCTGTTTTGAAGAAACCTTATACAGAACTTTCCATAGGTGCTTCCTACCAAATTTTTGTTCATTTGGCAACTGAGTTTCAGAGAAGAATTTTAAGAAATTAACCAATCAGAAACAAGAATTGTCTGTGGTGGCCATGATTTTTAACCGATCAAGACAAAATGAGCAATTTTAATAGAAGACCTTCCATAGATGATTCCTATAGCTACTGAGTTTCTGCTCATTTGGACAAGCGGTTTTGGAGAACATTAAAATGTGAAAAGTTAACGGACGACGGATGCCAAGTGATGGCAAAAGCTCACATTTCCATTGGCAAGGTAAGCTAAAAACTTAATGCAAGAAGAAATATTCTTACAATGTACTAAAGTTTATATTTGACATGGGAGCCAATCATGATCTTATTTCAGTGTTGATTCGCATCAAACCAGACATTTGAAAAGTGAGAATGTAAATATAATATGGTTCATTCTGTGTCAGCGGTTTTGATTAGAAAATTAGAATTTGAAAAGGCCATCAATGACAAAGAGAGGTTAATGTGAGCGACAACTTCCATGATTCTTTATAATTAGGTTAGATAAAGTGTTGACGAAAATGACAAACGGACAACAGACGACAGGTGATTAAGAAAATTGCTATGTTTTTTCTCTATGTGTGTACAAATTGTAAAAATTGTGTGTGTTGTTTCTGAATGATCAGGTTTAACTAACAACCACCATTAAAAATGTATACACATAAGATCATTACTAAATTAAAATCGCCAGATTAATTAGTGCTTAACATCCCTTGTAGCAATATTTTACCAATGAGATGGTGGTTGGTGGTTTATGGTGAAGGAAACCGGAATATCGATAAAACCACTGACCTGCAATAAATCTCTAAAACTTGATAACATAAACATGATAAAGATATATAGAGTACACCTCGCCATAAGCGGGAATCGAACGCACAACTTTAGTGTTGATAGGCACTGATTTAATATCAAACTATCATAGTGATCTCAGTATTGATAATTTCTTGTAAAATGTAATTTCCCTCATTTTATTAATAAGGCAAAATTTGAGGTTAAGCTGTTAAGGATGAACATTATATGGAACAGCAAGTAATTTATGTCGAGGTGTACTCGATACAACATTATGTGATAAAGTTTGTCAGTGACTTGCGACAGGTTTGTAGTAGTTTTCTCTGGGAACTCTGTCAGCAATAAAACTGATCGCCACGATATAATTAAAATATTGTTGAAAGTGGCATTAAATACCATAAACCATAAAACCTTAATATATATTATCTAGATTTTTCTTAAATTTAATTTTAGGCAAAAAAAAGTGTGTGTTTCCAATTGCCATGATATATCTGTTATGTATTGGACTTATAATAAATGTGTATTTGATATGCTATAAATAGACACATTGTACAGGTTATACTTTATATATAAATTGTATGTATGAAATATTCTATTAAAAACATTGTCCAAATATTGTAATGATCCAAATGTTGTAAATTGTCCAAATATTGTGAATGATCCAAATGTTTTATATGATCACAATTGAATAGTGTTAATAGTCCAAAGGTTGTGAATGGTCCAAATATTGTGGATGGTCCAAATATTGTTAATAGTTCAAATGTTGTAAATTGTCCAAATGTTGTGAATGGTCCAAATGTTGTAAATTGTCCAAATGTTGTAAATGATCACAATATTGTTAATAGTTCAAATGTTGTAAATGACCAAATTGTTGTAAATTGTCCAAATGTTGTAATACATCCAACGGTTGTTAATTATCCATATAAATGAGCGGAATGTTCTAAATTGTCCAACTGTTGTAAGTGATCCAAATGTTGTGATAAAATGTAAAAAAAACCAAAAACAAAAAAAAAACAAAAAAAAAAACAAAAAAAACCCACTACACTTTGGGAACAATTCCAAAATCAACTACTAGTATTTTCTTGGCTTGGGTACAGGTACTTCAATGTAAATGAGCAAAAGTTCCAAGCTTCATCTCAAAATGTACAATGTTAGCAATAATCCTTTAATTAGCATCCTTTATACTCCAATAATTAACACAAATCAAATTAAAATTATCCAGTAAAATTAAATAGATCTATATTTTACTACTTTTATCTACAGTACCGGTACATACTCACGAGGAAGCATATTGTTATCACAAAGTAAAAAACAATCTTCATTTAAATCTATCAACTAATTAATATATAATTATTTCTACTTATAATTAACAGTTTTGTAAGTCATTGTTAAATATTATATCAGTGGTTTGTGACTTGTCAATACCATCTTGTCCACAAAATAAACAAAACAAAAAATATTTTATCTACAAAATATAAAAATCCTTCATCTACAAAATATAAACTAATACAGTCTTATTTCTACTGATAATTAATAGTTTTGTAAGTCAGTATTAAATGTTATATCACATGGTTTGTGACTTGTCAATATCATTCATGTCCTCAAAATATAAAAATCGAGAAAGCATCAAAGATGCAACAGCCGAGTTGCAAGTCAAAATCGTTTGGTATTGTTTTATAAATTAGTAAGAAACTAAAGAATAAATGTATGTATGATGGATTGGAAATATTTTCCTATGTAATATAAAGACTATTCCAGATATCATCAAGTTTCAGAGGACAAAAAATAAATTATGAGGATAACAGATGCTATGTTGTAGCAGTTGTTTGTTTTAGATGAGAGGAGAAACAGTGACAAAATCATATGAATGAAAGAAGAGTAAATACACTGTTTTATTAAAACATCTTACAATTAGTACTATATTAGAAAGATATCTGCAACCATACAAGTTTATGGTCTGTCCAATATGCCTCTTGTATACCTACACTGACATCAATGTTGGTATACGAACATAACTTTGAAAGAGGATCACCTAAGGAACATTTGGGTAAAGTTTGGTTAAAATTGACAAAATGGTTTCCGATATATGTGTAATTCTCAAAAAAACTTCCGGTAGGGGATGGGGATGAACCCGGGCTTCAACTCTTGGGGCATTTAATTTGTTTATTCACCCTGATCATAAATATATATGGTCTAGGGGTGGGAATCTCAACCATTATAAAGTTAACTTCAGATAGGGTGGGGTATGACCCCCAGGGCCTGAGCTATAAGGCATTTAATTTGCCTAGTCACCCTGATCATACATATATATGGTTTTAAGGGTGGGGATCTCAACCATTAAAAAGTTCACTTCATGTAGGGGGTGGGGTATGACCCCCTGGGGCCTGAGCTATAAGGCATTTAATTTGCCTAGTCACCCTGATCATAAATATATATGGATTAGGGGTGGGGATCTCAACCATTAACAAGTTCACTTCAGGTAGGGGGTGGGGTATGGCCCTGGGGTATGAGCTATAATGCATTTAATTTGTCTAGTGACCCTGATCATAAATATATATGGTTGAGGGTGGGGATCTCGGTCACATTTTTTAAAACAGAATCCCAGCGGGGTGGTGTTGAGCCTCGGGAATAAATATGTTGAATACACAACTTCACATTGGCATCTCCACCCATACCAAATATTAAGTTTCTATCTTTTGTAGTTTCAGAGAAATGTGTAATTCTCAAAATATGTACTTTTTCTATAAAAAACCACGATTTTACAAGAAAAAAACAATATATTAATCTGAATTTCGAACTCGCTCTAAATAATAGTGTAATAATGCTTCCTACAAACAATTATGTTGATCGGCCAAAAACTAAGAGCGCTATCGCGTTAACGAAGATAGGCTAACATACGACCGCCCGCCCGCCTTTCGCCAAATCATAAGCCGACTGCAACTTCGTTGCAACTCGGCTAAAAATCTTTCATCAACAAAATATAAAAACCCTTCATTTACAAAATATAAAAATCCTTCATCAACAAAATATAAAAATCCTTCATTTACAAAATATAAAAATCCTTCATTTACAACTATAAACTAATACAGTCTCACCTATTCTATTTATAATGAAAAGTTTTGTAAAGTCATTGTTAAATGTTATACCCACTGGTCCGTCAATACCATCATGTTCACTTAATACTATATCACGGAATGTTCCATCTGGTGACAACCTGTGTATGTCGTCTGAAATATGTCCACTTATGTATACATGACCTTGTTGATCCACAGCCAGTCCTAGGAATCCTGATATGTCGTATCTATATATAACGTGGCCATCTAAATTGAAACAACACAATCTCCTGCGCTGTCTTAACAACAACTGATCATTCCTTTCATCATACAATAAGTTGCTAGTATAACCACCATTAGTTGTTATCTCTCTTACACGAGATCCATCTGTATTTAAAATTAAAACTTTATCTGTTCCACCGGTGTAAATTTTGTCCTTTACAGCAGTGACACTGTAACACTCTTCTCCTATATTTATCTTTTTGTCCTTTGTATTGTTAGTGGTGTTGATAAATTGTATGGATCCCTCAAGTGGAAGAGTAACTACTGCTTTATCTGTACATGGTACTACAGTAATGTCACAAGGTTGACTGGTAAGCGATATTTCATCTTCATAGGTTTTGTAATCCTTGTATATATATATCTTTGGATGAGATGACTTATAATTACAAAGTAGTAATTTGTTGTCAGAAGTGACAGCCATGTTTGTTAACCAGTATTGTTCGCCATGTTTTAGATTAACTTCACCTTCTTTTATGAATTCGGTCAGTGTTTGGCTTCTATCTTGTTGTACTTGTGGATGATGTACTCTCGTTGATTTATATTTAATAGGACAAGGTCGGCTAATTTGTGACAGTGATCCGATTGTTCCAATGTTGACATTCTTAATTTCTTTAAACTCCATGTCAATTTCATTAATAGCAAACGTCATGTCATGAATCTTGTTGTCTGTTTTCTGGATGCTTGTTAGTTGTTTTCGTAAAGTTACAAACAACTGATTATTAGAGCCGTGGTCTTTTAGGAATTCTAGTTCTTGTTTATTGTCTTTTAAAATCGATGTTAATTGACAAATTTCATGTTTTTCTCTGTTTATTTTCTCCTCATTTTTTTCCTGTACAGACCCTACTTCAGTTATTAATCTTTTCTCAATGTCATCTAGATATTTAAGAACTTTTGATTTAGCTGCACTGATTTGTTTTATTATCAGAGACTTCTTCTGTTTCAGTAATTTTTGATTCTCGTCTCTATTTTCTTCCATTTTCTGCAATGTTTCAGTCATATATTCTTGTACTTGTAACGTATTGGAAAGTAAAAATGAATTTTTGACGTCCTTTGAGGCAGAGTCTAAAGGTAAAACAGTCTCACAAGACCAATGGCTATCCGAGAGACAAGCTCTACAGCATACAACATCATGTTGACTACAGAAATGATCACTCTGGACGTCTGTGTGTATTTCACACATTATTTTAGAAGATGGTGGTATTCTTGATCCCACCGACGACAAATCAATTACATGATGAGCTCTAGATTCCTTACACCGCAGATGCCAATCAGCGCATTCTGTGCATAGCTTTTCTTCACAGTCCGAACAATATTTTTCAGCAACAAGCCTTTTTTTTCCCCCTGAACATCGATCACAAATTGTTTCCATGATGGATCTACAAGTAGACATATTATGACATTGATTATTTATAAAAAAAAATCTTAACATTTTTAATAAAAATAAATCAACATTATAATCTTGAAATATCGACTTTTTAAATCTCTAATAGCTCGACTGCTATTCGTCTCATCCGATGTGTTATGTGCATTATGCATATGCAGTGGAGTAGCAAAGGGCTACAGATGCGAGGATCGAGGTTTAGAAATGAATCGGAAGGTGGGGGGGAGTCATTTGGAGTTGACACGAGGGGTGAAAGCTTGCAAAAATAACACGTAAATAAATAAAAACAAACAAACACAGAGGCTGGCAACTTGACATTTTGTTTCTGCTTTCATGCTGAAAATCCAGTTGCTAATTAAATTTCTGCCATAATAAGTGAAGTGAGCCCACCCCCCTTTTTCCTCATTCACTTACCAAAGTGCTGGGGATGCCCTACTATGCCCATGATTTAAATGCAGAGCATTAAGCAAATCTACCGAGGTGTGCAATGGGCTTCGGGGTCTCAAATGGGTTCAAACTTGCATTGCTTGGGATTGCGAGGATTGGTGTGTAGTCCTGGGGTTGAAGCTAATGAAAATGTGCAATAAAAAGCAATACATATATTTTATTTGCACGTTTATGTATGTTTTATAGATCGTTGTTTGTCCTTTTTCTTTTGGCCATTGTGTTGTCTGTTCTTCTTGTATATACGGATTCTGATTACCCCTTTGGTATCTTCAAACTCTTCTTTGAACAGTAACCACATTTTGTCAAGTACAAAGGGATCAACCAAATGTCCACAATTCCAAAATTTTGTGTATAAATTGATGACTCTTTATTCTTGTCTCTTACCTCTCTCGGAAAAAAAAATTTAATACTATATTCGATATTTGACCATTTAACTTTGTTTGTAAAAAATCAGCCTCGAATTTAATAGAAAAAATATAGTGACCTGGAAGATGCAACTTTTTTTTAAAATTTGAATAAAAATAACATTTAAATTTGTTCATATAAAAATAAATTCTTGTTTCGTGTCAAAAATATTTCTGGTTTGGGAAAAAAAGACAGATCGTAAGTTTTTGTTACCCATAAAAACTATCAGATATGATTGATGCCTTAATATAACGTGTTTCTGTAACTTATAAATGTTATGAAATGCACGCGCATCGGGGAAAAAAGGTGCAACTGCTCGTGTTTTGAGATCGATCACGAATTGGACGCCATCTTATTAATTATCGGCATTGTTTACGGAGTTTGGCGAATCGTCATTAAATTAATACAACAATGCACTTATTTCTTATTTTCTGTGAATCTGCTTTTAGTCGGCGTTAATTACGGACAAAGAACCATGCATGGGGTCCGGAAGTCAAAACACAGAAATTTATGCATAAATATTATCTGGATATGTATTAATTTTGTATTGCATGACATGTTTTTATTGTGCTGTATTTAATTTATCGTATGTGTTTTCGTGTGTCATCTGTTTTCGTTTTATCCATTTTATTTTGATTTCCACAGCGCACGCATTATTTTTGACGTGTCTTCCGGTTTCTATGTATGGAACATAAACAAGACTACAGCGTGACATCTGTAAAAGATGTTAAAGTTTGCTTTTAAAGACGTAAGTACCAAAAACAGTGAACCTACCTACTGAACCATACTTTTTGTAATGCTAACAATTTACTTCATTTATAAAGTAGCTGGAAAAAAATCCAGAAGTGCTATATAAAATTGAACTATGTCGTCTGCCTCTCAGACACCGTCTCTTCCTGTCATGTAACTGTCATGGGGTCACTGATCGTACTTGTAAACAAAAGAGCTGACTGAAATGTGCCTGTTTCTTATATAAAATACATGTCACTTTGCAGTGCATTGTGGTTTCAGCACTAAAAAAACATCTAAAGTAAACACAATTTTGAAAGTGGTCATTTTCAAGCATTCTGTCGTTTTATTTAGATATAGTATGATTTGGTAGATGGCCAGAACCATGAAATTTTAAAACCAGCCATTTCCGGATTATATATTCGTTTCCATCCCGTATATCGGCCTTGTTTTTACTTCACACGAAAACAGATGACGCCATTTTACTGACAACAAAAGTTGCCAGATAATCGAGAGTATGTTAAAATACAAGAATGGCTTTAAAGACAATCTTATGTACAAAGAAATATTTAACTAGCCATTCTTTGAAAATTCCAATCGTCATATGAATGAAGGGTTAACACTGTTAATCGCTATATCGGAAAATCGATAATAGCACGAAAACCGATAACACGGTGCTATGTAATTTATTATGCATGTCGGTTTGAAAAGCTCTTGATTATACTGTTATAAAATGTACCGACTTTAAATAAAAGTTTTTGATTTGATTTGATGCAAGTTTGCAGTTAATAAGCGACAAAATACAAATTATTCGTTTTTACCTGTCACTAGTAGGGTCAGTTGCATACGGAGAAAGCGAGGTCAAATTATTTGCTTGCAAGGAAATAACAAATCGATGGTAATTTTCGTTCTCAAAAGACGGAAAGTGGTACGATAAGTTGTTTAATGTGAAATATTTACCTTTATTTCATCATTTTAAAGCTATTTACCAATTTCCAAAGCATAATTTTTTTGGTCAAAATCGTAGCTAATGCCTCTTTAAATGGTCGTCCTCTACACCTCATTAATGACATTATAAACATTTCTTAGACTTCAAACTTAATACTTTGATGTAAAGCAAAAATAAATTACTTGAAACGGAAAGTCAATATTGCTTTTTACACGATATATACAAACAACACAGTCATCTGTCAAAAGTATTCGGAAAGGTAAAAAAAAAATCCCTATGTAATCAACCAAAACCATATTTTTTCAAAAAAATATTATGAAGTCATTTCTGGATAGATTTCAACAAATGTTACACCAAAACATTCGGAATTGTCAATATATTGATTGTTTATTTACTCATTATGTAGTTATGAGTGATTTTTATTTGTATATAATTTAAACACAACAAATAAAAATTGACTGATTTTCCTATATATTTCAACTAAAAATAAATCCTAAAAATTAAAAATCAGGGAAAAATTATGTACAAATAAAAACCACTCATACACGGCTGGTAATCGGCACAAGCAGAACAGTTGGTTCTGCAAAGAAATTCGTGAGGATAACTTCCGGTGTTGGTGGAGGAGAGTTCACGAAGACGCTTCGCAAGGTATGTACATCTCAAAAATTGAAATTTTCTTTTTTACTGCTCGAATATTGCAAAATCAGAGAATGCTATGCTGTGGCGAATGCTTTCACGATTAGAAACATGTATAGTTTATTCTTGTATATGAAGTGTAACTCTCGCAAAATCAATCGTTCCACGAAAAACATGACGAAAATTGTGACACTCTTACATTTCTAAGTTGTTCTTGACAAAGATGCAAGTTAAATTTTCAATATTTTTTCATCATGGGAGTCTAAATGTAATCGGGGATAAATTCCGATTCGTCAGAAGTAAATTGAAGTCTAGATAAATCTACAAACTGTCAATTTTCTCGTTTTCCTGCTTGAGGAGATCGGTTCTGATAGAGCACATTGCGAATGCATGAGGAGATTTGCTAGTTTTGTTAATTATTTTCTGCAAAATTGATAAATTGACACTTTTAAACACAAAACTGATAAATACTCTAATAAAAATAAACTATTCTCTGTCCACTTTCATGAGATGCCAGGATTCAAGGGAAAGAGGAAAAGGGGACTGACATTGACTCTTTACAAAAAACCATTTCGATATAGATTGCCTGTATCACCGCCAAGGAAACGAACAAAAACAAGTAGCAGTACACCAAATTTAAAATCTCCATCAATCGGGACATCAAGTTTATTAAAAAAAATCTCTTTCAATTTCAAAATATTTATATCCTTTCAAACGGGTTTCCACATCTATTCGGCGGAACCTTTTTACTAAAGATGACGGAAACTTCACCGCAGATCTACACAAGTTATAATATTACATGATTTCAGCACATACATAGGTCTAAGGTAAATAAACATTCACTTAGTGCTAGTAGTCATGAATAAATTAAACACAAGATGTCAATTAAACTGTGGACATATCTTTAAAATTGGTAAAGTGTGTACACATAACACACTACATCATAGAAAAACAAACCACAAATTAATATTATTCTCAACTGTATGATATTTAATTTAGAGTGTATCATTTGTATTAGAAAATATAAAGATATGATTCACATTAACTATTATATATACCATGGATCTTACGAATTAACTTATTTAAACCAACGAATCCGAAGGATGGGTTGGTTTAAATAAGTTCATGAGTAAGGTCCATATGGTTTGTAACAGAAATTACATGATTGACAGATCTATGACGTCAAAATCATGGAATAACAGATCCTATGACGTCAAAATCATGGAATAACAGATCCTATGACGTCAAAATCATGGAATAACATCAAGATCTTCATGTTAGACCATGCTTTGTAAAAGTTCACTATTATTAAGTTGATTATTGCATAAAAACATCAAAGGAAAAATGCGTATTTATGTTACAAGTTTAATTATTCTTGATTATAAGTATTATATATACCATGGATCTTACGAATTAACTTATTTAAATCAACGAATCCGAGAATGAGTTGGTTTAAATAGGTTCATGAGTAAGATCCATGGTATATATGGTTTGTAACAGAAATGACGTCAAAATCATGGAATAACAGATCCTATGACGTCAAAATCATGGAATAACAGACCTATGACGTCAAAATCATGGAACAACATCAAGATCTTCATGTTAGACCATGCGTTGTAAAAGTTCACTATTTTCAAGTTGATTATTGCATAAAAACATCAAAGGAAAAAATGCGTATTTATGTTACAAAATTATCTTACAGTGCATTTTCAATTTTTTCCAATGTAAGGGAAGTTAATCTTGTGTATCCTATGCACAATGGAAGTTGTCACAAACAACAAATGATCAATAATGACAAGCTAAATCATGAGAAACCGCAGTTACAATTATGAATTGATTCCTTAAATGAAATGTTTCTTTCTAGGTGGCCATGACAGCCCATGAACAATGAAATATTACTTTTATACTTTTAAAAACCCGACGGGAAGAAGGGCATCAGTTCGAGAATTTATTACCAGACAGACATGCAAAATTTGTGATTATACAGTGGATTACATGTGTCGTACCAAAACTAGCAAATCTCCTCATGCATTCGCAATGTGCTCTATCAGAACCGATCTCCTCAAGCAGGAAAACGAGAAAATTGACAGTTTGTAGATTTATCTAGACTTCAATTTACTTCTGACGAATCGGAATTTATCCCCGATTACATTTAGACTCCCATGATGAAAAAATATTGAAAATTTAACTTGCATCTTTGTCAAGAACAACTTAGAAATGTAAGAGTGTCACAATTTTCGTCATGTTTTTCGTGGGACGATTGATTTTGCGAGAGTTACACTTCATATACAAGAATAAACTATGCATGTTTCTAATCGTGAAAGCATTCGCCACAGCATAGCATTCTCTGATTTTGCAATATTCGAGCAGTAAAAAAGAAAATTTCAATTTTTGACATGTACATACCTTGCGAAGCGTCTTCGTGAAATCTCCTCCACCAAAACCGGAAGTTATCCTCACGAATTTCTTTGCAGAACCAACTGTTCTGCCTGCTTGTGCCGATTACCAGCCGTGTCATATAAACAAACAAAATATAGACAATTCCGAATGTTTTGGTGTAAAATATGTTAAAATTTATCCAGAAATGACTTCACAATAATTTTTTGAAAAAATATGGTTTTGGTTGATTATAATATAGGGATTTTTTTTTAATTTCCGAATACTTTTGACAGATGACTGTTTGTGTATGTAACTTTATTCTCTAAACTAATAAATGTTACAAAGGTTACAGAGTGAGAGTGTTCAAATCAATACAAACTGAAAGTAAATACATATCATTACATTAATTATCAAGATTATGTGTGTACCTGCTCCCGGCCTTTCATTATCAATAATCGTTGATAGTATTAGTAGGGTTAAAATTATTGATAACGAAAGGCCGGGAGGAAGTCCCTGTGATCCACGTGGACGTTTGCATGCGAACAACACAGTCAATAGTCCTATATAACATATGACTTCACATTCCATGTTCATATTTGACGTTTTCATTGGGATTTTTTCATTTTTTATTTCATGCGGAGGCAGCAAATAGAAAACACATAGTAAATATCGCCACCCAAGGTACTATGTGATAGGACTACACAAGTCAACTGATGTCTTGTTTCATAAAATGTTGTCATCTTCCAATCAATGTAATCAATCCATAATCATTGTATTAAATTCTTTGTTAATTGTTCTGCCCGAAAGGGCTCCTTAATTGGAAATAAAAATTTGTGTATTGTATTGTATTGTTGTGTTCCAGAGAGATAAATTCGTATAAAATGCATTGCACAAACACACAACAATGTTATTCTTAACTGTATTCAGCAAAATGTTGTTAATTGCATTTAAAATGAAGAAAATTTAACAAAATTTTACCAATTCAAATTTCACGTCTGCTTCTGTTATTGATGGAAATTTGAAAAAGGAAGCGTTAATCGATAATTATTAATTGCGGGTCGTCACGTCTCAGACGTGTGCAAGAGTTATTTTGGTCACGTAGGCCATGCCTTAAGGTAGATGGGATGTCTTTCTTTATCCATAGATTTATTTTTATTTTTTAAAGTAACCTTCCTTGTAATATGCCCTTCCAAATAAAAAAGATGAAAAATGAGGGTCACCGGCATTCCAAGATCAAAATTTTAATTTGAAAATTGATGGGAAAATGGCATTTTGGGGCAACATTTATAGACAATGAAGGAAAAAAACGTTATTGGATGCATTTATCTGATCAAAATATCAATTTCTAATCCATAGAATTTTCTGATTTTTTGTAATTGAATGGTTCAAATGTTTCATAAAAAATAAAATTCAAAAATTGGTGGGTCACCGTCCAAATAAAAAAGATATAAGTAAAATTATACAAGAAAATAAACAAAAAAGGGAGTTAACTCTTTGCTCAATCTGAATGGATTTGCAAATTTACTATCTGTCGGGCCATCACTTTTTTGTCTCTTCAGATAGGTCAATGATATTTGGTATGTAGGTGTATAATCATGAGAGGGTGTGTCATGTACCACATTTGGTCTTTTACCTTTGACCTTAAGGTCAAATAATTGATATTTTTGAAGTGTTATATGGTGTCCGAGTCATAACCTTTTGGTCTTTTACGATAGATTAATGATATTTGGTATGTAGGTGTGCCGTGTATAATCATGAGACGGTGTGTCGTGTTCCATCGTGACCTCAGTTTGACCTTTGACTTTAAGGTCAAATAATTGATATTTTTTAAGTGTTTTTGTGTCTGGGCAATAACCTTTTGCCCTTTTAGATAGGTTAATGATATTTGGTATGTGGTTGTATAATGATGAGACAGTGTCTCACTTACCATTATGATCACAGTTTGACCTTGACTTTTGACTTTGAGGTCAAATATTTTACTTGAGAATTTTATGAATGGGAGACATTGGTTTTAATTCTCTGAAACAATTCTAGTTTTCGTTGAAAATTAAGGCCGGATTTTGAGAATTAATTCTTCTTTTTAATGAAATAACTAGCTTATGATGAGCAAAAATTTCAGATTTGAAAAAAAAAGAATGTGAAGCTGGTGAGGATTAAACTATTTTTGTCATAAGATACAATTATCTGCAACTTTTTGGTTTGGGGGACTCATCTTTTTTGGGGGGACACATATTTTGAGAATCAAGTCTTGTTTATGCAATAATTTATGCAAACATTATTTGGTTGAATTGTTATTTTATGTGTGTACATTTGAAGCTTATTTTTACTTTAGTGGAATATGAAATAAATGCCTGAAACCATTGGTTTTTTTCAAAAGCATTTGAATAAAAAAAAATGCACCTATGTACTGCATAAGCTAATTCCTATAAAATTATGCTGTGTTCAAAGATTGTATTGAAATTGTGCTTAGAAACGGCCAGTGGGGGCCTAGATGGCCGAGTAGTCTAAGTTGCTAGTTTAAATACGACTACTGTTGACCATCAGCAAATGGTTTCAGACAAGAAGATTTTTTTGGGAATTTCCCATAGGGTCCTATGTTAAATTAAGTTCGGCTGTGGCGGCCATCTTGGTGGGAGTTCTGAAATGCCGGACACAATTTTGGAAGGGGAACACCTAAGGATCATTTCAGGAAAGTTTGGTTGAGATTGGCTAAGTAGTTTCAGAGGAGAAGATTTTTTTAAAATTTCATCCCCCCTTTTTTCTATTATTAGCTTGATGGACATCTTGGTTGGAAGTCGGGATCACTGGAAACATTTTTGGAAGGGGGCCATCCAAGGACCATTCCACCAAAGTTTGGTTGCAATTAACCCAGTGGTTTCTGAAGAGAAGATTTTTATGTGAATTTCCCATAGGGTTCTATGTTAAGCTAAGTTCGGCTGTGGGGGCCATCTTGGTCGAAGGGCCAAACCACCGGACACATTTTTGGAAGAGAACCATCCAATGACTATTTCATCAAAATTTAGTTCTTATTGAGCAAAAGGTTTCAGACAAGAAGATTTTTATGGGAATTTCCCATAGGGTCCTATGCTAAATTAAGTTCGGCTGTGGCGGCCATCTTGGTCGGAGTTCTGAAATGCCGGACACACTTTTGGAAGGGGACCACCCAAGGATCATTTCAGCAAAGTTTGGTTGAGATTGGCTCAGAAGTTTCAGAGGAGAAGATTTTTTTTTAGAATTTCATCCCCCTTTTCTTCTATATTAAGCTTGGCGGCCATCTTGGTTGGAAATCGGGATCACCGGATACAATTTGGAAAGGACCAACCAAGAACCATTCCACCAAAGTTTGGTTGCAATTGGCCCAGTGGTTTGTGAGGAGAAGATTAAAATGTGAAATGTGGACGGACGGACGACAGACGAAAAGTGATGACAATAGCTCACATGGTCTAAAGGCCAGGTGAGCTAAAAACGGAATATATGCTAAACTACTCCTTGCAATGTAGCTGCAGTTAAAATTTGAGCTCAGTTTGACTTATACTAAAGCAGCAAAGGACAAATGAAGAATTTTTTAATTTTAGCAACAGCAGCTATCTTGAATGGAGGGCGGGGCTGTCGGACACAAGTTTGTAAGGGACCCACCCAGGGACCATCCCTGCCAGGTTTTGTTTAATTTGGTTCAGCGGTTTCAGAGAAGAAGATTTAAATGTGATCTTTTATCAAAATATTCCTAATTTGCATAATCGGTATAAATCGGCTGAAAGAAAAAATTCACAAAAACACCCGGAATATATGTTAAACTACTCATTGTCATGTAGCTGCAGTTAAAATTTGAGCTCATTTTGACTTATACTAAAGCAGCAATGGACAATTGAAGAAATTTCTATTTTTAGTAACAGCAGCCATCTTGAATGGAGGGCGGGACTGTCGGACACAATTTTGAAAGGGGCCAACTCAAGGACCATCCCTGCCAGATTTGGTTTAATTTGGTTTAGCGGTTTCAGAGGAGAAGATTTAAATGTGATCTTTTATCAAACTATGCCTAATTTGCATAATCGATATAAATCGGCTGAAAGAAAAATTTCACAGAAAAACCCGGAATATCAATCTTAGTTACTCGGCCATTCTCGCTATTCTGCAAATAACCTCGTACGTATATAGTAGAAATTCTTCTTAAATTGTTTGCCGGAAGTTAAGTTAAGTTAAGCCGCACAAAAATATAGTCCACGAAAATGCAATATGGAAGACATACTAAGTAAAATATAATCATGCAAAACTAATTAAAACTTTAATTGAAATATAGAAAATTGCTTAAAATATAACTTTATCAAACTGACATGTGAAAAGTAGTGCCATTTATACGCCTAATGCATACGAGGTTATTTGCAGGGTAGCGAGAATGGCCGAGTAGTAACGATTGCCCGGAATATATGTTAAACTACTCCTTGTCATGTAGCTGCAGTTAAAAGTTGAGTTCATTTTGACTTATACTAAAGTAGCAATGGACAATTAAAATTTCATCCCCCTTTTTTCTATTTTTAGCTTGGCGGCCATCTTGGTTGGAAGCCGGGATCACCGGACACAATTTTGGAAGGGGGCCATCCAAGGACCATTCCACCAAAGTTTGGTCTAAATTGGCTCAGTGGTTTCTGAGGAGAAGATTAAAATGTGAAAAGTTTACGACAGACGACGACGACATACGACGGACGACGAACGAAACCTGACGGCAAAAGCTCACATGGTGAGCTAAAATGGTTTATGGAGCTCATGCCTAAAAAAGCTATCCATAAACTTGCATAATATCCTAAATCAGCTCCCTCCACATGTGTATTTGATTTGTTGAAAACTTTATTTTTAGTTTTGACTAGTTTGAGTGGATATCCAATTTAACATAAATGAGGGGGACAAAGACTAAATCACAAAGTTTACTCCAAACGACTTCTTTGAACCCACCACTGATATCAATATTTTTAATGAACTCTTATTAAGTTCTGTGCATGTATGTTGGTAAAAATAATTTTTTTCACTTAGTAAGGACAATCTTGTAATTGGTATGTTGATGTAAATTAAAAAAAGGTTTATCTGATATTTCAATGGGAGTATAAAAATATTTTTATACTGATTGAAGTACTATATGGGCTATTGGGGAAGTCTTTATCACGATTCGCAAAAGTAACATTTGCTGTTCACAGATAACCTATCAGCACCCTTGTGTAACAGAATATGCTTCTTGCATCACCATCGAGCTATGATATAACCTTTTTTTCTCTCAATATAATCAGTAGTGATGGGAATCGGCAGGAATTTCATAATCGATCATCGGTTTCACATGAATAATTAATTATCAGTTATAATCGGAAACTAGAGGCTCCCAGGAGCCTGTAATCGCTCACCTGGTTTTCAATTTGACATCTAAAGTTGATAGAAAATGGGGGTGTTACACATAATTTTGAAAGATCATTTCAACTCAAATATCTGAGCATTTTGATGTGATTTTTATCTCATAATATTCCTAAGCGGAATAAACTGGCTGAAAAAATCTCACAGAAAAACCCAGAATATATGTTAAACTACTCATTGTCATGTAGCTGCAGTTAAAATTTCTTAGTTCATTTTGATTTATAATAAAGCAGCAATGGACAACTAAAGAAATTTCTATTTTCAGTAACAGCAGCCATTTTGAATGGAGGTTTTGGTGTTTTTAAAATTATCGGCCCCAGAAAAAGATTGTTCTTTTGTGAATCTTCCTGATAGAAGTCTTTCAGACATTGCAAGATTACTGCAGACGATAAAATATAAATTGTACCCACGATAGTCAGCTATGGGTTTTTTTTCTAAAAAAATATTCTTATTCTCAATGTTGCTGAAAAAATATTCTGATTTTGGTGGAGGAACAAAAAAACCTGATCCAGAGTTTTTGTCATATAACCTTAAGTTATATTCTGGTAAAAAAATTTGCGCTTTGCCCGAAAAAAAAGGTAAAAATTCTAACTCTCGTGTTGTCAAACGAAAATAATTCTGAACGAAAAAAAACCCGATAGCTCCCCCCCTCCTCCCTTCTTGCAAGTTAAATGGTCGGTCCCTAAGAAACGAAATTATCTTTATTAAATTTTACGACAGGTCGCATGATTTACGTTGCTATGCGCAACATCTTGCGCAGAAGGCGCGAAAATTTAAACGCCCCCATCTACCTTAACTCTTGCGCTTCTATTCAAACTGATTAAATTTTATTACATTAATTATGAAGATTATGTGTGTACGTTGAATACAAATTATGAAAACAAAATGTTTAAACGTTAACTATAAATGATACAAATACCAATAGAGGTGTGATGGATTTTTTTTTCAAGGAGAACCAATTTTTTTATTTATTATATCAATAAGCTTACATAGTTTGCGAATAGTTTCAGATTTCTTTTTGTTAAATAATGATGACAGTTTTAATGCGCTTAGTCTGTTGAAAAAGTATTTTTGGAATTATAATTTTTCTTTCAGTTACAAAATTTGGACACTGTAATACATAATGCAATTCGTCACCAATCTCGCAAGATTGACATAGCTGACACAGTCTATTGCGTCTTTCTACATTTGTCCAGCGCCCTACTTCAATCGATAATCTATGATTAGAAGTTCTAAATCTACAAAAAGTAAATCTATTTTTGTCATTTAACACGTCTAAATATTTTTTAAATCTACAATTCGACTTGAATAATCTATAGCTCAATGCTTTTCGAGATATTTGCAAAGTAGAATGCCAATTTTGTTTGAACTGGTTGGTTAATCTCAGTTTAGTGCTTTCAATTAGCCATTTATGCCTTATATATGACTTAATTATGAGTATGCCAAACGTTTGAATAACCACAGCCATCAAGTATTGATTAAACAAAATTAATCCATGAAAAAGTATTATTTCCGTGAGTTTTCAAATACAATAATCTATAGATCAGAGATGATAATTTTGATTGCTTTCTGTCAATTAATTTCGGCCAGAATGACAAAATTTTCAACTTAACTGTTACATATGTATATTCAGAGGGTATCTACCAATTTCGCCATATATATATATATATATATATATTGGTGTTGAAGTTTTCAGATTAAGCAACGGTTTACAAAATTTTACATGTACTTTTCTAATATGTCAATAATTTCGGCATGTGCTGAAACATGGAGTGGAGTCGTCGAGTGGAGTGGAGTCTTGGAGACTCCAAGTTGGAGTGGAGTCTTGGAGACTCCAAATTGGAGTCGAGTCTTGATTGAACATATGAATAGAGGTGTATTTCAATTTCCAGTGGGTACCATTGTGCCCAGCTGTACCTGAGGTAGCTCAGTCCCATGTTGTTACGGCATGTGCCAAAAGGTCGAGTGGAGTGGAGTTATGGAGTGAAAGTTTGGAGTTGTAGAGTGGAGTCAAATTTTGGAGGCATTCCCAAACCAAGTTTTAATCACATTTTAGAATAAAATAAATGATTAAAGAAAAAAATATGGTTGAAAATTATTAGTAAGACAAAAGACAAATTAAGCTACATTGTATTTGAATTATTAAACCCATAACTTCACATCATCATTTGTAGGTCGGCATTATTGCTTACGTTTATATTTAAATGTTTACATGGGAACATTCATTAATATATCGGAGAAGGTGAACAAATTCAATATTTTCTTTGTCCAACATCAACGGTACACGTAGGAAAAATTGGTTCCTTCATTAAACATTGTACTCGATACAACATTATGTGATAGAGTTTGTGAGTGACTTTCTCCGGGTCCTTCGGTTTCCTCCACCAATAAAACTGACCACCACGATAAAACTGAAATATTGTTGAAAGTGTCATTAAACACCATAGCCCTAACACCTTAGGAACAAGACCGTATATTTTGTTTCTCTCACTAAGCTAATTCTATCCTAGTCATTCTTTGGTTAATTTGCTCAAAAGGCATTTATATTAGTTGACTTTCCGGTCATTGTGTAGTGCGTATGCACGTGTCTGATAAATATAATATATTATTATGTACGGTTTTATTTCTACAGTGTTTTTTATGCCAAATTGATGTCCATATTTTGCATTTGTTCAATGTACACAATCGTCGTCAGTTTTTACAAAAGGTCAAACAAAGTTTACTAAGCAATATCGCTTGACGTCCGAGACTTCAGTATTTGAGAAACAAAGAACGGGACTCTCATTGGAAGACATATTGAGGTTTGGTTACTTTGTTTTTTCACCAATTAGCGAATAATTAAATGAATGGGTATAGTTTTCGTACTTCAAATGGATATGATTTTCATGCCGAAGGAATATCTATTTTTCAAACCCCAGCAGCACCGGAGTTCCAAATTTTACCTTAAGTAACAACATGAGACTGAGCTACTTCAGGTACAGCTGGGCACAATAATGGTACCCACTGGAGATTGAAATACACCCCTATTTATATGTTCAATCAAGACTCGACTCCAATTTGGAGTCCCCAAGACTCCACTCCAATTTGAAGTCTCCAAGACTCCACTCCACTCCACCTTTTAGCACATGCCAATAATTTCGCATCCCCATATCTCTGATCCATAGGTTAACATAGGTATACTTATTTTATCAAACAAATCCCAAACACTTACAGATAAATTATGTACTCTTCCCTTGTTTAAAATGTCATACATAGCTTTTGATGCCTTCTCTGCAAGATTAATTTTATTTTTCTTGAAAGACCCTGTTCTTTGAAACATTGTACCCAAGTATATGAATTCATTTACTATTTCTAATTCCATATTATTCATTTTAAGATTTAAACTCATCGGTAGCCTCCCCTTTGAAAAAACCATGACTTTTGATTTGTTTATGTTTACTTTTAAGTTCCGTTTATCACAATATTCGTAAAAATAATTCTTCAACAGACCCTGCCAAAAGTACAGTATCTTCGGCATGGAAATGGTAAAATAATTTCACATAAATTTGTAAATCGTTTTCAAAGTCTTCGGAAATGCTTTTAACCCCTTGCGCATTTTTAATAGTCAAAAAGGTATCCAAATCATTTCGATATAGTGCGAACAGAAACGAAGATAAATGTTCGATTTGTCTAACACCGTTTAAACATGGGAAGAAATTTGAAACAGAATCATTATAAACAATTCTTGATTTTATATTATTATACGGGTTTAAAATTACATTGTACATTTTACCCTTTATATTACACATAAGTAACTTGTACCACAAGCAATCACGCCACACAGTATCGAAAGCCTTTTCGAAGTCTATAAATCATAATGTACAGAACAGTTTAAAGAGGCCATGTACAGAGGGCACAGCGTGTTTTTTTTTTTACATTTTCCACTATTCCGTCACGGAAATTAATCCTTCCCATGATGGCTCCGTCGCGGAAAACACGACGGAACAGGTAAACTGATATTTTTCATCCGCGATGGTATCATCGTGGAAAGGATTAAGTTTTATTATACATGTGTATTTTCCACGATATAGCGTGGAAATCATCGTGGAAAAGATTAATATATATGTGTTGACCACGATATAGAGTGGAAATCATCGTGGAAGAGATTAATATATGTGTGGTGAACACGATACAACGTAAAAAAGATTAATATACAGTTGTATTAATCTTTTCCAAGATGATTTCCACGCTATATCGTGGAAATTAATCTTTTCCACGATGATTTCCACGCTATATCGTGGAACATAGTTTTAAAAGGTTTAATATGTCTAACATTAATATTTATTTGGAATGCATAAGCTTCCTAAAATTATGTACAAAAACAAGAGTATTTACAGTGTACATTTTCATAGATGTCACAATGAAGCGTAGAAATTAATTATGGGACAAAGTTTAAAACATATAATTATTTGTACAGAATCTATGATTGTGTTCATCATAAATGGTATTGTCATTAATTTACAGAAGTGTATGCAAATTAGGCATTTCAAATATAGAGTTATTTTTCTTATTTTGTAAGTTTATATAAAAAGGGAAACGTTTTGCGTTTTCTTGTCAATTTGGTATAATAGAAAAAAAACCATAGCTGTGGTCACCAGGTGTAAGTCCATTTGAATTGAAAAAGAAACCATTTACGTTAAGACCATGCCAGTACACTTAGAGACAATAACAATGTATATGAAGAACCACTTGTAATGGCTTATCCACATTGTTGTATGAAAGGAAGACAAGAAGTCCAGTGGGGTGAATAAAAAATGATTCAGAAACATCCCGGTTTACATAATTTCTGTCAAAGTTGTATTCTTGTGTGAAAATGTGAATAACTTTCATCAGGTATGCTCGAGGTTAAAAAAGATTGGAACGCTCAATAAGTGTTTATGAGTTGGAAAACAAAAGGGCCAAGACCGGTATGTCTAAACACCGCTAAGACTGTCTTTGTGCACTAAGATTCTAAAAACTGACGCTAAGGACATGAATGTACGTACATTGTATTGTTTTTGTGCATAATGATCTCTTTAGATGAAATATATATCATTTAACACAATTATGAATTTTGATGGATAGAGTTATGTTAAATGTAAATATCTGCCGACTTTAAATAAAATTTACTTCACTTTATTTTATAAGCAATTTAATAGGCACGTGTCGGCTATCACCACTGTTGATTAACAATTTTACCTGTTTGATTGGCAAGCAACTCCGAACAAATAACCAATCAGGACTGGGTTGCACAAAGCACAATTAAAGTTAATTTACTATTAAAAGTACTATTAAAGTTAATAGTGAATTATTTCTGCTGCACAAACCGCAATTAACGTTAATAGACTATTAACTTTCGAAGATATTTAATTGTACAAACGAGCGCTATTAAATTTTTAATTGTAAATTAATAATGGCTGCCATGCAAGTACTTCTATTATATTCTATTTTACCATATAGTGACTACCTTGAACTAGCTGAAGATTATGTCACACTGGAATGAATTTGAATTTGAATTTTGGTGCTTAGCGCCACTTTCAGCAATATTTCAGCTATATCATGGCGACCAGTTTTAGTTGTGGAGGAAGCCGGAGTACCCGGAGAGAACCACCGACCATGGGCAAGGAACTGGTAAGCTTTATCACTTGCGGCTACGAGTCGAGTGCACCCTTTTTGTAATTTACAAAGCTGGGCGCGAACCCACGCCGTATTGGTGATAGGCTTGTATGAGCTATTAGATCCAACAACCTAACTCAATGAGCCACCCGGGCCCCTGTCACAGTGGAGGTTTACTTACAACAAGACATAGATTAAAAACCAAAAATGTTAATAATATGTACAATTAATGGCAAGAAGATCAAAAAAGTAAAAATAACGTATACAAGTAAATTATTGAGAATTAATGCTGCAGTTTAGAGATGGAGGATTTGAAAGAGTCCAGTGATGTACTGTTGATTATGTTTTCCGGTAATTTGTTCCTGTCTGTTATTGTTCTTGGGAAAAAAGATTCCTTTCTGTATTCAGTTTTACAAGATGGTATTTAGAAGGTTTTAGTGTGGGAATGTCGTGTCTGTCTTTTTTGTGGAATGAGTCTGTCTGTTTTTTGGATTTCAACTTAATCGTTTACTATTTTGTAGAACATATTAAAACGTGAATCTTTTCTACGGTCTTGGAGGCTGCGCCATTCTAGATGTTGTAACATATTACCAATGCTAGAGGTGTTACGGTATTTGTTGGTAACAAATCGTGCAGTTCTCCTTTGAACTCTTTCAATGGCATATATGTGAATGTCTTGTTGTAAGTAGGGGTCCCATACAGAGCAAGCATACTCTAGTGATGGTCTGACTAGGGACTTGCATGCTTGCTCTTTCATGGATACTGAGCTTATGTTCAAGTTCCTCTTTATAAAGCCAAGGGTATGTTGGCTTTCTTAGTTATGTTGTTTATGTGTGATCCCCACTTGAGGTCTGAACTGATTGTTACACCCAGGTATTTTGCTTTTGTGACATGATCTAATGTATGTCCATGGAATGTATGGTCAAATTTTATAGGTTTTTTGTTTCGTGTTACTGAGATCCCATTGCATATATCTGGGTGGAATGCCATTTTCCAATTTTTTTTCCCCAGTTTGACAGTTTGTCTAGGTCTTGCTGTAGTGTAAGTGCGTCTCTGTTTGATTTTATTGCCAGATATGCTATGGTGTCATCAGCAAATAGAAGTATAGTGGATGATAGACCTGCTGGTATGTCATTGATGTAATACAAGAAGGCTAGGTCCAAGAACAGAACCCTGAGGAACGCCTGACTCAACTGCAACATAATCTGATTTATCGCCTTCAAGAACTACTGCTTGTTTTCGGTTGGAAAGAAAATTTTGAATCCAGCTGTTTAATTCGCCCTGTATGCCATAATGGTGTAGTTTATGTAAAAGAAGAGAGTGTGAGACCTTGTCAAAAGCTTTTGAAAAATCCATGACCAAAATATCTGTTTGTTTTCCATTTTCCATCTTAAGAGTGACATCATCGATAAATTCCAGGAGTTGAGTTTCGCAAGATCGACCAGTGCGGAAACCATGCTGCAACGGATATAAAATGTTATGGGTGTCTGCATGTGACATTATGTGTTTAACAATAAGGTGTTCTAAGAGTTTGCAGCAAATACATGTTAATGAAATTGGACGATTGTTTTCAGGGTTATATTTTTGACCTTTTTTATATACAGGAGAGACATGGGCAGTTCTCCAGTCTGATGGGACAATACCAGTTGTGACTGACTTGTTAAATAATATGGTAAGAATTGGTGTTATTTCCACAGAGAGTTCTTTTAAGAGAGTAGTATATGGGGACAGCTCAAGCCATATTTGCGAAGGTAGAGCAAACGGAAGTGACGTGACAAGAAATCACAGGACCGGAAGTGACGTGGCCACGTGACCGGAAGAGGCCCTGTCCGGAAGGGTGTGCGCATGCGCAATCGGAGCAATATAGCCAGAAGTGACGTCAGTCACGTGACCGACCCTAACGAAAGTCACATGCCCGGAAGCGCCCCTGTCCGGAAGGGGACCGGAAGTATGTTCTGCGCATTCCCGGGATTTCATGGCTACCGAAGGTCACCCGAACGGGTGGAAGGGTGTGCGCATGCGCTACCAAAAGTTGCGCAATATCCGCCTTAGTGGGGCCTTTTGCCCGGAAGTGAGGGTTTTCCGCGCTTTTTTCTTAGTACAGAAGGTTGGGGGTGATATGTACGACGTCCGCGTCCTATATTTTTATATATATACATGTATGTTGTGTAGTACTCCAAGTATTTCTACTAAATAACCAATATTGTTTCGTAAATTTTCTATCTATAGCGACGTTTCTTGATTCCTTTTTCTAATTTTCGTGTTTATTCAACATCTTAATCACTATTTTGAGGAGAGGGAGGAGGAGGAGGAGGAGGAGGAGGAGGAGGAATTGAGGTAGGGCGGAGGAGGAGGAGGAGGAGATCTCTTTGGGTGTAATTATGACTAACACAGAAATCAAGTTTCATATTTTATTGTTCACATTAAGTTCAAGTTCTGTTTCTCAGTCTCTTTCATTTAATCTTCTCCGGTCACTTTATTGTTCATTGTCCTCAGTTTTGGCTCTCTGTCTTCAAATAAAAGTATGGTCTTTTTCAGTCCTTTCCATTCGTAAAGACTTAGGGTCACTCCTCTCTTCATAGGATGCAATGTCCATTCTCCATTAGGCACAAAGTACTTCCTAATGTGAATTGTCAGTTGAGGGGCTTTGATGATGACGTAGACGTCTTCTCCCAGGTCATATCTCCAGTCCACGGGGTGTGACATGTATATATTAACGAATTACTTATTTAACCCTTACATGTCCAAAGAGCCTATTGTTTGGCTTATCAAACCACCCCTCGAGTGCCAACGATCTATTTATAAACTTTGCATCAAGCGTCATTCATCGATGACGTCAGAGTAAACACGACGTCACAAGTTCAATGATAGTGCGTTCTGTAATATATATCAAACTCATTGTGATAATACATTTTTTTGTTTTTACTTTGGTATTTTTGGATTAAATATTTCTTAATATGTCACTTAATTTTAACTAAAATCAACTGCATAACATTATCTTCAAAAACGTGGTGGTTAATTAATTCTATTGGTTGATCAAATATCATTTAAACATTCCTATAACAAAACAAAGAAATCCAACCATCGTATTTAACGGCCCCTTTAAGGGCCAACCTGGACATCTTTAGCACGACTCTTATTTGCTCCAAAACAAAGGTTTGTCCGCCTCTCTTCATAAATTCCTTGAAGTCATTTAACGGCCCTTTTAAGGGCCATACAAATATTTCAACTAGAAGTTTTAAATGAGTGTATAACAATTAAATATCGGGCATTGAACATATTTTATCTCGGGTTTCCTTCACTGATGAACTCTTTAAAATAATTATACAAGATAATGGTTTTTATTGACTTGCACGTTTTCCTTTAAATTTAAAGAAAGTAACCTGTCTTACAAGATGTGGTATCACCACACTGTGTTGATAAAAGAAGGGCGCAACTTTGCACTGTGACAAAGACAAGCTGACACCGACTTTGGTAGGAACTTTGTTGTTTTCCCAAAATCTCAGTAACTGTAAATTTATCTGTTTATGTTCCTTCATATTCTGTATCATTTTAATGTTAAACAACCATATTTACCATTTTAAGTGAAGCATTTCTTCAGTGTCAGGCAGCAGTGTTGACTGGATGTTGTTTGTTATTGCTTAGTACATTTTCTATTGTCATTACATTCCAATTGTTATTTTGCTGTAAATCTGTGGTGATGTTTTTGCTTTATTCAAATTTATTTTAGAATTCATGTTTTCTTCAAGAAAATAAAAGGTTTTGTGATCTAATATTATTATTAATACATTTACCAATGGAAAAGTTTTTTTTTCCTGTAAATTCAAAATTCATGAATATTTTTTTTTAATTTATTTTTAAATGAAAATTTCAAAGATTTTTCTTGCAACCTTAAATTATTATTTCATTTATCAATGGAAAAGTGTTTTTTTTTTCATCTCCTCGTCATTTTTCTTGATGAATGATAAAAAAAAATCAATATTTGAACAATTAACTTTTTTTTAACAAAAAAAAACGTAAGTAACACGGAAACTGAATAGATTTTCTCCATTTTAATTTTATATTGTTCAATGTTGTTTTTAATTCACACAGAGAATTTGGAACTATAATATATATATTGATTTTATTTTTTAAATTATTTTTAAATTAAATAAAAAAAAATTACAGGAGAAACACTTTATTTACTTGTCATAATAGATCTGACTTTAGTCTGTGACAATCTGTCAATGCTGTGATATACATTTGTCCATTCCTTACTTTTATTTATTTATTTTTATATTCAATGTAGATCAGTTCAATTCGTTGTTAAATGTTATTGTCAATTTTCTTGTTTATTTTTAAGTTTTCTTTTCTATTTTTAAATTTTCTTGTTTATTTTTAAATTAAATTGGAGAATAATTTTTTCACTATGTAAAAAAACAAAGTTTTTTTTTGCTTCCTTACTCGCTCACTTACACAACTCACTCAATGATATTCCCAACATAATTAAGTTTTAAAGTTCTCCTGTGATTTAAATTTATTTCAAAGAATACCCATTGCTCTAAAATATATTGTGCTCTCCAGCTATTTGAAAATGGTATTGGGCAAGGTTTTCCAGTTATCAGAAACAAGCATTAATAGTTATGATATCTCCTTTATGTACAAACTGCCATGATATAACTGTAATATTGTTGAATGTGGCATTAAACACCATACATCTAACCCGTTATTTACAAAGACATACCTACCTACCTATATATCTACATTTTTATCAGAATTATAGATTTTATTCAATTTTTGCTAGTTATTTTCCTATCTTGATGAGTTTCAAATTTCCACAATCAAATTTATTTCACATAACAGCCTGATAAGGGTAATAACAAAATTACCGAACTCCGAACAATCTTACAAAGGGAAAGTCAAAACTCATAATTATATAAACAGACAAAATCAGTCAACAACCGGAAAACTGTGAAAACCGTAATGACCCTGACTTGGTACAGGTATTATTTTTAGAGCAGTAAGAAAACGTACTTCCTGAACACGGTTTTAATATATATTTACCTACCAAAGGCAAGCAAATATCTGTATATAAGTTTAAATATATCTATGTTCATACCAAGAGCAGGTAACTCTCTGTATATAAGTGTAACAATCGATTTCCAAATAGCGATTTCTTGATGCGTATTATATAGTATTTCTCTTTCTGCACAGGTATATGTCCAGATACAGAGTGATGACCCCTTTATCCTCCACATAATTAAGAGCTATGTCTCCGACTACAGTGTTATTCCTCCACACACAGGGTTATGTCCCTTCCTGCAGTGCTATCCCCACATAAATAGTTATGTCCCCTACTGCAGCGTTAAACCGGCACACACATGGTTATGTCCCCTACTGCAGTGTTAAACCTCCACATAAAGAGTTATGCCCCCTACTTTAATATTATCCTTGCACATAGAGAGTTGTAACTTATTCCCCACATAAAGAGTTATGTCCCCTATTACAGAGTTATTCCCTTCAGATAGAGAGTTATTCCTCCTTACTGTAGGGCATAATGTAAGGTTAAAGTAGAGGCTCAGTGGGCTGAGCCTGTGTCGCTCACCTTTCATTCTGCTTTGAGGAAATTTAATACAGAATCTCCCATATGTGCTTCCCACCAAATATCGGTTCATTTTGGCAAAGCAGTTTCAGATAAGAAGATTTTTAGAAATTGACCAATACAAAACAGGAATTACCTGTGGCAGCCATGTTTGTAAATGGATCAAAACGAAATGAGTAATATCTATAGAGGATCTTCCATAGATGCTTCTTATCAAGTTTCATATCATTTGGCCAAGCGGTGTCAGAGGAAAAGTTGTTTTAGAAATTGACCAATAAGAAACAAGACTTGCCTGTGGCAACCATATTTGTTAATTGATAGGGACGAAATGAGTAATCTTTATAGTGGACCTCCATAGATGCATCCTACCAAGTTTCGGTTCATTTGGCCAAGCGGTTTCAGAGAAGATTTTCAAAAATAGGCCAATCAGAAACAAGAATTGCCTGTGGCCACCATGTATGTTAAGGGATCGGAACGAAATGAGCAATCGTAACAGAGGACTTTCCATAGATACTTCCTACCAAGTTTCAGTACATTTGGCCAAACGGTTTCAGAGGGGAAGAATCTAAAAAAATCAGCCAATCAGAAACACGAATCCCCTGTGGCGGCCATGTTTTTAATGGAGCGGGACAGAATGAACAATCTATATAGAGGACCTTCCATGGATGCTTCATACCAAGTTTCGGTTCATTTGGCCAAACAGTTACAGAAAAGAAGAATTTCTAAAATCAGCCAATCAGAAACAAGAGTCGCCTATGGACGAAATGAAAAATGAGGGCCTTCCATAGATGCTTCCTACCAAGTTTCAGTTCATTTGGCTGAGGGGTTTTAGAGGCATATTCATAGCTAACGTAACTGTATTTTACTAATATCTATATTTAAATTAGAGCTATCTCCCTTTGCACAGAATATTTTACTTCAGAAAGCATACAATCATAAACATGAATTGCCTGTGGCGGCCATGTTTGCTAATGGATCGGGAAAAAATGAGCAATCTTTATAGAGGACCTGCCATAGATGCTTCCTACTAAGTTTTAGTTCATTTGGCCCTATGGTTTCAAAGGAGAAGATTTGTTTAAAATAGGCCAATCAGAAACAAGAATTGCCTGTGGCTGCCATGTTTGTTGATGGATTGGGACGAAATTAGCAATCGTTATTGAGGACCTTCCATAGATGCTTCCTACTAAGTTTCAGTTCATTTGGCTGAGGGGTTTCAGAGGAGAAGATTAAAATTTGAAAAGTTAACGGACGACAAACGAAGGAAGACGGACGACGAACGCCAAGTGATGGCAAAAGCTCACATTGACTTTGGCAAGGTGAGCTAATAAATTACATGCAGTATTAATATTGTTCTGTAAAAAAAAATTCATGACTAGCTTCGGTAATCAGGGTACAGACAACAAGAAAAGATAATAAAATTATATGAAATGAAGGCTTAGACAGTGATGGTCAACAATTCCACCACTATATATAACAAGAATTCTGTGAGTATTGCATATAGCAATACATTGTCCCCTACCGGCCACAAAAATCAGAGGACCTAAAATATTAGAAGTATCACCTTGCAGTGACTAGATTTTAAATTACAAGTTCAAGGGCCAAAACTCTGGCAAAAATAATTCAAAAAGACAGAAATTTGAATTTTATCTTCGCCTTTACATGCAAAAATAATTCAAAAAGACAGAACTTTGAATTTTATCTGAACTTAACTAGATATAGCTATAAATCAGCAAATATCGACTCAATAATACATGTATCTCAAATCACTCCCAAAAACAGTTTTGACTAGTAATTGATGTGGAATGACAGACAGATAGCAGTTGAAACCAATTACAAAGCAAATAATATATTACATGTATTATATTTTTATATTTTTTACATATTTTTGTGACTGCCATCAGTGGCAGAGTTAAATGTTGGAGATAGCTATATACCAATTAAGATATCAAATCAATATCTCATAGAACGTCCAAAAAAAGTCTGGTCAACTAAAGTTTGAACAAAAAGTACAAGTTCAAGGGCCATAACTCAGCCAAAAATCATTCGACCAGAACGATATTCAAATTTAAACTGTAACTCATCTAGATATAGCCACATACCAAATATCAAGTCAATATCTCATAGGAAGTAAAAACAAAGTCCGGACAACTAAACATTTGAACAAAAAATACAAGTTCAAGGGCCATGACTCAGCCAAAAATCATTCGACCAAAACGAAATTCAAATATAAACTGTAACTCATCTAGATATAGCCGCATACCAAATATCAAGTCAATATATCAAAGGACGTCAAAAAAGTCCGGACAACTTAAATTTGAACAATAAATACAAGTTCAAGGGCCATAACTCAGCCAAAAATCATTCGACCAGAACGAAATTCAAACTTAAACTGTAACTCATCTAAATATAGCCACATACCAAATATCAAGTCAATATCTCATAGGAAGTAAAAACAAAGACTGGACAACTAAACATTTGAACAAAAAATACAAGTTCAAGGGCCATGACTCAGCCAAAAATCATTCGACCAGAAAGAAATTCAAATATAAACTGTAACTCATCTAGATATAGCCACATATCAAATATCAAGTCAATATATCAAAGGACGTCAAAAAAAGTCCGGACAAATTAAAATTTGAACAACAAATACAAGTTCAAGGGCCATATCTCAGCCAAAAATCATTCGACCGGATCGAAATTCGAACTTAAACTGTAACTCATCTAGATATAGCCACATACCAAATATCAAGTCAATATATCAAAGAACGTCAAATAAATCTCCGGACAACTTACAATTTGAACAAACAAAAAATACAAGTTCAAGGGCCATATCTCAGCCAAAAATCATTCGACCGGATCGAAATTCGAACTTAAACTGTAACTCATCTAGATATAGCCACATACCAAATATCAAGTCAATATATCAAAGAACGTCAAATAAATCTCCGGACAACTTACAATTTGAACAAACAAAAAATACAAGTTCAAGGGCCATAACCCAGCCAAAAATCATTCCACCGGAACGAAATTCGAACTTCAACTGTAACTCATCTAGATATAGCCACATACCAAATATCAAGTCAATATCTCAAAGGACAAAAAAAAGTTCGGAGAACTTAAAATTTTAACATAAAATACAAGTTCAAGGGCCATAACTCAGCCAAAAATCATTTGACCGGAACGAAATTCGAGCTTCAACTGTAACTCATCTAGATATAGCCACATACCAAATATCAAGTCAATATATCAAAGGACGTCAAATAAATGTCCGGACAACTTAAAGTTTGAACAAAAAATACAAGTTCAAAGGCCATGACTCAGCCAAAGATCATTCGACCAGAACGAAATTCGAATTTAAGCTGTAACTCACCTGGATATAGCCACATACCAAATATCAAGTCAATATCTCAAAGGACGTCAAAAAAAGTCCGGACAACTTAAAATTTGAACAACAAATACAAGTTCAAGGGCCATATCTCAGCCAAAAATCATTCGACCGGACCGAAATTCGAATTTAAGCTGTACCTCACCTGGATATAGCCACATACCAAATATCAAGTCAATATCTCAAAGGACGTCAAAATAAGTCCGGACAACTTAAAATTTGAACAAAAAAGACAAGTTCAAGGGCCATAACTGAGCCAAAAATCATTCGACCGGATCGAAATTCGAACTTAAACTGTAACTCATCTAGATATAGCCACATACCAAATATCAAGTCAATATCTCATAGGACGCCAAAAAACATCGTGACAACTTAAAATTTGAACATAAAATACAAGTTCATGGGCCATATCTCAGCCAAAAATCATTCGACCGGATCGAAATTCGAGCTTAAACTGTAACTCATCTAGATATAGCCACATACCAAATATCAAGTCAATATATCTAGGAACGTCAAATAAATCTCCGGACAACTTACAATTTGAACAAACAAAAAATACAAGTTCAAGGGCCATAACACAGCCAAAAATCATTCGACCAGAACGAAGTTCAAATATAAACTGTAACTCACCTGGATATAGCCACATACCAAATATCAAGTCAATATATCAAAGGACAAAAAAAAGTTCGGAGAACTTAAAATTTGAACATAAAATACAAGTTCAAGGGCCATAACTCAGCCAAAAATCATTTGACCGGAACGAAATTCGAGCTTCAACTGTAACTCATCTAGATATAGCCACATACCAAATATCAAGTCAATATATCAAAGGACGTCAAATAAATGTCCGGACAACTTAAAGTTTGAACAAAAAATACAAGTTCAAAGGCCATAACTCAGCCAAAGATCATTCGACCAGAACGAAATTCGATCTTCACCTGTATCTCATCTAGATATAGCCACATACCAAATATCAAGTCAATATCTCAAAAGACGTGAAAAAACGTCCGGAGAACTTAAAATTTGAACATAAAATACAAGTTCAAGGGCCATAACTCAGCCGAAAATCATTCGACCGAAACGAAATTCGAGCTTAAAATGTAACTCATCTAGATATAGCCACATACCAAATATCAAGTCAATATATCAAAGAACGTCAAATAAATCTCCGGACAACTTACAATTTGAACAAACAAAAAATACAAGTTCAAGAGCCATAACTCAGCCAAAAATCATACAACCAGAGCGAAGTTCAAATATAAACTGTAACTCATTTAGATATAGCCACATACCAAATATCAAGTCAATATATCAAAGGACGTAAAAAAAAAGTCCGGACAAATTAAAATTTGAACAAAAAATACAAGTTCAAGGGCCATAACTCAGCCAAAAATCATTCGACCAGAACGAAGTTCAAATATAAACTGTAACTCATCTAGATATAGCCACATACCAAATATCAAGTCAATATCTCATAGGAAGTAAAAACAAAGACTGGACAACTAAACATTTGAACAAAAAATACAAGTTCAAGGGCCATGACTCAGCCAAAAATCATTCGACCAGAACGAAATTCAAATATAAACTGTAACTCATCTAGATATAGCCACATATCAAATATCAAGTCAATATATCAAAGGACGTCAAAAAAAGTCCGGACAAATTAAAATTTGAACAACAAATACAAGTTCAAGGGCCATATCTCAGCCAAAAATCATTCGACCGGATCGAAATTCGAACTTAAACTGTAACTCATCTAGATATAGCCACATACCAAATATCAAGTCAATATATCAAAGAACGTCAAATAAATCTCCGGACAACTTACAATTTGAACAAACAAAAAATACAAGTTCAAGGGCCATATCTCAGCCAAAAATCATTCGACCGGATCGAAATTCGAACTTAAACTGTAACTCATCTAGATATAGCCACATACCAAATATCAAGTCAATATATCAAAGAACGTCAAATAAATCTCCGGACAACTTACAATTTGAACAAACAAAAAATACAAGTTCAAGGGCCATAACCCAGCCAAAAATCATTCCACCGGAACGAAATTCGAACTTCAACTGTAACTCATCTAGATATAGCCACATACCAAATATCAAGTCAATATCTCAAAGGACAAAAAAAAGTTCGGAAAACTTAAAATTTTAACATAAAATACAAGTTCAAGGGCCATAACTCAGCCAAAAATCATTTGACCGGAACGAAATTCGAGCTTCAACTGTAACTCATCTAGATATAGCCACATACCAAATATCAAGTCAATATATCAAAGGACGTCAAATAAATGTCCGGACAACTTAAAGTTTGAACAAAAAATACAAGTTCAAAGGCCATAACTCAGCCAAAGATCATTCGACCAGAACGAAATTCGAATTTAAGCTGTAACTTACCTGGATATAGCCACATACCAAATATCAAGTCAATATCTCAAAGGACGTCAAAAAAAGTCCGGACAAATTAAAATTTGAACAAAAAATACAAGTTCAAGGGCCATAACTCAGCCAAAAATCATTCGACCAGAACGAAGTTCAAATATAAACTGTAACTCATCTAGATATAGCAACATACCAAATATCAAGTCAATATCTCATAGGAAGTAAAAACAAAGACTGGACAACTAAACATTTGAACAAAAAATACAAGTTCAAGGGCCATGACTCAGCCAAAAATCATTCGACCAGAACGAAATTCAAATATAAACTGTAACTCATCTAGATATAGCCACATATCAAATATCAAGTCAATATATCAAAGGACGTCAAAAAAAGTCCGGACAAATTAAAATTTGAACAACAAATACAAGTTCAAGGGCCATATCTCAGCCAAAAATCATTCGACCGGATCGAAATTCGAACTTAAACTGTAACTCATCTAGATATAGCCACATACCAAATATCAAGTCAATATATCAAAGAACGTCAAATAAATCTCCGGACAACTTACAATTTGAACAAACAAAAAATACAAGTTCAAGGGCCATATCTCAGCCAAAAATCATTCGACCGGATCGAAATTCGAACTTAAACTGTAACTCATCTAGATATAGCCACATACCAAATATCAAGTCAATATATCAAAGAACGTCAAATAAATCTCCGGACAACTTACAATTTGAACAAACAAAAAATACAAGTTCAAGGGCCATAACCCAGCCAAAAATCATTCCACCGGAACGAAATTCGAACTTCAACTGTAACTCATCTAGATATAGCCACATACCAAATATCAAGTCAATATCTCAAAGGACAAAAAAAAGTTCGGAGAACTTAAAATTTTAACATAAAATACAAGTTCAAGGGCCATAACTCAGCCAAAAATCATTTGACCGGAACGAAATTCGAGCTTCAACTGTAACTCATCTAGATATAGCCACATACCAAATATCAAGTCAATATATCAAAGGACGTCAAATAAATGTCCGGACAACTTAAAGTTTGAACAAAAAATACAAGTTCAAAGGCCATAACTCAGCCAAAGATCATTCGACCAGAACGAAATTCGAATTTAAGCTGTAACTTACCTGAATATAGCCACATACCAAATATCAAGTCAATATCTCAAAGGACGTCAAAAAAAGTCCGGACAACTTAAAATTTGAACAACAAATACAAGTTCAAGGGCCATATCTCAGCCAAAAATCATTCGACCGGACCGAAATTCGAATTTAAGCTGTACCTCACCTGGATATAGCCACATACCAAATATCAAGTCAATATCTCAAAGGACGTCAAAATAAGTCCGGACAACTTAAAATTTGAACAAAAAAGACAAGTTCAAGGGCCATAACTGAGCCAAAAATCATTCGACCGGATCGAAATTCGAACTTAAACTGTAACTCATCTAGATATAGCCACATACCAAATATCAAGTCAATATCTCATAGGACGCCAAAAAACATCGTGACAACTTAAAATTTGAACATAAAATACAAGTTCATGGGCCATATCTCAGCCAAAAATCATTCGACCGGATCGAAATTCGAGCTTAAACTGTAACTCATCTAGATATAGCCACATACCAAATATCAAGTCAATATATCTAGGAACGTCAAATAAATCTCCGGACAACTTACAATTTGAACAAACAAAAAATACAAGTTCAAGGGCCATAACACAGCCAAAAATCATTCGACCAGAACGAAGTTCAAATATAAACTGTAACTCACCTGGATATAGCCA